>OU342741.1:120099938-120517829 GCA_910589775.1 Avena eriantha
GCGGTGAAAGAATATTGTTTGGCCCCGACATTGTAACTCAAGCGGAGGAGAAGTTCACATCATTCTTGAAAATCTGAAGATTGCTCAAAGTCGCCAAAGAGCAATTATGACATGAAGCACACGGACACGGAGTATGTCCCTGGTGATCTCGTTTACCTTCGTGTCACTCCCATGAGAGGTACGCACCGTTTTGGTATCAAAGGAAAGCTGGCTCCTAGATACATCGGTCCTTTCAAAATTCGTGGAAGAAGAGGAGAAGTTGCTTATGCTCTTGAGCTCCCTGAACAACTCAAAGTCCATGATGTTTTCACATCTCTCAACTCAAGAAGTGCTTCAAGGATCCCGGCAGGACCGTGGACCATGAACTCATCAATCTCCAAGAAGATCTGTCTTATCAAGAACACCCCACAAAAATTCTTGAAGTCGCAGAAAGAAGGACTCGCAACAAGTCCATCAAGTTCTGCAGGTGCAGTGGTCGCACCATTCCGTTGATGAAGCAACCTGGGAATGCGAAGATGAGCTCCGTGCCAAGTATCCTACCCTCTTTGAGTCTTCTTCTTCCTAGAATCTCGGGGCGAGATTCCTGTTTAGTGGGGGAGAGTTGTAGCACCCCAATTGTCTAACAATTGTAATGCTACTTGTCCTAGTAAGCTATTGGCTACTTTATATATATTATTGTTGCATCATAATTATATCATGCTCATGTCATCATGCCACCTTGCATTTGAGCATCATTTAAAACTCCTATTCTTTTGGCTTTTCTCTCACATGCATTATTAATTGTATTTGCTTCTTGATATTATTTTTGGCTATTGATATATTGTCTAAATGCCCAAGTTGAGTTGGGGGCATATCTTTTATTCCATTCCACCACCTTTCTTTCTACCACTTTATAATTCCACCATCCCTTCACCATGAGCTTGTAATTCTTTTCTTGTGACATTTTAATTCTAGCTCATGTAGTTGGGGTGGATCAATCTTCTAAATTCTTGTGCTTGGTTTTATCTCCATTTTTGGAAATGCATAAGAATAATGTCATCATATTATTATTGTTGTCACAAAATAAATAATGGCATTATTATTTTTGCATGGACCATGCAAGCTCTACACCACCTCCACCTCATTGGGTTTTCTTTTGTTTTAGTGGATCTTATCTTGGGGAAACATCTACCACCATTACACCCTCCTCATAGTCTCACCCCTCTCTTTATCTTCTTATTTTATTCTCCATGCATGAACCATATGAGGCCTATTCCTTAATTCATTTCTTTTTCTTTTTCTTGGAATTCTTTCCACCTCCACCTCAGGACCATTCTAGCCACCACCATGCTCCACTTGAGTTGGTTTTATCCACACCATTGACATTCATTTTATTTTATTTATCTACATGGGTGGTCATATGAGCCTATTTCACCATCTTCTTTTCTTCCTCTTTCTTTCTAGTTTCTTTTCCACATTAGCTTATGCAAGTTCAAGCACTAGGGTCCTTCTTGACATGATCTCTTGAACCAAAATAAATTCAAATATCTAAACATCTAACCTATCTAGTTCTCTCTCTCTCTCTCTAATCCTCTCCTAAACCCTAACTCTAAAACCTTCCTCTCTCTCTCTCTAAGCTTGGCCTCCATGCCAAGCCCCTCTCTCTAGCTGGCCCCACCCTAGCTAGATCTAGGTCTCTCTCTAAGCTAGACAAAACCCTAACCCTAACCCGAGCCCCATCTAACCTAGCCCTAGCTACTCCCTCTCCTTTCTCTCTTCTCTCTTCCTCCTACCAGCCCCACCTGCAGTTGCGCCAACCCAGCCCCACCTGCAGCCACCCCTACCTCGCCAGGACCAGCCCCAGCCTGCTCGCCCACGTGCTCAGGGGAAAGGAGGAAAGGGCCGAAGCCCCTTTTTCCATCTACCCCGCTCCCACCTGCCTCCCCTCTCTCCCTCTCACTTTACCCTCCTCCTCACGCCTCTCTGGCCTCGCCAGATCCGCCCCAGAGCACCCCCTCCTTCCCCGTATTCTCCACCGTCGCCCCCACCTGCCGCCAGTCACCGCCGACTACCGCCGCCATCTCCTCGTTCCGGCCGTCGAGCTTGTCGTGGAAGTGGTCTGGGAGATCGAGGATATCCCCCTTGCGTCGCCCAGTACACGCCGTCGCGGAGGAGAAGCCCCAGCACCGCCAGTTCCTCGCCGCCCGACGCGGAACCCTAAAACTCTGGCCGCCAGCCTCGCCGTCGATCCACCGCTCCTCGCGCCGATCAAGCCCACCAGCGAGCCCGCGGTGAGCATCTTCTTCTTCCTGACAACCTCCGCCTCGCCGTATCACTCTGGCCTCGCCGTGCGTTTGGTCGAACGCTCTCCGCGCGCCAGAGCTCGCCAGCATCTGCTACTTTCCCGCGCCACGCGCGCCCTATCTAGCCCGCGTTCCACCTCCCTGCAGCTCCCCCAGCACCACCGCACCGGTTAGCCTCCTCAACGCGGACTCCCGCGACCCGGGATCGAATCCCCGCTCGCCCGCGCACGCGCCTGCCGCCAGACGGAGGAGAACGATAAACAGTAGCCGGCCGTGGCCATTTTGCAAAAAGCCCCTTCCCTTTTTAATTACTGCAACCCGCGCTCCCCATGACCCCACCTGCCAGCCGCTCTGGGAGTTTTGCAGGAAAACCCCTCCGCTTTCTCAGACGCAACCCGTGGTCCAGCTGGCGCCCCACCAGTCAGCCACTAGGACTTCCTCCGCTGGCACGTGGCCCCTTCCGCGTTGGCCCGCCTGTCAGCCGCTGAGGGTGAGCCAGACCCGTGCAAAAGCGTTTTCGCGCGCGCGTGGCCCCATTCGACGCAGGCCCACCCGTCAGTGTCTGGGTCTGAGTTTGCCTGGGTGCAAAAAGTATTTCTCTGAGTCTGTTTTAATTCAAATCTTTTCCAAATTATTTTAAATTCAAATTCTTTTCAGATTCAAATAATTTTAAAAATACAAATTCAAATAATACAAATAATATATGTTTTGGAATCAGAAAAATGTGAGGAATTCAAATATGCCCTTAAAAATATATTTTTAACACCTTAAATTTCGAGTTGATTAAAATTACAAGAAAATGCCCTTTTCCTTAATTAATTAACAACTTTTGTTTTATAATTCCAAATTTGACAAATAATATGTCTAAATCGATCAGCGCGACGAGCCCGTTCTATTTATGCAGTCCTTGTTATGGATTGAAGCATGCATCATGTTGTCATCTAAAATCTGAACCGTTTATGACAATAAAACTTGGGCAAATAAATAATAAAGTGCTTTATTTCTTGTATCCACACCTCATCTTTGCCATGCTACTTTACTGCCATGTAAATTGTGCATCATTCATCATGGCATGCTTGGTTGCTTGTTGCATTTCAATTTATATACTTGCGCACTTTATTTATGTTGGCACTTGTTTGTTTGGTTCTTCTTCGAATAGACGTCCAGCAGGAGGTTTACCAGGAATCACAGGAGTATTACCCAGATCCATCTCTCGCTTCAACTGAGCTGCCAGGCAAGCACTACCACATGCTTGAATACATACAGTACCTATTGCCTCTATCCTATTCTTGCATCATTGAGTCGCGGTTGCATTAAATTGAATCCCAAGTACTGCATAGCCTTTACTTTTAAACCACATTAAGCCTGTTCCGGTCCCATGAGCCATTACTACAAGAGTTGTTTGAGCCCTGCGAGTCGTAGAAAAGCATGAGTAGGGTATGTGAGTGTCGGATGGATAACGAGGTACCTAAACAACATAACCTGAGTAGTAATGGGATAACTAATGAAAGAGGCACCGGTGAGCAATATCTGCTATTTGGTTTTTCATGCTCACTTGTGTCCCGTAGGACCCCGAGTACTTGATTCCTGTTCCTTGACTATTCGCACTATCCACATCCGGGAGGCCTTATGGACCCCCCTGAGCCAGAGCTTGATTCATACTTATTTCTTGGGGCCACAAGTAGTTTGGGGCTTTATTACTATTCTGTACTTATGCCATGTTACTGCATTATTTAAGATTGTGCGTGGAGCACCTGTACTGTTTTGGATCGTGGAATGTTTTCGCGGTATCGACAAGCCTAGTCACATTTTCGGGTTCCCAGTCGTTTACAGCCATTGACACAAACCTTGGGTCCGTCTCGGAGCCGGCCAACTTCGTTGCGGGTAGCTTAATGGGGTGGCCCCCTGAAATATTTCTGAATCCTGTGATTGCTTTGTCGTGAATGCATCGTTGGGTTTTGATTTGGTTTTTCCGGGGTTGATCGAGTGTGTGTTGCTATTCGTGCACCCCTGCAGGGTAAATCTTTCTGAAAGCCGTGTCCGCGGTTATGGACGACTTGGAGCACAGTTTCTCGATCATAGACAAGTATAACTAAAGTACCGCTTTTAATTTGACTAAGTACTTGACTAGTAAATAGCGTAATACTCATGGAATGGTTAATAAAACTGCCAACGGATGATGGGGGTTGTTCGTCCGCTTCCTCGTTGGTAAGCGAGGAGGAGGATGGATCTGTTAATTATACTGTTATAACTGTTGTTCTTAATTCACGGACTTCCGTCTATCATTGGTTAGGCGGAAGGTTAGCGAGTCTCTATAGAATTGTTAGGTATTATCTTTTGCTGCAATTGCGTCACCCCAGGTTGTGTCCCCTTTAGTGGCATAAAGACTTGCTGAGTACCCCTAGGGTCTCACACGATAAATTGTTTGATTCAGATGAACAGGTGTACCCGCAAGATGGATACTGGGTGGAAGAGTCAGATGATGTTGGCAACGATCATTTGGTGTAGAGATTCCGGGAACGGGGATCCGTGTGATCTGTGGGCGGGATGTGTTTATTTATGGGGCATCTTATGCCAATTTGCTTCTTATCCGTACTCGGATCTTGTTTTCCGCTTCCGCCTGATACTCTGATGTGTGATGTATGAGGAGCTATCCTAAATTATTATATCTATCTAGGATATTTGGATCTTGCCGTATGGCGTTGCAATATTTCTATTTCTTTTAGATGGAATGGCTCTGATGTACTGTTGTATGTGGCTTGCATACATACTCATTTGTGTATGTAGTTGATCCCTTCGCCTGCCGATTACGCCGCTCGTTCTTGTCCCGTTGACTGAAAGTGGTTAGGACGGCCGAAAGGTCTACCGTGAGTGGCCCTTCGCCCCACCGTACTATTTTAACCACTTTCGTTCATCCAGGCATTAACTAAGAGCGTAATTCACCGAGGTAGTTACAATTGGTATCAGAGCCATCCCGCCCTTCAGGGTCTCAGCCAAAATGGTCGTTGTCAGTCTAGCAAATATTTTGGTAGTTATGTATATTTGGAAAAAACAAACGTGAGAGTAAGATTGCTTCCATTTTTCTTCTTACCCACCCACCCACCCTTTTCTGGTAAGGAAGTGTAACGTTTTCAATCCTCTTCTAAACTTCAAACTAGGATTCACGTGTTCTGGGTTCCGTAGTACCATAGGTTATCTTTGTGTGTGTGTGTGTGTGTGAATTCCTTGTCTATTTGTTGCATCCAAATGTTATCTCTATCTGCCTTTTTGGTTATCAACTGTTGGTACATTCCCTACCGACAGTCCTTTGTAAACCGACGCGATCTATTCTGATTCGTTGTACACCGATGCGATCTATCTTACTCTTTGTTATCCGACGTTATCTTGTTGGGGTGTTCTTTTCCGTAGTTAACAATCTTTAGGTTCATCTTAAGAAGAAGTTGTGGGATATGTGTTTTACTGATTCATGTGCGGAGTAATGATTTGAGTGCGGGATGGAGTCGCGACCATACCACTACTTTTGTCATTTGCTTTTGTATATTGAACTAGTAGAGTTACTAATCTTAATTCGTTAAGTGGTTTTGCGCATCTAGTGGTATTTTAATGCCAAAAATTGCGGAAAATTTTTCTTTGTTAGTTTGTATACCACACTCCTTGTTCAGTCGTGTGTGTTATGCTTAATATCTTCTAATTGCCTTGAACTTTGTTGATATTTTAATATCACCTCAGTGAATTGCATTCTTTAATCTTGATTAATCCCATTTTGGTACTATTTTGGATTATTATCATTCTCCATTATAGTACTGACTTGTGTTTTATATCAATCACAGGATGGCACCACCACGCTGTTCTGAGGAGGATATACCACCTGAACTCGGGGCTGCTTTGGCAAGTATTGCAAATGCTTTGGGCACTATGCAGCAGAATCAGCAGCGCTTCGAGGAAAGTGTCAGGAGGAATGAGTTTGCTCCGCTACCTCCACCTCCCAAGCGAGGAGACATCAAGAGTTTTCTCAAGTTCAACCCACGTCAATTTGAAGTGTCTGATCAGCCACTTGATGCAGATGATTGGCTTCGTGAATTGTCAAGGTTGCTCATGACTGCGGATGTTCCCGAGCAAGAATGGGTCAAGTGTGCTACTCACCTTCTGAAGGGAGATGCAGCTCTCTGGTGGGAAAATTACCTCAAGGCAGATCTTTCTGGTTTTCAGCCTACTTGGGAGCGATTCACTGCTGCTTTCAAAGAGCAATATCTATCAGAAATTGTCATGGAAAGGATGAAGGAAGTGTTTCTCAACCTCAAGCAGGGCACTGACAATGTCAACACCTACATCAGAAACTTCATGAACCTGTCTCGTTATGGTGGCGATGAGATCTCTGATGACAAGAAGAAGCAAAAGAGGTTTCGGCAAGGCCTCAATGCTTCCATCAAATATGCAATCACTCATGCAAGGCCAGCATCTTTCCTGGAACTTCAACACACAGCTCTGCAGGAAGAAGCAAGTAGGCAAGTGTTTGAGGAGTCAAAGAAACACAACCGTGATACATCAAGCTCTTCTGCTATGGCAGCTCCTTCTAAGCGTCGTGTCTGGGTTCCTAACACCCCACCGTCGCTCCCTGCTCCACCAAGACCGTCAAGCTATGCACCAAGGCCACCAAACTCCTTCACTGCGGCTCCTAGGGGCTACAACCACAACTACCCTGGAGAGCCTGGCGGAGTCCCTGGCTACGTTGCTCCACGTCCACCTGGTGCTTGTTATACTTGTGGAAACACCGGCCATCAGCAATGGAATTGTCCAATGAACAACAAAGCTCTTCCACCACCACCTCCAAGACCTGCGGCAAGTGCTCCTATGATTCGTGCACCTCCACCTCGGGCTCTCAACATCAACACTAAGCCTGGGTCTATGGTTGCTCGTGCCAACTGTGTCAACGTCGCTCAAGCTGAGCATGCACCTGGAGTTGTCATGGGTATGCTTCCTGTTAACTCAGTTCCTGCATGAGTTTTGTTTGATTCTGGTGCTTCACATTCTTTCGTTTCTCACAAATTTGCAAATGAGCATGAGTTTGTTATCGACCAGCTGGATAAAAAGTTAATGGTTCTTTCTCCCGGGGCAAGATTGTTGTCTACTAAGATCAGCCATGGCAATCAAATTGAGATTGGTGGTTCTTCTTTCCCGGCTTCCTTAATTATTCTGGGCAATTCTGATATTGATGTTATCTTGGGCATGGATTGGTTGACAGCAAATGCAGCTGCGATCGATTGTGCTGAACGTTCGGTTTCTCTGAAAATTCCTGAAGGCCATATAGTCTATTCTCCAAGTCTGACTCCTGCAATTCAGCTTTATTCTTTGGCGGCTCTGAATGATGATGCTATGGAAGGTATTCAGAGTGTTCCTGTAGTTTGTGAGTTTCCAGATGTCTTTCCTGAAGAGTTGCCAGGTATGCCTCCGGATCGTGAGGTTGAGTTTGTCATTGAACTTGAACCTGGTACCGCTCCTATCTCCAAGCGGCCTTATAAAATGGGTCCTGCTGAGTTGGCTGAACTTAAGCGTCAGTTGGATGAACAAGAGAAGTTGGGTTTCATTCAGCACAGTACTTCTTCTTGGGGTAGTCCAACCATCTTTGTGAAGAAGCGAGACAAGACTGATAGACTTTGTGTTGACTATCGGGCACTCAATGCTAAAACAATCAAGAATAAATATCCCCTTCCGCGGATTAATGATCTCTTCGATCAGCTAGCCGGAGCTGTGGTATTCTCTAAGCTTGATTTGAGAAGTGGTTATCAACAAATCAAGATTCGCAAGGAAGATGTTCCCAAAACAGCTTTCACCACTCGCTATGGCCTGTATGAGTACACGGTCATGTCTTTCGGTCTAACCAATGCACCTGCCACCTTCTCGAGGCTTATGAACTCGGTTTTCATGGAATATCTTGATAAGTTCGTTGTGGTCTATCTGGATGACATTCTAGTCTATTCTAAGTCTAAGGAAGAACATGAAGAACACCTTCGGTGTGTCCTAAACAAGCTTCGTGAGAACCGCCTGTATGCAAAGTTCTCCAAGTGTGAATTCTGGCTGCCTCAAGTCACCTACCTTGGTCACGTTATCTCTGCCAAGGGCATCGCCGTCAACCCAGAAACTATTAAGACAATTATGGATTGGCTTCCACCCATAAATGTCAAAGAAGTCCGGAGTTTCCTTGGTTTGGCCAGTTACTGTCGTCGCTTCGTTCAAAACTTCTCAAAGATTGCGAAGCCTCTTACCGATCTCCTCAAGAAAGGCAAGAAATATCTTTGGACTCCTGCATGTCAAGCAAGCTTTGAAACACTCAAAGAGAAGCTCACTTCCACACCAGTCTTGGTTCCACTAGATACATCAAAGCCTTTCCAGATTTTCTGTGATGCTTCATTGCAAGGATTGGGTGCGGTCCTTATGCAAGAAAAGCAAGTTGTTGCTTATGCATCCCGTCAGTTGAAGACGCATGAGATCAACTATCCTACATATGACCTCGAACTTGCAGCAGTTGTCTTTGCTTTGAAAGTATGGAGGCATTACTTGCTTGGCAACCGTTGTGAGATCTTTTCTGATCACAAGAGTCTGAAGTATATCTTCACACAACCTGATCTCAACCTTCGTCAGAGGAGGTGGATTGAAACAATCAATGATTTCGATTTGACCATCAACTACACCCCGGGCAAAGCCAATGTCATGGCCGATGCTCTCAACCGAAAAGCTTATGTCAACAACCTCATGGTGGAAGAACAACAGCCTCTCTTGTGCGAGGAATTTCGTAAGCTCAACCTTGAAATTGTGGATCAAGGTTATCTTCTGAATCTGCTAGCAACACCTCTATTGGAAGAAAAGGTCCGTTCCATTCAGCTTGGGGATCCTTACACTAAAAAGATCATCTCCAACATTCAACTTCCGAAGTATGAGTCTCTTCACATAGATGACCAAGGCACTCTTTTCTTTGAACACCGGATGTTTGTTCCGAACTACCCGGGTTTAAGGGAGCAAGTTCTCAAGGAGGCGCATGATTCTGTTCTTTCTATCCACCCTGGCAGCACTAAGATGTACATGGACTTGAAAACACAATATTGGTGGCCTGGTTTGAAACGATATTGTGCCAAGTATGTCTCGGAGTGTGATGTCTGTCGCAGAGTTAAAGCTGTCCATCAGAAACCTTCCGGTCTTCTACAGCCATTGAAGCCTCCGGAATGGAAATGGGAGAAAGTAGAGATGGACTTCATCACTGGTTTTCCAAGGTCGCAGAAAGGCAACAATGCAATCTTTGTTGTCATTGACAGGCTTTCCAAAGTAGCTCACTTCTTTCCAGTCAAGGAAACAATTTCTGCAATTCAGTTGGCTGAGCTCTATATCAACAGAATTGTCTCTCTGTATGGAGTTCCTCTTGAGATCAGTTCAGACCGTGGAAGCATCTTCACTTCCAAGTTCTGGGGAAGTTTCCAAAATGCTTTGGGAACAAAGTTAAACTTCAGCACAGCTTACCACCCTCAGTCGCAAGGTCAAGTTGAAAGGATCAATCAGATTCTAGAAGATATGCTCCGTGCTTGCGTTATCTCTTTCGGCATGAAGTGGGAAGAATGTATTCCTTATGCCGAATTCTCTTACAACAACAGTTTCCATAAAAGTCTAAAGATGGCACCATTTGAGGCTCTTTATGGTCGCAAGTGCAGAACTCCGATTGGTTGGTCGGGCGCCGGTGAAAGAATATTGTTTGGCCCCGACATTGTAACTCAAGCGGAGGAGAAAGTTCACATCATTCTTGAAAATCTGAAGATTGCTCAAAGTCGCCAGAAGAGCAATTATGACAGGAAGCACACGGACATGGAGTATGTCCCTGGTGATCTCGTTTACCTTCGTGTCACTCCCATGAGAGGTACGCACCGTTTTGGTATCAAAGGAAAGCTGGCTCCTAGATACATCGGTCCTTTCAAAATTCGTGGAAGAAGAGGAGAAGTTGCTTATGCTCTTGAGCTCCCTGAACAACTCAAAGTCCATGATGTTTTTCACATCTCTCAACTCAAGAAGTGCTTCAAGGATCCCGGCAGGACCGTGGACCATGAACTCATCAATCTCCAAGAAGATCTGTCTTATCAAGAACACCCCACAAAAATTCTTGAAGTCGCAGAAAGAAGGACTCGCAACAAGTCCATCAAGTTCTGCAAGGTGCAGTGGTCGCACCATTCCGTTGATGAAGCAACCTGGGAACGCGAAGATGAGCTCCGTGCCAAGTATCCTACCCTCTTTGAGTCTTCTTCTTCCTAGAATCTCGGGGCGAGATTCCTGTTTAGTGGGGGAGAGTTGTAGCACCCCAATTGTCTAACAATTGTAATGCTACTTGTCCTAGTAAGCTATTGGCTACTTTATATATATTATTGTTGCATCATAATTATATCATGCTCATGTCATCATGCCACCTTGCATTTGAGCATCATTTAAAACTCCTATTCTTTTGGCTTTTCTCTCACATGCATTATTAATTGTATTTGCTTCTTGATATTATTTTTGGCTATTGATATATTGTCTAAATGCCCAAGTTGAGTTGGGGGCATATCTTTTATTCCATTCCACCACCTTTCTTTCTACCACTTTATAATTCCACCATCCCTTCACCATGAGCTTGTAATTCTTTTCTTGTGACATTTTAATTCTAGCTCATGTAGTTGGGGTGGATCAATCTTCTAAATTCTTGTGCTTGGTTTTATCTCCATTTTTGGAAATGCATAAGAATAATGTCATCATATTATTATTGTTGTCACAAAATAAATAATGGCATTATTATTTTTGCATGGACCATGCAAGCTCTACACCACCTCCACCTCATTGGGTTTTCTTTTGTTTTAGTGGATCTTATCTTGGGGAAACATCTACCACCATTACACCCTCCTCATAGTCTCACCCCTCTCTTTATCTTCTTATTTTATTCTCCATGCATGAACCATATGAGGCCTATTCCTTAATTCATTTCTTTTTCTTTTTCTTGGAATTCTTTCCACCTCCACCTCAGGACCATTCTAGCCACCACCATGCTCCACTTGAGTTGGTTTTATCCACACCATTGACATTCATTTTATTTTATTTATCTACATGGGTGGTCATATGAGCCTATTTCACCATCTTCTTTTCTTCCTCTTTCTTTCTAGTTTCTTTTCCACATTAGCTTATGCAAGTTCAAGCACTAGGGTCCTTCTTGACATGATCTCTTGAACCAAAATAAATTCAAATATCTAAACATCTAACCTATCTATTCTCTCTCTCTCTCTAATCCTCTCCTAAACCCTAACTCTAAAACCTTCCTCTCTCTCTCTCTAAGCTTGGCCTCCATGCCAAGCCCCTCTCTCTAGCTGGCCCCACCCTAGCTAGATCTAGGTCTCTCTCTAAGCTAGACAAAACCCTAACCCTAACCCGAGCCCCATCTAACCTAGCCCTAGCTACTCCCTCTCCTTTCTCTCTTCTCTCTTCCTCCTACCAGCCCCACCTGCAGCTGCGCCAACCCAGCCCCACCTGCAGCCACCCCTACCTCGCCAGGACCAGCCCCAGCCTGCTCGCCCACGTGCTCAGGGGAAAGGAGGAAAGGGCCGAAGCCCCTTTTTCCATCTACCCCCGCTCCCACCTGCCTCCCCTCTCTCCCTCTCACTTTACCCTCCTCCTCACGCCTCTCTGGCCTCGCCAGATCCGCCCCAGAGCACCCCCTCCTTCCCCGTATTCTCCACCGTCGCCCCCACCTGCCGCCAGTCACCGCCGACTACCGCCGCCATCTCCTCGTTCCGGCCGTCGAGCTTGTCGTGGAAGTGGTCTGGGAGATCGAGGATATCCCCCTGCGTCGCCCAGTACACGCCGTCGCGGAGGAGAAGCCCCAGCACCGCCAGTTCCTCGCCGCCCGACGCGGAACCCTAAAACTCCGGCCGCCAGCCTCGCCGTCGATCCACCGCTCCTCGCGCCGATCCAAGCCCACCAGCGAGCCCGCGGTGAGCATCTTCTTCTTCCTGACAACCTCTGCCTCGCCGTATCACTCTGGCCTCGCCGTGCGTTTGGTCGAACGCTCTCCGCGCGCCAGAGCTCGCCAGCATCTGCTACTTTCCCGCGCCACGCGCGCCCTATCTAGCCCGCGTCCACCTCCCTGGCAGCTCCCCCAGCACCACCGCACCGGTTAGCCTCCTCAACGCGGACTCCCGCGACCCGGGATCGAATCCCCGCTCGCCCGCGCACGCGCCTGCCGCCAGACGGAGGAGAACGATAAACAGTAGCCGGCCGTGGCCATTTTGCAAAAAGCCCCTTCCCTTTTTAATTACTGCAACCCGCGCTCCCCACGACCCCACCTGCCAGCCGCTCTGGGAGTTTTGCAGGAAAACCCCTCCGCTTTCTCAGACACAACCCGTGGTCCAGCTGGCACCCCACCAGTCAGCCACTAGGACTTCCTCCGCTGGCACGTGGCCCCTTCCGCGTTGGCCCGCCTGTCAGCCGCTGAGGGTGAGCCAGACCCGTGCAAAAGCGTTTTCGCGCGCGCGTGGCCCCATTCGACGCAGGCCCACCCGTCAGTGTCTGGGTCTGAGTTTGCCTGGGTGCAAAAAGTATTTCTCTGAGTCTGTTTTAATTCAAATCTTTTCCAAATTATTTTAAATTCAAATTCTTTTCAGATTCAAATAATTTTAAAAATACAAATTCAAATAATACAAATAATATATGTTTTGGAATCAGAAAAATGTGAGGAATTCAAATATGCCCTTAAAAATATATTTTTAACACCTTAAATTTCGAGTTGATTAAAATTACAAGAAAATGCCCTTTTCCTTAATTAATTAACAACTTTTGTTTTATAATTCCAAATTTGACAAATAATATGTCTAAATCGATCAGCGCGACGAGCCCGTTCTATTTATGCAGTCCTTGTTATGGATTGAAGCATGCATCATGTTGTCATCTAAAATCTGAACCGTTTATGACAATAAAACTTGGGCAAATAAATAATAAAGTGCTTTATTTCTTGTATCCACACCTCATCTTTGCCATGCTACTTTACTGCCATGTAAATTGTGCATCATTCATCATGGCATGCTTGGTTGCTTGTTGCATTTCAATTTATATACTTGCGCACTTTATTTATGTTGGCACTTGTTTGTTTGGTTCTTCTTCGAATAGACGTCCAGCAGGAGGTTTACCAGGAATCACAGGAGTATTACCCAGATCCATCTCTCGCTTCAACTGAGCTGCCAGGCAAGCACTACCACATGCTTGCATACATACAGTACCTATTGCCTCTATCCTATTCTTGCATCATTGAGTCGCGGTTGCATTAAATTGAATCCCAAGTACTGCATAGCCTTTACTTTTAAACCACATTAAGCCTGTTCCGGTCCCATGAGCCATTACTACAAGAGTTGTTTGAGCCCTGCGAGTCGTAGAAAAGCATGAGTAGGGTATGTGAGTGTCGGATGGATAACGAGGTACCTAAACAACATAACCTGAGTAGTAATGGGATAACTAATGAAAGAGGCACCGGTGAGCAATATCTGCTATTTGGTTTTTCATGCTCACTTGTGTCCCGTAGGACCCCGAGTACTTGATTCCTGTTCCTTGACTATTCGCACTATCCACATCCGGGAGGCCTTATGGACCCCCCTGAGCCAGAGCTTGATTCATACTTATTTCTTGGGGCCACAAGTAGTTTGGGGCTTTATTACTATTCTGTACTTATGCCATGTTACTGCATTATTTAAGATTGTGCGTGGAGCACCTGTACTGTTTTGGATCGTGGAATGTTTTCGCGGTATCGACAAGCCTAGTCACATTTTCGGGTTCCCAGTCGTTTACAGCCATTGACACAAACCTTGGGTCCGTCTCGGAGCCGGCCAACTTCGTTGCGGGTAGATTAATGGGGTGGCCCCCTGAAATATTTCTGAATCCTGTGATTGCTTTGTCGTGAATGCATCGTTGGGTTTTGATTTGGTTTTTCCGGGGTTGATCGAGTGTGTGTTGCTATTCGTGCACCCCTGCAGGGTAAATCTTTCTGAAAGCCGTGTCCGCGGTTATGGACGACTTGGAGCACAGTTTCTCGATCATAGAAGAGTATAACTAAAGTACCGCTTTTAATTTGACTAAGTACTTGACTAGTAAATAGCGTAATACTCATGGAATGGTTAATAAAACTGCCAACGGATGATGGGGGTTGTTCGTCCGCTTCCTCGTTGGTAAGCGAGGAGGAGGATGGATCTGTTAATTATACTGTTATAACTGTTGTTCTTAATTCACGGACTTCCGTCTATCATTGGTTAGGCGGAAGGTTAGCGAGTCTCTATAGAATTGTTAGGTATTATCTTTTGCTGCAATTGCGTCACCCCAGGTTGTGTCCCCTTTAGTGGCATAAAGACTTGCTGAGTACCCCTAGGGTCTCACACGATAAATTGTTTGATTCAGATGAACAGGTGTACCCGCAAGATGGATACTGGGTGGAAGAGTCAGATGATGTTGGCAACGATCATTTGGTGTAGAGATTCCGGGAACGGGGATCCGTGTGATCTGTGGGCGGGATGTGTTTATTTATGGGGCATCTTATGCCAATTTGCTTCTTATCCGTACTCGGATCTTGTTTTCCGCTTCCGCCTGATACTCTGATGTGTGATGTATGAGGAGCTATCCTAAATTATTATATCTATCTAGGATATTTGGATCTTGCCGTATGGCGTTGCAATATTTCTATTTCTTTTAGATGGAATGGCTCTGATGTACTGTTGTATGTGGCTTGCATACATACTCATTTGTGTATGTAGTTGATCCCTTCGCCTGCCGATTACGCCGCTCGTTCTTGTCCCGTTGACTGAAAGTGGTTAGGACGGCCGAAAGGTCTACCGTGAGTGGCCCTTCGCCCCACCGTACTATTTTAACCACTTTCGTTCATCCAGGCATTAACTAAGAGCGTAATTCACCGAGGTAGTTACAATTCTTCTATAAGAAAAAGTACCAAATGGACAAGTAAAAGTAGTCTTTTCTTGATCATCCTTATGAACGGGAATTTGTGAGAAACCTGAATAACCATCTAGATAAAAATGTGAGAATGTTTAGATAATCTTTCTAGCATTTGATTAATAAATGGCAATGGGTAATGATCTTTACGGGTGTCTTTGTTTAATTTTCTGTAATCAATACACATTCTATAGCCAACAATAGTACGCTGAGCCACAAGTTCATCTTCATCATTTGGAACAACAGTTATTCCACCTTTTTAGGCACATAATGAACATGACTAACCCACTTACTATCAGCATAGGATAAATGATACCAGATTCAATAAGTTTAATTTTTGGATGAAGACGGCGTTGATAATCAACAATAGGCTTGACATCTTCTTCCAAATTAATTTTATGCATACATAGAGTTGGGCTTATACCTTTTAGATCATCAAGAGACTATCCAATAGCGGCTCGGTGAGATTTCAATACATCAATTAATTTCTCTTCTTCTTCAACTGAAAGGTTAGCGCTAATAATAACAAGATATATCTTATTTTCATCTAAGTATGCATATTTCAACTCTTCGGGCAAAGGTTTTAATTCAAAACTAGGATCTTCTTTAGGCGGTGGCGACTTCCCTAAGTTATCAGGTGGAATATATAATTGCAATCGTGGTGGTCGTTGTGCCAGTCTTTGTTCTAGAACTTCCTTTTCTTCTTCATTAAATGGTTCATCTTGATTAAGCATATATCGCTCCACCACGTCTGATGAGGCTACAACTAAATACGCAAGAGTTTCCACGATATCTTTAGCAAAAGGTTCTTTCTTTGAATGTTTTTTCAAAAAAAATTAGAAAAAATGAACTCAAGTTTTTCTCCAACACATTTAATAAACAATTCTCTTTAGGTAAACTAATTTCACCACCAACAGTATGTAAAAAAGGTCTACCAAAAATAACAAGGCAAAATTAATATTGAGGACAACCAAGCACTACAAAATCAGTAGGACATTTTATTTTACCTACTAGCACTTCGACATCTCTAAATATTCCAAAAGGACAAACATATACTTTATTAGCAAGTTGGATGGTCATACCTGTCCCTTCCATGGTTATGGGATCAATATCGGGTTTGATTTCAAGATACAGGGAATATGGTATAACACTTATGCTTGCTCCAATATCACATAGACCATGATAACAAGAAGTCCCAATAGAACATGATATAATAGGCTTGCCAACTTTGGAATAGTTACCCTTTATTACCTTGGTAGCATCATAAATAAACATCGCAAGGGTCTTCTTCATTTAATTGTTTGATAACCGAGATTTGATGGTCCACATTCACCTGTTCATATGGCTTAGAGTATCTTTTCTTACTCTTGTTAGTAACAGCAACAAGTAGATTCTCCTTAACTTTATCCAATATTCTCCTTAACTATTTCAATTAAAACATAAAGATCAAGATCAAATTTATCACCAAGATTCTCAAACAAAGTAGTAGTAGAAAAATTCTCTACACATAATATTCATATTCCAAGCAAGGTACGTTACCTTTGTCGAGATCCTAATTACCAGTATTCTCAGAAATAGTTTCCAATAAGTTCCATTCTTCTTCTACAGTGTTGTTGGTAAAACTCCCTCTAGAAGAATTATCCAGAAATTCCTATTGTTGTCTTGGCATCCTTACATAGAAATTTATCAATATAACTTTTCTAGTAAGATCATGGCAAGGATTCCTACAGAGAAGTTCCTTTAACCTGCCCCAAGCTTGAGTAATACTCTCTCCCTTGTGAGGCCAAAAGTTAAATATATAGCAGCGATTATCATAAGCTTCTTTATGAGTAAAGAATTTAAGAAAGAAAACCTTCCTCAAAGTTTCACAAACAGAGTTGCATTCTTCATCCAAAGACTTGAGCCATAAGCGAGCATTACCATATAAAGATAAATATAACAACTTCCTTTTTACCTCATCATATGAAATACCAGGAAGCCTAAATAGAGAGCATATGTCTTCAATCATCTCCACATGTTCATGTGCAGACTTACTTCCATCTCCTGTAAAATCCAGCTTCATAATTCTTTTAACATGACTAATGGGAATTTTATATCCCACTTTAGGCTCGAGAGGCTTATCAATTATATCAACTTTGTTTCAAATGCTATTAACATATTCCTGTAAAGCAAGTTTCGGTGAGGAACGATCCAGTAAAACCATAGTAACAACAAAGTAAAACAGTGAAATAAAAATCAGCTTCCAAGTTTCCTTACCAAACCTCTTACCAATAGCGTGATGCTCCCCGGCAACAACGCCAGAAAAGTGTCTTGATGGCTCCCAAGTGCAGGAGATCAAATGTAGTATTTTTAAATTAGAAAAGGTTGTCAAACCCACGAGGAGCTGAAGGTATTGGTTAGCAAGAATGTTAAATAAAACAATAAAAGCTACAAGTATTTTTGGAATTTTTGTTGTAAGGTTACAAGTAAGTAAAATACTGAAAGTAAAAAGCAATAAGTAAAAGCTCTTATGAAGAGAAAGCCCAATCCTCCATGCAGCAAGAGGACAAGCTCAAGTATGTGTTATCTTATATGTGACAAGCGTTCCGGAGGGCGGGATGGATTTACTTGGCATAGAGATTTCTAAATCAACAAAGTGAATATCTTGTCTAATTTTAGTCTTTTCAGATGGAGCCTTAATTTGGTGCAGCCAACTAAATGAACTAAAGCACTCCCTTATGATGGATCCTATGACCAAGTTAATGTGCAAACATAGGAATTATTAAGACTAGAATGTCCTACCATAGCTATAAACTCTAGGGTCTCCGATATATACCCCCTAGTGCAACTTTATGTATTGGACCATGGTTTATGTGTCCCCCATGATCCTACCCAAGCCATTACACTATGGCGTTGTCCTATGAGCCCATAAATGTGAAGTTATGTGCAGTCGATGTTTGCACACCACCATTATAGACCAACATAAAAGATAAAAACTAGACCAAATACTCAACATATGTCATATAGAAATCATTGCCAATTCATCCTATACCCTCAGGAACATATGGAACTACTCACAACATGGAAACATGCTAATATTCAGTAGCATATGTGGTACAACACATTCTGAAAATATAATCTCTCCACAAGATAATATCAATTCTCCAATCTCACACATGTAAAATAGCACAAACAGTTATCTAGGGTTCGATAACTTCTCAAACAACAAGGGGATGAAGTGGATCTCGAAGATGGTGATGGATATGGCGCTAGTCCTGGTGATGGGGATGATGGAGAGGTCCCCCCTACATGAAGGAGGAGTGGTGATGTCGATGGCGGTGATTTACCCCACTCCGATGCCCCGGAGCATCAGGATTTGCCCCCTCCTGGAGAAGGAGAGAGCTTTTGCCTCCGTCGCCGCCTCGACCAATCTCGGAATAATTAGGGTGTTTGTTTTCTCTCGAGACGGAGTTGTGGACAAAAGGGGAGGTTGAAATGATGCCTGAGGGCCGAACAAGCCACCCACACGCGGCCAGCTACTAGGCTCGCACGTGGTGTGCTCTTCTTGCCCTCGTGGCTCCTCCCATCTGGTTCTTTCGCCCACGGTCTTTCTCCCGATGAAAAATTTGTTGGGTATTTTCCCCGATGCATTTGACATCCAGAAGGTCCTGAAACACCAAAAACGTGAAAAAGGAGGTTGTCTGCCTCCCAGAAATTAAATACCAAAACAAAGGACTTTGTAGGTAAGTCCCATAAATCATCTAAATATGCAAGAATAATGATATAATAATGCAAATAACATTCTAATATGATGATATAATGCTAGTAAAATGATCATGCAAAATGCAAGTATCAGCAACATGTAATAAACATCACATACATGGCATATTTACAATAGGTAACGTATAAAGCCTGAACTAGTTTATGGACCTAGTACAGTACTTTTAAATCAGGTAATAAGCCTATAGGGGTTCCCATTCACACAATATCTGTTTAGCACGCTTGGTCTCGGAACAAGTGTCAGCAACTCGGGTCCTAGGTGGACACAAGTGGGTGGGATAAGATCGAGATCTCAACTATTACCCACTAGTGCCTCTTTATTAATTGTACCTACTTCCAACATTTAATTATCAAGTGATAGGTGGAACCATGATTATCTTCACCATTAAGCATGTGCCAACCTCCCAACAATGGTGGAACTCGACGAATCGAACGAACACCTGAGCAAGCAACTACGACACGCAAGGCCAACTGTATACCAAACAACAGGCAATAGGAGGTGTCCAAGGCAATATGGAGGCTGCAAGGAACATAACTGGTACAGAAACTAAAGCATTGTAACATGGGTAACAATAGATCAACATGAGGAAGTAAAGACTATAAATGCGAAATAGGTAGAAAGGGGAGAATGCTCGCCTGGGAAACACTACCAAAGATACTACCAAAGAACGGGTCAAAGCTCGCATCAACTCAACGTCCTAATCTGTGTAGAAGCAAACACTAAAAGAAACACCGGATGCACTATTTAATATTATGGCAGAAGATCAGGCATGTTCCTTATATGATGCATGCCATGGCAAATATGTGATGCAACTAGGCAATATTAAGCGGAATCGGGATCCCAAAAATTAATTAGAAGGTTCATGTGGATTAGGTACCCCTACTCTTTAATGTTGTATTATCAAGGCAAAACATGGCATCGGTTCACTACACAAATTAAATGGAGTCCGGAATAAGACAAATATAGCCCACATATATACTCTATATTTAACTATTAGGTGAATCGACAAAGTACCCCCAAACCAAAAAAATGTATGCAAGCATGTACAATTTATGCAACAAGGTATATAGATGGCAATTAATAAAATAGGAGCTCGAAAAGGGGTCACACATGGCATTTGGAACTGAGGGTCTTGGGGTTCGATGGGGTTCGGGTTCGGTCTTTGGGGTCTCGACCATCGGATCCATGAAAGAAGTCGTGGCATTCCATGTAGAAGGCCTCGGGGTGTGGCAACAGATCGGTCTTGTTGACGAGAAGATCTTGGCATTGTTCGATCTTTGCAGCATGATCATATGGTCCTCGGGTTGCTAATACTCCGCATCATCACCACCAATCTTCCATCACTTCACATTATCTCCAAAGCAGCACCATCTCTGTAAAGTACCACCATAGTACCACGCACTTGTGGTGCACAAACTTAGCATCAGGAGCACATGGTTCTTGACGTATACGCAATCTCATATCTTGGGTCTTGGCTAACAATGTCGGGGACATACAAAAATGGTACCACTACAGATCATGTTGTCCTTATTATGGCTGGTACCGTGGCATCCCTGTGGCACGAGGTTGATGCAGGGAAGCAACCGGGGTGAAGCTTGGTGGTGGCTGATGAAGTGGTGGTGGCAAAGGGCTCGCAGGGGTCGCAGCGAAAGGGCTCGTAGTGGAGGTGAAACCTGCTGTCAACACGAGGGAATCCCGTTGGGGAAGGCGACAGGGAAAGAGGTCACAACTGGGGCGATGCAGCAGCGCTAGGGTTTATGGGTGCTTGTAAAGGAGGCAGGCGCCGTCTTGGTGGATGTAGAGGCAGCGGTGTTACGTGGGGGTCGCCCCAAGGCGGCGACAGGAGGACGAGGTGGGGCGGCTGGCGGCGCCATGGCACATGAGCTCGGGGCCTAGGTTGCACGCGACCAACGAATAGGGTGGAGGTGAGCTTGGTAGAGGAGAGCCGTGAAGGAAATATGCCCTAGAGGCAATCATAGAGATGATTGTATTTCATATGTATCCATGAGTTATTATAATGTTCCTTGAATATCCATATATCAGGCAACTTGTATTGATTGACAATTATGTGAATTGTTTGTGAAACTCTTTACTTGTATGGTTATCTAATAGTTGTCCCTAGTCAGAGTTCATGTGAGGACACACGTGAATATTAGACTAGCACATTGATTGGTTGATGACTATGTTTCGCAAGTCATAGACATGGAGATGTCAAACCAATGATGTGGACACATGTTATGAACATGGGGTTGGACTGACCCAACTTGAGACTGGCAACAATACTTGCAGCTCTCTCTACACATCGTGTACGTTTTGTCCTTAGACCTGAGATTGTCGCATGTTCTTGAGATGTGGATAGACCTACTTTGGGGCTATCAAATACTGCTCCGTAACTGGGTAGTTATAAAGGTAGCTTTCAGGTTTGTCCTGATACATGTTACAAGGCATTGGTCAATCAAGATAGGATTTGCCCCTCTCTACTTGAGAGAGATATCTCTGGGCCCCTCGAGTGACCGGATCCAGAAATTCATGGCCGTGCTACATACGGTTAAGAGTTAACCTAGTAAAGGGGTTCCGAATGACAGTATCGAGAAAGAGAGGTCAGTTTGGAGCTAGACCAAATATCGTAGGGCAAAGGGAAAGACATGTACTCAACCTTGTGATGGTTCGTCCAAAGGATCTTTATATGCATTTAGGAGTTGGCACGTATTGCTAGAGGATGCTACCAACTATTGATGGAGTAAGTGTACTCGTGGCATGTCTATACGTGTATGAACCTATAGGGTCACACACTTTAGGGGCTGGAAGCCTAATGAGGATTGGATCCGAATTAGACCAAGCTTAGGCTACTAATGGGCTGCTAATGTAGAAGCCCACGAGGGATGTCTATATAAGAGAGAGTGAGGCATGCTGAATAGAGTTGAGCATTACACCCAGCTACCACTCCTCTCACGCCTGTATTGCATGTGTAGACCTAGCAGTCTGTCGTGTGACCTTCCACTCCGGACGTGTGGATACCTCGGAGGTGTTGCAGCTATAGCACTTGGACGAGCCGCGCAAATTGGAGTTGCTCGTGGGACAGGGACAAGGAGGAGACGTAGAACATCTACACTACCCTGACGTGCTTCATCGAGTTCCACAACTACGCGTCTAGTGGTAATCCCGTGATCTATGACTACAATATTCCTGGTTGACATGGTAGAATTTTTTTGTTTTTCACTAGTGTAGCCTACCTGTAACCCTACAAGCTAACGGTGGAGGATGACATGTCGAGGGCCGAGGCGAGGCAGGTGGAGGGGAGCTTAAGCTTGGGCCGACAAGCCTGTAGAGGCGCGGCGGAGGTAGTGGATCTCAAGGAGCAAGGCGAGTTGACGGTGTCTGGCGGTGGGGTCCCACGGGGAGAGGGGCCAACGGCTGGTGGTGATTCGCACGGGACAAGGGGAAGCGGGCGCTGGTGTCGAGGGGAAGATGGGTCATGCATGGTTGGTGGATGGGGTCAGGGATAGGAGGTAGGAGGCGACGCGGGGATAGGGTAGGTGAGAGAGGCGACAAGTGGATCAGGAGTGGGACGCGTGTAACACCCTCAAATTGGCCCTATGCAAGTTTTAGTGCTTCCCGCCAAACCCGCATAGAAACGATTCAAGGACGCCCACCAGGCACTTGCGTGCGGGTGGAGAACGAAGTAATACCATTACACAACAATCCTCGATGGGACCCATAGAACAAATATATACAACAGCAACTCAGTGAGTCAAGAATATAGATATACAGTACAAAGATCCAAATCACCTAGAAATAAATACAGCGTCCGAGTATGGACAAGATGCAAATGGGGCTAAGAGCCCTGAAGAATAACCAATGGCGTCCATAACCCTGCCTAGGCCAAGCCGGAAGGACAACCCTGCTAACGACGTCGATCTCAAACCTGCTAAACAAAAGGGGTGCTGACAAGGGGCAAAGGAAAAAGAGGAGCGTCAGTACTGAGGCCAGTACACGGCGAGGCTAGAATTCAGTGGCTCTCGCCTACATAGGTATGGTGGACTGAAGCGGCAGGGCAGCAGCACTAAACAACCTATAGAGACTCAGTAAGACTGGCGGCTATTAGAGAGGGATAAGAAAGACCTATTCGGATCCAACCTGATACTAACACCAAAAATACCCATCCTGGTATTTCCCCCTCGAGATCAAACGAGGAAGTCGGACCAAGGAACTCACACAGTTGGCAATTTTACTCATTCTGTTATAGTTGCAGCACTTACTAATCAGATATAGGCAGCATGAGTCATCCTGAAGCATAAGTAGTGGGTAATTTTAATTAACCAAACCGTGGTAGTTGGAACATTTACTAGTCAGATATAATTGTCCTAGGGAATCCCAAAACCCAGCATTTGTTGGCACTTTTATCATATTCCATTGGAGTCGCAATACTTACTAGGCAGGTACAGCATAACACAGATCACCACAGATCCACCAGTTGTTGGCATTTTTATTATCCAGTCCGTTGTTGTGAAGCTGAATTACTAGTCACATATTAAGTCAAATTTATAGCACTACTTTAGTTATGCTTGTCTATGATCGAGATACTGTGCTCCAAGTCGTCCATAACCGTGGACACGGCTTTCAGAAAGTTTTACCCTGCAGGGGTGCACAAATAGCAACACACACTCGATCAACCTCGGAAAAACCAACTCAAAACCCAACGAGGCTTTCACGACAAAGCAATCACAGGATTCATAAATATTTCAGGGGCCACGCCATTAAGCTACCCGCAACGAAGTTGGCCGGCTCCGAGACGGACCCAAGGTTTGCGCCAATGGCTGTAAACGACTGGGAACCCGGAAGTGTGACTGGGCTTGTCGATACCGCGAAAACACTCCGCAATTCCTAAACAGTGCAGGTGCTCCACGCACAATCTTAAATAAAGCAGTAAAGCATGGCATAGGTACAGGATAGTAATAAAGCCCCAAACTACTTTGTGGCCCCAAGAAATAGAAATGAATCAAGCTCTGGCTCAGGGGGGTCCATAAGGCCTCTCGGATGTGGATAGTGCGAAAAATCAAGGAACGGGTATCAAGTACTCGGGGTCCTACGGGACACAAGTGAGCATGGAAGAACCAAATAACATCTATTGCCCACCGATGCCTCTGCATTAGTTATATCTAGCATTTTAATAGTTGTATTTAAAGTCATGATCATCTCCACCATTAAACATCTGCTAGCATTCCAACAACTGTGGTACTCGACAACACGAGATCACACCTGAGCAAGCAACTACGACTCGTAGGTCCAGCTATCTACCAAACACAGGTAATAGGAGGTGTCCAAGGCAATATAGAGGCGGCACGGGATATAACTGGAGCACGGAAACTAAAGCATCGCGACACGGATAGCAATAGATCAACAGGAGGAAATAAAGACTATAAATGCAAAATAGGTAGAAGGGGAAGGGATGCTCGCCTGGGAAACACTACCGAAGGATCATATCCGGAGAACTTGTCGATACTCGCATCCACTCATCGGCCTAATCCACGAAGAAGCAAACACTAGAAGAAACACCGAATGCAATTTTTAATACTACGGCAGAAGACCCGACATGCTTATGTTATGATGCATGGCATGGCAAGATGCGGTGCAATTAGACAATATTAAGCGGAACCGTGGTCCTAACAAATGATTATATGGTTCAAGTTGTTTAGAACCCCCGCAATTCAAATGTTGTCTTAACAGGGCGAAACATGACATCGGTTCGCTACACCAATTTAAATGGAGTCCGGAATAAGACAAAGGTATCCCGCATATTGACTCCATATTTAATTATGGGGTGAATCGGCATAATGCCCCCAAACCACAGATAGGTATGCATGCATGAACAATTTAAATGCAACAGATGATTATATATAGCATTTATAAAATAGGGCTCGGGAAAAGGTTCACACATCTGGGTTCGACAGATCTTGGGTTCCTGGGGTTCGGGGTTCGGACTCAGGGTTCGACGGGGATTGGCTCGACAGGATCGGTCTCGGACAACGCAAGTAGATCTTATCGCATCCGGGAAGAAGGACTTGGTTCGACGTCGGGGGCGCATCGGATCCGCCCCGGTCGATGTCGATCTTGTCGTCGATGGCGAACTTGAGTAGATCGGACACCGGGGGTCTTCGGATCCGTGAAGAAGATCTTGTCACACGGTGTCCGGGTAGGCGAACTTGGTGGGTTGGGACGATCTTGTCGTAGTCCTCGGGTGGCGGTATCGGTCTTGGGTCTCGGCGCCAGAAGATCTTGATGTTCCGTGTAGGCGATCTTGGCGTCCGGGAAGGAGAACTTGGCGTGCCGGGGGATCGGTCTTCATAGCCGGAAAGCAGATCATGGCGCTCCGGATCGGACTTCGGGTACCGCGGGTTCTCGGCGGGAAGAAGGTCATGGCGTTCTGCGGGAATGAACTTCATGTGGTCTATGCACTGATACAATCTTCAATTGGCGACACAAGGTTCCATCGGCGGTGTCGCGCGACTAGGCCACGTCATTTTGTCGCGAAGATCTTGTTGTGGCCGGAGGCATCAATCTCTGCTAGCCCGATCTTGTCTGTGCCAAACTTGAGTGTACTCGGCGTGCCGCTAATAGGAACCACACAGTTGCTGTTGTTGACACCCATGTGCATACATGAAAAAGAACAACCCATGGAGGCTACCATCGAGGTGAGCACGCGCGGGCGGGAATGAGGTCCATGCTGGCAACACAACGGAGAGGCGGTTCCCACGCAGGAAGGAGGAAGACACCACGGCGGCTCCGGCAGCGGGAGGACGGGCTCGGTGAAGAGGAGGTAGGCGACACCAGGGACCGGGGCGGAGCTTCTCGGGGCGGCAGGGATACCTCACGGGCAAGTGGCCCTGGCGGCGCCCGTGCTGGGGCACGCAAGGGGGCGACGCGACTTGACGCGGAACAGAGGGAGGGCGGCCGCGACGGCGGTTGACGGGGCTGGAGCAGGGGCTCGCTCGGGGCGGTGCTGGACGCTGGGAGGCCGACGGTACTGGCGGCAGACGGCCTCAGTGAGGGAACCGCGCGGTGGCTCGGTGAGGAGAGGAGAGGGGCGGCGCCAGGGCGACGCCGTGGTGGAGCGGCCAGGGCGCGGGCCGGCGAGGAAGCTCGGAGGAAGGCGGGTAGGCGCGTGGCGGAAGAGCGGGGCCTGGGGCGGTGAAAGGGAGCCGGCGGCGGCGGGGTTGGCTCGCGGAAGAGGGCGGCCGGCGAGAGAAATTGGAGGCGAGAAGGATGGGGCGACGGGGGAGGAGAGATGGCGGCGGGGCTCGCAGGAGGAGGCTCGGCGAGGAGGAGCCCTGGGCGACGGGGAAGCCCGAGGAGAGGAGGCAGCCGCCGGCGCCTGAGAGGGAGGCGGCGGGGCTGGGCACGGGCTCCCATGGGGTGGGCCCAGGAGGTGGCGGGGTCGGTGTGGGGAAAGGCAGAGGAGGTGGGGGTTGGTGGGGAACGTGTTGGTGAGGGAGTGCGTGCAGGTGGAGACCAGGTGGGGACATGCGCGGGACGTGGCTAGGATGGTGGGTGGTTGTGAGCGGGAAATGAGGTGGCGATGGGGGTGGCTGTGTGAGGTGGAGGGGAAAAGGGAGGGGCTGGTGAGGTGGCGCGCTGCTATTGGGCGGGGTGAGGTGGAGGGGGCTGGGTAGAATAGGATTTGGTAGAATTAGGATTAGATATTTTTAGACTAGGGTTTGGAGGTGGCCGGCCGGGCTTTCGGGCCTAGCGGGCTGCCTCCCAAAAATAAATTAAATATTTTATTATTTAAAACGGGGCTTTTGAAATTTGTTGGAAGACGAAACAAAATATTCCGGAGACCCGGGTTTTAATTTGAATAAAGACGGGAATATTTAGAAAACAAAACTAGGTGTTTCGAAAATAGTTTAGACAAAACCCATGCATGATGATGACGATGCTCAAATGCAATGTGGCATGATGACATGAGCATGCGGTCATGACGATGCAATGCACAAAAACAACGCGATTTTCTAGTAGTGGTTTTAGCGGGATGCCACAACGCGGTTGGTGGGGGTTCGACCGATGTGGGTGGCGTGCGTGCTTGTGGTATTGCATGTACATGTTGGTGGGGTAGCGTGTCGGTGTGGGTGCATTTGCATGTGTGCTGCGCACGGCACGTGCGCGTGTGTGTGAGTTGCGGCGGCGGCTTGGGTGGTGGGGTGTGGAGGCTGGTGGTAGCAAGGGTTTCGGTTTAGGTAGGTTAGGCTTTAGTTTTTGGGTGGTAGGTGGTCTGGTTTGTCTCGTGCATGCCGGGGTAGTAGGTGACCTGGCCTACGGGTTGGGCTACCTCCCCCGGTAAAACATTTTTATTATTTGTTTTATTTTTAAAACACTTTTGCAATTACTTTTTTGAAAATTAAAAGATTTTAAAAGCTATTTCTTTTGTCATGACGTGTGTGGAGAGAGCTTAATAATAAGATGTTCACTACAAGACTCGTGGGAAGTCGCTTTCTTGAGTCAGTAATTAGGTCATCTCTAAATAACCATTGCGATGCCTGAGAGCAATCACTCATACGGACCACCACAATAAAGGGTTTCCCCATGGATAATGTAATAAGCTTAGTGAGTCTCTCTTAATTCCCACTTTGACCGTGTGTAGGTTATAAGCCAATTTTTACTATCACCGCTTAGCACTGGACATACTCCCGTGCATGTCCAAAGGGTATCACCCTCTCCTTAGTCCCATAGGCAAATGATATGTGGCCGACTACACATACCATCTAAAGAGAGAGATCAAACACAATATCATAGATCAACGGATCATGTACCAAAGTAATAGATCATCTCATAATAATGCTAGGGTTTCTCCAGCTCCCCAAGAACAAAGGGAACTACTCACACATGGAAGAAATCAACAACATCATTATATTCAATGGATGGATAAAAGTATGATGACTAATCTAGTGCAAACCACAATTGAATATGAAATTATAGCAAGATCAAAAATATGGAGGAGGGGAATGGTATTGGTGATAGGTATGCAGTGGTCAATGATGGAGGGGATGACGTGATGTCCTCTACCCTTCTCTTGGTTCCTCCTCCAGATCCCTCTCTGGCATGGTGTTTCGAGGCTGGTGGTTTCTGTGAATGTCGGATCTCAGATCCATCTTTGCAAGGTGAAAGTATTTGATGAGATGGGTGCCCTGACACATGGTACGGGGGTAGACGGTAAGGGCAACATCCGCCCGTACTAGTGCTCATTAAGGCCTCTGTAGGCTTCCCGCATGTTTGTTATTTTCTTAGGTGCAAGGATAAATCAAATAAATGACATTTATCACTTAGAAATATCATATTACTGCATAATATGATAGTCCCAATTGATATGTTCACATCAGACTTAGTGGTTCGGGATCCTGTTGAAACAAAGACAAAAGAGTTGCATGTGCGTAGTAAAATACCAAAATCCTACTCTACTTATGCAAAAACAAGAGGTAAAAATGCTTCGATTTTGGACTCATCAACTTCCCCAAGCTATACTCTTGCTCATCCCCAAGCAAGGTTGTGGCTTTTGGAAAGGTCATCATGCTCATGAGGCACGAGTCGTTACAATAAATGATGCAAAAATCAAAACATAATTACAATATCGGATATAGAACTGCATCGTGAGTTATATCACACCTTCACACATCACATGACTTAGAGGCTTCCACAGTTTTCGTATCAATAATTTATAAGATTTTTTTAATAGTTTGGCATATTATAGAATCATCAATTTTATTGTTGGAGCACTTAATTTGAGTAATAGATAATTCATGATCATTGCTTGAATAACCCCTTTTTCAATCTTGTACTTTCTTGTCCTTGGAATTTTTAATAGCAATGCCTTTTCTTTTTATTCAACAATAGTATTAGATCATGTGAATACTCTTTATGGCTCATATTAGTTCAAAGTTATGACTATAACATGATACCAAGATTGCCTTCCCATAATTTATCAATACTTTGTTGGTGTGGAAGACCCTAATATCATAACAGTGGTACAAGTATCATAGCACTCAACCTCATTCATATATCTAATACAATAATCATGAATCAATAATCACTTCGAATATCATATAGTATCAAAACTCAACGGCTATAATTATTTCCTTGGACTAAAGGAGGTTGATGAAGCAACCAATGCATAATCTTGAATCACGAACTAAAATGCACGCGGAAAAGTAAACATGCTAAAACCAAGAGATATATTACAAGGTGTAATAGATCTCACCAAGCTCCGGTGGGATCAAATAATCCCTCGTGATTATTTGATATCGTCGTGTTTCCTTAACTCGGAGGAGCCCTAAAATTGCGAAGGCTTGCACAAAGTGTCTTGTTTGTTGCTTCAAAGATCATGATGCAAACTCAGCGCTGATCGCTAATTTTTTTTTCCAGTTCTACCACATGTGCCTTATACATCTCAATCGTTTGTTTTTGTGTCTCGATGGCATGAAGGTTGATGTCGAGGTTGGCTTTGAGTTCTTTCATTATCTTCAGATCCATCTGATCTAGATAACGATGCAACAGTTCAATATGTTTAGAGGATCCTGGAGATGTTCGCTCAATTTTCTTAATGCAGCGATCAAGTTTGTCCAAGGAAGCTTGGATCTTCTCCCCTCGTTGCTTCAGTCTCTCCAAGTAGGAATCTACATCTTCTTTTGGATCGAATTGAACTTGCTCAAATCATCCTCTTGACCTATCCCAAGGCTGAAAACTTTACGCCCATCCTTGATCATATCCATCAACTTGAACCCGTTCTCGGTTCCAAGCTGATTGCACAGGACTTCCTCTTGGGAGTAGTTAAAACAAAACATGGCAGAATCTGTCCAGATTTTCAGCAATAGCAAAACGATTTTTTTCAATCACTTAGATATGTCAGGAATTTTAGCCAATTTTTGTGCATACATAGGATGAAAAGTTGTAAAGGCATTATTAATATGAGCACAATCCGAGTTACATAAAAAATTAGAAAATTCACGCACTAAAACATGTTCTGTAGGAATTTGCTACTCCATATGTTTAGCAACTTTTAAAACATCCAAAATAGGTTCCACTTGGTACATTATTAAAAGCTTCAGAAGGAAGACCAAAACAAAACTCTCTTGCAACATCAAGAGTTCAAAAGAAAAATTAAAAAGAAAATAATGGGTTGCCTCCCGCAAAGCACTCTCTTTATAGCCACATAGCTAGGCTTTACTTACTTGGTTTAGGTGATGTGGAACTCATGGGATAGCTTGTGCTTCTTAGCTACCTCCTTCTTCCTTGGAAAGTGTTCCATACATTATACTAGGGTCCCATGGTGTTCTCATGCCAATCAAATAAATAATAGAATAGGAACATGGTATAGAGCAACACAAAACATAAAAGTGATAATAACGAAGTCTAACTTTCTTCCTATGCATAGGGATTTTATATTTGAATAAGGTACAGCCAACAAGAGTATACCTATGCATATTATTAGTAGGTGAATGAGTTTTATAATTATTAGCAACATAAGGAGGTAATTTAAAACCTCCCCTTTCATTATAGTTGCAAGTACTAGAAGTAAATTTAGCAATATGACCACTGGAAGCATGCAAGTTTGTAAAGTTTGTTATATAATGAGCATCATAATAATTATCATGGTATTCATTAACATTATTTCCTCTTTCAAAATAGTTGCTAGTAATATTCTCATTATTAAGATTACGGCTACAATGATGATTTTCAACATAAGGTAATTACAAACCATATATATAGTTTCTAGCAAGTGTAAATTTCTCTTCTATGGTTAACATAGGAGAAATCAAGAATGATGTTCATCATTTATATATTCATTTGTTATACTTGGATGGTTATCAAGAAGCATAGGACCATCATATAAAGCATTTTCATATAGCATATCCAAACAAAATTCCTCATTATCATCACTAATTTTAGTAATAGCATTATTAGAAGACAAAGGTGCATAATTAGTTCCATCATAATAGGAAGGGTTCTCATAAATAACCATTTGAGTTTCAATTCCCTCACAAGAAGTGTATGGATTTTTAGTTGCACACTTCTCATAGCATGGGTTATCATACATGACAAATGAATTTTGAGTTTGAGTGTTACTATCATTTGATAATGGGAAGGTGGAAGATCTCACTCTTCCCCAAGCTTAGATTGGATTATCTCTACCTCATTTTCTTCTTCGCACACTTGTTATTTCAAGCTTATGTTTTCATCATCTTTTTCTTGCAATATATTAGTACTTTCCATGGCAGCAAGAGTTCTTTCATTATATTTAATAACATAAGCATTATCACTAAATACTTTAATACAAATTTGGAGGATAATATGTATGTGTTCTTTCATTACCCGATCATCATGACTAGTTTCAAATTTTTGATTTATAAGAGAGTCTAGCTCATGGGCTCCAACATAGGAAATATATTTCTCAACTTGTTCTATATCATGGCATAAAAATTTACACTCTTGATAAGAAGCAATAATAGGATCACTATTATGCTTACATTGATAGCTAGAGTGTTTATAGTCTTTTTTAGTGCAACAAGTTATATCATGTGATTCAAAAAGTTAATAGCAAATTGATTGAGATCTAAAAGAAATTCATCCATTCTATTTCCTTCTTCGCTTGATCAATATTCATAGTAGGCTTTCAACATTTTGACATGACCTATAGGTATGTGGATTCCAAGTTTCTCCATATTTTAGCATGCATATTTAGAGGTTAATACTATTTTTATGTGTTTTTGTGTTTTAAGTAATACTTTAAAAGACTAAAAACAAGACAAAATAAATACTTTAAAAATCTAAAAGGAGAAGAAAAAGCTCATAGTGGTGCAACCTCCCCAAGCTTGGGTTTTTGCACAAGTTGATGAAGATGATGATGCCAGAAAATAGGCAGTTTTCATGGGAGTTACCTTGCTCTTCAAGCTTGCTCTTCAAACTTGATGAGGATGTAGTTGTGATGTACCTTCGCCAATTTCCTGGCAACAGCGCCAGAAAATAGTCTTGATGGCAATAAAGGCTGCCACTTTTCGTTGGGACTCCAAGTGCAGAGTGTTGCAGCAAGCGTGTTAAGGGGATACCCCCGGGTAGGGTCACGCTGGGGTATAAAGGCCGTGTTAGCCGAGGTACATCATGGTCAAAGCGAGAGCTGGCCGAGTCACCTCAAGGCAGGCCGACTTACAGAATGACCCGGCCTGGAGGATGTTTATCTAACCTTGACCCGACTGACATATAGCGTATGTCGGCAAGGCCTTTGTGACTTGTTTGCAAGTACCCACATGGCTGAGTTAAACAGCCGCTAGCCGAGTTACCACTTGGCTTCCAAGAGAAGGAAGGAATATCGCTGGCCAAAAGGTGGCCTCTGTCCACTATAGCATGAGCGAAGCAGACAGAGGGAAGGACCAGTGGGGCGTGGCCGACAAGGATGATGTAGCCAATGCCGACTAACGCAACAAGTGTCAGGTGATGCCACACTGTAGAGGGGCTCGGGCAGGCTTACACCCTGAGTCCGGACTAGCTGTTTAAGGTGTAAAAGGAGCATCTTGCTTTACCAAGGGGCATATTTGGAGAATATGCCTCCACGTATGCCCTAGATTTGTAACCTGGGCTCCCCTATATAAGGAGTATTGGGGCCTCCATAGAGGGGGTTCGGTTATTTTGGTCTCAGGGAAAACCCTAGAAAGTAGTGGTGGGCAGTAAGAGAACTAGTCTCCTTCCCATGAACAGCTCGAGGAGCCTTTGTAATCCATCATCTACAACATAGAAATACAAACATATGTGTGTGGAATCACCACACTATCCCTCCCTGGATTCCTCTAGTGCACATTGGCCCCATCTTTAGTCTATACATGGCATCTGCCGTGCCACCACCACGACAGTTGGCGCCTACCGTGGGGCTAGCAGTGCTGGCAGGAGTAAAAATCTGGACGGGAAACATCTTCGGCACTGGCGAACGCATCGTCTCCTGGCTTGTTCAGCACTTTGGAGCGCTGGACTACGTCAGCGACAACGTTGGGAGCTTCGGCAAACGCCCTCCTCCGGGCAACAACCTCTTCACCAAGCTTGGCACCCACAAGATCTACGTCGGCGTCAACGAGTCTTGTATTCATATGCAGCATGTCTTCGAGGGAGGCGAACCACCTCTCAGTGCGGCTCGCGACTCGCGTATCACTCGCCCTACAAGCTGCACCGAGGTCATGATGACAGCGCCTGATGCAGGAGCAAGCAAGGAGCCGGCGCTAGATTCGGACGCCATGCCGAAGCAGGCAAGGTCTAGATTCCCTCCACTAGAGAGGCCAAAGAATGTACTAGAGCAGGCATAGATAGCTTAGCAACACCCATAGCGCTAGTGGTAGATCCGGCTCAGGCACATGCCAAGTTAGAGGAAACTAGGCAGAAAATGCTAGCTGGTGCGAAAAAAGTAGCTGAGCTACAAGAGTCACTGAACATCACTCTGCGGGAGTATGCAAAGGCAAACCGTATAGATAGATTAAAAATCCGAGGTAGAAACCTGATTACTGAGATTGACAAGGAGTATGTGCCTAAGCTGGGTCAAACAGCTACTATAGTAACAACAGGGCTGGAGATATATAGCACCCCAGCGAAAAACCTCAGGGCCGCAAATGCGACTGCATCCAAGTTAGAGGGTTTGACCGGAGAAGCCCGAGAAAGGCAACATGAGAGAGTTAACCACTTGCTAGGGGTAGCATGTCAGCAGAATGAGGAAATAAACAAGGCAAACTCGACGCAACCCGGATCATCGCACGTAGTTTATTCGTCAAGGAATAACCCGACAAAGTCTATTGGAGCTACGTCGTCACCTCATGACGGCCCTAGAAGAGAGGAAGTGGTTACCTCGGGGAAAAAATAGAGGCAGCTGGTCTAATACGATCTGGTAAGAGTAGGAAAAGGAAAAGAAGTGCAAATCAATGAGGATTGCCACAGTGCTAGCCAGGGTGAAGTTGGTCGAGGTAACCGCGGCCAAGGCAATGCCGGTCAGAGAAACCCTCCCAATGGCAATGCCGGACAGTGTAATCCGGCGGCAACAGGGCAAAATGCACCTCGGCAACATCAGCAGCAGTACGCACCTCGGCAGGAGAGAAGTGTCGGCCTAGCAATGCAGCAGCAAAATGCTCGTCCGGGTTAGGATAGATACAATGATGGTTACTCAGCAATGGCCGATGCCGGATTCCCTAGACCGGAGCACCATGTGATCGGAACGAGATTGGGGAACAGGAATTTGCAGCCAGATGACGCAATATTGAAACTGGACCGAATCTATAGGTCAGAAATGATTGAGGTGCAAGGTCCTCCGGGTTCAGCATGTTTTGGACCTCGGATCATGAGGGAGCCGCCTATGCTGAACTTTCAACGGGCACAAGGAACAAAGACGTATGATGGTAGCACAAAGCCGGATGATTGGCTCATTGACTATGCAACTGCAGTCAATATAGCCGGAGGAAATTTGAGATGGGCAGTGAGGTACGTACCTCAAATGTTAGAAGGGCCAGCTTGGGTCTGGTTAAATAAATTGCTAGAGGGAAGCATCAACTTCTGGATATACTTCGAGGAAATGTTTGTTAGTAATTTCTCAAGCACGTACAAGAGGCTGAATAGGCCACAGACTCTGGCGTTGTGCAAGCAAAGACCAAATGAAACATACTCGGAGTTCTTGACTCGCTGGTGTAATGTGAGAAATTCCTGTGAAGGGGTAATTGAATCACAAGGTATTGTGTGGTTTGCCCAAGGGTGTAGGTATGCAAGTATGCTATGGCAAAGATTGCAGAGAGATATGCCAACTACGTTGGCAGAAACAATCCAAATTGCTGATTCATATGCCTGGGGAGATCCGACCCAGCCTTGGATGATGTCAAATGAGTCCAACGATGAGTACCACCCTTGTGAGGGTGCCGGATTATCGTGGCGCAATGACTTACGGGGTAAGAGGAGAGATGATCGTCAAGATTACATGTACATTTTGCAGCAAGTGGTGGTTGTAGATCAGGATCAGCCCAATGTCGGCGCTAGCCAGCGTCAGAAAACTGGAGGGCAACATTGGCAGCAAAAGAGTGAGGGCAATAAACCTTGGACGCCATAACAGAAGAAACAGTGGCAGGAAATAAAGGATCGGCCGAAATACACATTCGAGTCTATGTTGGATCAGCCATGCAAGTTCCACACCCCAAGTCCGAATAGTCCGGCAAATCATATGACCGGCAATGTGAATGGTTGAGGAAGCTAGAGCAGAGTGGCTTGGGGAATGCTAAGGCACCTCGACACGATGCACCTCAGCATGATGGACCTCGGCACGAAGCACCTCGGAATGATGCACCTCGACAACAACAACTCACTAGGGGGAATGGACAGCAACTGATGTTGCCTCCACCTCCACCGAGGTATGAGAACCAAGAGAGGAGGGATGCGGTGCATCAGGTAAATAACCAGCAGCAACAAAACCAAGGATAACATTGCAATGATGGCAGGAATGAGTACAGAGAACATCACCAAAGTTACTGTGTGTTCACCACAGAGGAGACTGATAGAAAGAGATTGAAGTGCCGACATATGGAGGTAAATGCGGTAATGCCAGCTGTCACGAGGTATATGCCTTGGGAAGAATAGGAAATCACTTGGAGCATCAAGAATCACCCTAGGTTCATGCCGAGTCCTGGATCATTTGCACCGATGTTAGATCTGACATTCATTAGGCCGAATATCAATGTGAGGTTTTCCAAGGTGCTGATAGACAATGGCAGTAGCATTAACATCATGTACAAGGATACCATGCACAAGTTGGGGATATCGGAAAATATGCTCCAAGCAACAAGGACCACTTTCCATGCCATCGGGCCAGGTATCTCATGTGAGCCCATTGGTAAGGTCCGAGTTGACGTGTTATTCGGCACAAGGGACAACTGCCAGACTAAAAACTTGGAGTTTGATGTTGTGAACTTGGAAAGCGTGTATCATGTGTTACTCAGCAGGCCTGCTCTGCACAAGTTCATCGCAAGAACTCACATTAGTTACTTGAAGATGAAGTTTCCCGGACCAAGGGGAGTGATTACCATAGCTAGGGACTTCAGGCGCTCTATTGAGTGTGCTTCCGCTGGATCTAACCTGGCCGAGTCACTTGTGATTGCTCAAGAGAAGATGAGAATTCAGGAGGTGGCGGCATTGGCTCAGTCCACGCAGCAGCATATGCCGACTCTAACCAACCCGCATGGGAGTGTGTCGTTTCAAGTGACAAAAGATACAAAGAAGGTGCCCATTGATGATCAGTTCCTAGAGCGTATTGTAACTATTGGTGCCGGGTTAGGCGACAAATAGGAAAGCAAGCTCGTCAACTTCCTCCGTGAGAATCCAGATATCTTTGCTTGGTCCAAGCAGGACCTATAAGGTGTGCCGAGGGAGTTGGTCGAGCACTCTTTGAATGTAAGACCCGAGGCAAAGCCGGTGAAGTAATCTCTCCACCGCTTTGCCGAAGATAGGAGAAAGGTCATTGGATATGAGATAGCTCGGCTCCTTGCAGTCGGGTTTATCATGGAAGTACTTTACCCGGATTGGCTCTCTAATCCGGTACTCATAGAGAAGAAGAAGGATGATTCGAATGTGCTTGTGGTGTGGCATATGTGTATCGATTACACGAACCTGAATAAAGCATGTCCAAAAGATCCATTTCCAGTACCATGGATAGACCATGTCATAGATTCAACTGTTGGGTGTGAGTTGTTATCTTTCATAGATGCTTATTCTGGCTTTCACCAGATACCTTTGAACCCGGATGACCAAGTAAAGACTACGTTTATCACCCCATATGGGGCTTATTGCTATCGCATTATGCCGTTTTAATTATGTAATGCAGGAGCAACGTATCAACGATGCATGCAAAAATGTCTACATGAACAAATTGGTCAAAATGTGCAAGTCTATGTGGATGATGTTGTGATAAAAACTAAGGAAAGAAAAACGCTCCTTGACAATATCCGGCAAACATTCGCGAACCTAAGGCAGTTCTGGATGAAACTTAACCTAGAGAAATGTACTTTTGCGTGTCGGCTAGGAAGTTACTCGGTTTTCTCGTATCCAACCGAGGTATCGAGGCTAACCCCACAAAGATCCGAGCCATAGAAAGAATGGAACTACCAAAATGTCTTAACGATGTGCAGAAGTTTACTGGTTGCCTGGCATCATTAAGTCGGTTTGTAAGTCGGGTGGGAGAGAAGGCATTGCCCCTCAACCAGTTAATGAAAAAGGCAGACAAATTTACATGGACACCGCAAGCTAATAGCGCGTTCCGCGAATTAAAATAGATGTTGTCTTCTACACCAGTGTTAGCCTCGCCACTATCTAAAGAGCCGATGTTGATCTATATAGCCGCGACCAACTGAGTCGTAAGTGCAGTGATTGTGGTGGAGCGTGATAAGGAAGGTAAGTTGGTGCAAAGACTAGTGTATTACCTGAGTGAGGTGTTATCGACTTTGAAGCAGAATTACATTCACTATCAGAAAATGGCATACGGTGTATACATGGGAACCAAGAAGCTCAAGCATTACTTTGAGGAACACCCCATCAAGGTGATATGCGAAGCTCCCATATCCGAGATTATGAGCAACAAAGATGCTAGTGGCCAAATTGTGAAATAGGCAGTTGAATTAGCCACATACGCACCGCAGTTTGATAGAAGAGATGCGATCAAATCTCAAGTGGTAGCAGATTTCTTCGTGGATTGGGATCTCAACATTGGAGTCGTCATCATTAGGCTAATCCCTTAAAGAAGATGCCTTACCAGAGGTTTGTATCTGGAGCCATCCGGAGTGGGCAAGAACATCTCTGTGTCCGACTCTACCATGTCCGAGACTAGGCAGTCCTTCCCCCATTTGAGAGATGGTACCGAACCATCCTCAGTGGTCTGTTGAAGAAACAGCTGGAGGCAAAAGTACAAAAGAAATGAGTAAGAGAGTTTTCCGACATAAGACAAGACTTCGAAAGAGGATCAGATAAGGAACATACCGGATGAGGCAAGTTATCCCGGCAGTAGTGTTCTAGCCCCCACTTCCACTCCTTGGTGAACTCCTTTTCTGTCTTAAAGATAGCCCTGACTTGGCGAAATATGTCGGCATTGTTGAGCTCGAAGGAGGAACTGCGATTGGGGTCAAGATGGCCACTCATGTGGCAGAGCTCATGCATGCGCTTCTAGAGAGGGGAGATCTGGTTGCTAACAAAGGTGGTCATCACGTCCTCGTTGCGCAGCCCCAGCTTGTTCAACTCCTTGATTCGCATGTCCACCTGATTCGCCAAAGTAGTTGCCCGCCTTGGGATTAGGTCCCACAAGGATGTATTCTGAGGACCCAACTTGAAGGGAAGCAGCCAGATCAGGTCTTCATCTATATCATTCCTCACCTAAAAGAATGTCCGAGACCAGCCTTTGTAGGACTCGAGGCCTGTGACCCGGGGGAATGCAGAGTTTTTGCAAGGAGAGATAGAAGCTCCACCGCACTAGGTTAAGGACTTATCAACAGGGGCAAGATGAGGATCAGTAATGACATTTTTACAAAGGCCGAAGAACTTGATCCAAAGATCCTTGGTGGGCCAGAGGCCAACATATCCTTCAATGCTGGAGGCAAAGGAAGAAAGGGAAGTGATGGCGTTCGCCGGGAGATGGTGCCGCTAAAGCTCGTAGACATTGATGAAATCATGGAAAAAATCACTAACGGGGAGGCCAAAACCGCGCTGGAAGTGGGACAAGAAGACCAGAAACTCACCCGGATTGGGAGAGGGAGAGATCTCCTGGCTTGCGAGGCAGCAAGTAACTCATGCGGGGATGCGGCGGGTCTGGTAGAGCCAGTCAAGGTCGTCTTGACAGACCCACGAGCTAGCCCAGCCACCACGTTTGTGCGCCTCGCCTTCCTCCTCCTCCTCTTCTTCGGCAATGGTGATTTCCTCTTCCGTCATCTCCAAATCGCTATCCTCGCAGAAACAATCTATGGTGGGGGCAGCGTGGGTACGGAAGAACAGCAAGGCAGCAAAGCACGGTGGCGGCGCTACGCGGGGCAGAAGCAGCGGCGGCGGCGGCATTGCTGTGCGAAAGAAGGAAGAAGATGGGAAAGAGTGCGTGCGATGTGGGGGAAAATCCCCAAGGGGCGCCCATGTCCCATATTTAACCGCGCCCTAAGAGGGGTAGTGGGATCCAGCGCTACGATAGGGCCACATAGTGTGGCCGTGTATGTGCCTAGTCAACCAATCAGACGCGCGCCACACAAAGGGCCACATGGAGTAGTGAATCCCACGATGCGACGTGGTGATACAGTTAACGAGGAAGTTGCCACGATGTGACGTTTGCAGCAGTTATTGCTAACAGAGAATATAGTAACCGACGCAGTAACTGGCGCGAGCCCTTAAAATGAGACGAAATAATGATTACCCTCCATGTAGGACGTGGGGAAGCGTACGAGAGAAGGAAACATGACTCGGACAAGTAGAATATAACCCGGCCAGCGAGTGACAACTCGTAATGAGCCAAGGGAATGGCAAGCCAAAGGAGCCGAGTTACAGGATAACTCGGTGAGGAGAGCCTGGAACTTGGTAGGTTGAACCTGCTATGGCCTTATCAGCTGAAGTTGCCAAGACCGCACCAGCTTTGGGGACTAATGTTGGGGGATACCCCCGGGTAGGGTCACGCCAGGGTATAAAGGCCATGTTAGCCGATGTACGACAAGGTCAAAGTGAGAGCTGGCCGAGTCACCTCAAGGCAGGCCGACTTATGGAATGACCCGGCCCGGAGGATATTCGTCTAACCTTGACCCGGCCAACATATAGCGTATGTCGGCAAGGCCTTTGTGACTTGTTTGCAGGTACCCACATGGACGAGTTAGCTAGCCGCTAGCCATGTTACCACTTGGCTTCCAAGAGAAGGAAGGAATCTCGCTGGTCAAAAGGTGGCCTCTGTCCACTTTAGCATGAGCAAAGCAGACAGAGGGAAGTACCAGCGGGGCATGGCCAACAAGGATGATGTAGCTAGTGCCGGGTGATGCAACGCCGCAGAGGCTTACTCCCTGAGTCTGGACTAGCTGTTCAAAGTATAAAAGGAGCATATTGCTTTACCAAGGGGCATATTCGGAGAATATGCCTCCACGTATGCCCTAGATTTGTATCCTGGGCTCCCCTATATAAGGAGTACCAGGGCCTCCATAGAGGAGGGTCGGTCATTTTTGGTCTAAGGGAAAACCCTAGAGAGTAGTGGTGGGCAGTAAGAGAACTAGTCTCCTTCCCACGAACAGCTCGAGGAGCCTTTGTAATACATCATCTACAAGAGAGAAATACAAACATCTGTGTGTGGAATCACCACACTATCCCTCCCTAGATTCCTCTAGTGCACATTGTCCCCATCTTTAGCCTATACATGGCATCTTCCGTGCCACCACCACGACAAAGCGTCTTTTCCCCACAAGGGTGACTCGAGGGTTTATATCGAACTCTCGGGGAATTGGCTATGAAGGATGTTTGTCTTCTCCTCTTCAAGCAACCTATAAAGTAAAATAATTTGCCTTGTGTCCCCAACTCCACCAAGTGGTTGTCAAGCAGAAGGTTTCGTATTAGTAATATGAAATAAAATATTAAACAAACTAAAGTAAATAAAGTAAAGTAATGCAAACTAGATGATAAGGAAGATAGTAGAGTTATTTTTGGGTTTGTATGTGTGATTGCAAATAGAGAAAGTATTTTTGTATTTTCGAAATAATTAATATGAAAATAAAAAGGATAGTATATGCAAAGAAAAGGTCTTTCTTATGATAAAAATCGGATCAGGATTCATGTGTTCACTTGTCTACTATCTTTTTAAGTTGTAGTGATCACAAAACAATTCATCAATGATAATGATCATGGAAATTCTATAAGTGCTTGATAAAAGGAATTAATATGGGCATAACATTCTAACATTGAGATGGAATACATCTCTATCTTATACTCCTCAAGAAAGGGAAATCTCCGTGCAATCTTGATTTAAAAATAGATCAGAGTATAGATTTAAGCAATATTATATGATGTTTGAAATACAAAACGGTCATCACACTGTTACGTGATAACTATAGCACATGATTTCACTTAACCCCTAGTGAGGCAGCAAAAGAAAGGTAAAAACCAAAGTAGATCTTGAATATTATGTGTCACAATTCAATCTCCACCCCTATGCTACTCCATATAACACACACTTCTCCCCATACAAGTTCTTGCAAACAAGTTAGATCAAAACAAGCAATGAAGAATAGGGTGGATGATATGCATCTATTAAAACATCTCACACAAAATAGATTCCAATTTCAAATATCAAATCATAGACCAAATATCCACCACATAGGAATTACAAATATGACCATAATCATGTTGGGCAGCTCATATGGTACTAGATTTATGAAGAACAAGAGAGAGATAGATCAAGGTACTACCACAAACCCATAGTACAGAGGTGTACTACTCCCTCCTCATCATGGTGATGAGGCCAGAGATGTTGTAGAGGGTGGAGATCTCCCCGGAGGTGGCTTCGGCAGAGTTTCCCCCTCCAATCTTCGATGGATCCGACTCTATTTGGTGGTGTTTCGTCTCTGGTCGCTCTCGTCTCGAGGATGCCCTAGGGGGTCCTTATATAGGGGTTTTTAGGTCAAGAGAAGTTCGTGGGCAAAAGAATCAAGGCGATTAGATGGCCGAGGAGGGAGAAAGCACAGGTGGCGCACCCACCAGGCCTGGGCGCGCCAACCAGGCTATCTTGGGCCTCCTGGCCCTCCTGGTGGAATTCTAGCGCTCCAGATGCTTCCCGTGGATAAATACTGGCATCCCCAAAAGTATAGGTCCTTAAATATCAAAAACATTGAAAACATGGTTTTTCCGCCCTACAGGGTTATAACCAAAATAAAGGGGATCATTGGTAAATCCCCAGAAATCAATATAAAACAGGGATATAACATTATATATGATGCAAGTATGTGGGGAAACATGTTAACAAACTACAAAGTTCATGTATGCATTTTACATGCATCAAGGACATAGCTTCAAGCTTATTGAGAGGGATGAGCAACGTGGGGAAGATCTCTTTAACAAGAGAGGAAGAAGAGACACTTGGGGAGGCTTACAAAGGGTTTGAAGCAGGGAAAACTCATACTGGAAGTAAAAGGGGAGGCCAAGAAAAGAATATCGGCAAATTCGGAAAACAATAAAAGAAAAATGAAGAATTAGAGGCGGTATTTTTTATGCAAAATGAGCTAAACCAAAAACGACACAGAGCTTTTAATGACCTGCCATATGGGGGAGCTGCCCATACGGCCCGGTCGATACCGTACTCATGGAAAACAAAAAAAACAAAGAAAAATTACTAGAGGGTTAACGACCACTGGTATGGGCGGGTTGTAGCCATACCACCCACCCATACCGAGTTCGTTGAAACCGACAGTGACCTCAGAAAAACACAAGGAGTTCAAAAATACGACTCGGAAGTATCAATTGGCACTTAAAACACAGAAAAATAAGGTTTTGATTACCTTAATCATCTGGTGGTAATGAGTTTTACTTTGGTACCTCCTCTTCTTTAAGCTCTTGGAATCATTTCTTCTTCTTCTCTTTGAAAAAGGTTGGTCGCAAAAAGTTGCTAATACCATTGTTGAGGGAAACAGAAAATTTTCTTTTGGGATGAGTAGTCCCTGATGGTACACAAATAGATGACACCTTCTCTAGTGGTCTGATCTCTTCGATATCCATCGATGTGTCACCTTGCTCATCTCTTCTTTGTAGGATCTGCAAGTCAAATTCTTGCAAAAGCAAAGTCCAATGGATCATTATAGGCTTAATGTCAGTTCTTTCAAGGATTTCTTTTAGGCCAATACAATCAGTATGCACTCTTACTTTTGAATCAATTATATAGGACCTAAACTTATCACAGGAGACGACAATAGTGAAAAGTTCTTTTTCTTCCATGGGGTAGTTCTTTTGGGCACCATTTAAAGTACAGCTAGCATGATGGATGATATTGAATCCATAACCATCTTACTAGCAAATAATAGTCCCCACTACTTCATAACTGGCTTCGCAAAATAAGTCAAAAGGTTTCTTCCAATTGGGTGGTTTAATTACAAGAGCATCAAGAAGGGTTTTTTTAATATGCTAAAAGCAGCTAGGCAGTTTTCATGAAAATTAAAAATGACCTCCTTGTTTAAAAGGTTGGTTAATGGTCAAGCTTTTTGAGAGGGAGGAGCAATGTGGGGAAGATATGTTTGATAAGAGAGGAAAAACAAACACTTGGGGAGGCTTATGAAGGGTTAGAAGTAGGGAAAACTTGCGCTACAGCAAAAGGGACGGTCAAGAAAAGAATTCCAACAAATTAGGAAAGCAATAAAAGAAAAAGGAAGAATTAGAGGCGGTATTTTTTTATGCAAAACAAGCTAAAACCAAAAATGACACGGAGCTCTTAACGACCTACCGTACGAGGGGAGATGCCCGTACGGCTCGGCCGTACCGTATGCGTGGAAAACAAAACAAAAACAAAGAAAAGTTACTGGAGGGTTAATGACCACTGGTACGGGCAGGTGTGGCCATATTGCCCACCCGTACCGAGTTTGTGAAACCGGTAGTGACCTTAGAAAAACACAAGGAGTTCAAAAATATGACTAGGAAGTATCAATTGGCAATTAAAATGCAGAAAAACAATGTTTTGATTACCTTACTCATCTGGTGGAAATGAGTTTTACCTTGGTACATCCTCTCCTTTAAGCTCTTCGAATCATTTCTTCTTCTTCTTCCCTTTGAACAAGGTTGGCTGTGAAAAGTTGCTAATACCATTGCAGAGGGAAACAAAAAACATTCTTTTGGGATGAGTAGTCCCTGATGGTACAAAAATAGATGACACCTATGGTGTTCTGACCTCTTTGATATCCATCGATGTGTCATCCTTCTCTTCTCTTCTCTATAGGATCTACAAGTCAAATTCTTGCAAGACCAAAGTCCAACAGATCATTTTAGGCTTAATGTTAGTTCTTTCAAGGATTTCTTTTAGGTCAATACGATCATGCACTCTTACTTTTGAAACAATTATATAGAATCTAAACTTGTCATAGGAGAAGACAACAGTGAAAAGTTCCTTTTCTACCATGGGGTAGTTCTTTTGGGCACCATTTAAAGTATGGCTAGCATGATGGATGATATTGAGTTTATCACCATCTTGCTGGCAAAGAACAGCCCCCACTGCTTCATAACTTTCTTCACAAAATCAGTCAAAAGGTTTCTTCCAATTGAGTGGTTTAATTACAGGAGTATCAAGAAGGGCTTGCTTTAATATGCTGAAAGGAGCTAGGCAGTTTTCATCAAAATTAAAAACGACCTTCTTTTGTAAAAGGTTAGTTAATGGTCTAGCAGTTTTAGAGAAGTTCTTGATAAATCTTATCTAGCGTGACCTAAGAAACTCCTTATACCTTTTACATCGCGAGGAGGGGAAGCCTTTCTATTGCTTCAATCTTTTCCTTATCGACTTCAATACCTCTACCTGGAATTTTATGACCAAGAACTATACCTTCTTGAACCATGAAGTGGCACTTCTCCCAATTCAAGGCTAACTTGGTGTCTTCACATCTCTGTAAAACTTTATGAATATTATGAAGGCAATGGTTAAACGAAGTTCCATAAATGGAGAAGTCATCCATGAATACTTCCATAATATTTTAAACATAATAAGAAAATATAGCAGTCATACACCTTTGGGAAGGTGGTAGGAGCATTGCAAAGGCCAAAAGGCATACGACGATAAGCATAGACCAAAAGGGCAAGTGAAAGTTGTCTTTAGTCGATCATTAGGATGGACAATTATTTGAGAAAAACTAGAGTACCCACCTAAATAGAAAAAATGAGAGTGCATAGCAAGTCTCTCTAGAGTTTGATGTATAAATGTTAAAGGGTAGTGATCCTTTCTAGTTTCTTTATTAAGTTTTAGATAGTCAATACACATCCTATGACCAACGAAAGTACGAGTTGGAACCATGTCATTATGTTCATTAGGGACAACAGTGAACCCACCTTTCTTTGGAACACAATGAACATGACTCGCCCACTTACTTTCCTCTACATGAAATATTATACCTGCATCAAGTAATTGTATTACTTCTTTCATACCTCCTCCTTCATATGGGGTTTAAGTCGCCTTTGGAAGTCTAGAACCGGCTGAGCTCCTTCTTCCATAAATATTCTATGGGTGGCTATCAAGGGGCTAATCCCTTTCATGTCATCCATCGAATACCCAAGATCTTGGTGGTGCATTCTTAAGGCCATCATTAAATTATCCTCCTCCTTTTCTACAAGGTTAGAACTTATAATAATAGGGTATTTATTAGTTTCATGGAGAAGCCTATATTTTAACTCTCCGAGAAGGGTTTTGAGTGTAGGAGGTGGAGGTGACTCATCCCCTTTTATTATGGGTATCTCGTAAATTCGATTTATTTCGGGATCAATATAAGGGGTGGAGTCAAGATAATCATCAATTTCCATTTTATCTTTATCTTCAAGAAGATTATTACTATCCACTAGGATTCTTGTTAAATTATCATCGGGGATTTCAACGAATACAGTGGAAATACTAGCAATATTATCTTCCTCCTCTTGCCCATACTCAAATTCATCGAATTCTTCAATGGTTGGCCTATTGTCAAACTTGGAGAAATGGAAATTCATTTTATCCTTGCCAAACTTGAGACACACAGTTTTTTTGCAGTCAATGTTTGCCCCTGTGGTGTCCAAAAAGGTTCTTACAAAAATAATTGGACAATAAACATCAGTAGGCATGTCAACAAGCATAAAATCTATAGGATATTTGTAAGGTCCAATACAAATTGGAACATCTCTAATCACACCCATAGGAACTCTTAGCGTTTTATTAGCTAATATTACTGTCATATAGGTGTCCTCCAACTCGGCGGGAGATAGTTCATTTTGGATTTTTAGATAAAAATTATAAGGAATTACATTAACACCCGTTCCTATATCACAAAATCCATAATGAGAAGATCCACCAAAAGTACAAGGGAGAATAATCTTACCAACATCTTTGGCTTTTACTTTACCTTCAACAAATTGTGAAGCTTCGGTGTCTAGCTCAATCATGTTGCAATGTGCAAACATGGTTAATATATCTTCTTTAGTTGGTTCACCAGTCTCTTGAATACTTACTTGGTTGTTCTCTTCTACTTTTGCCTCTTCCTCTAGCTTTTTGAGGAATATTCTTTCTTCTTCCCATTGTTCTTTGAGTTGTTGAGCCATCATATATTTTCTATCCGTCCTTGGAAAAGGAAGGGGTTCAACATAAGGGGCATCTTTTTTCAATGGCTCTATAGGGCCATAATTCTTGTCTCGATATCTTCATCTTGCTTAGGTGGTGGAGTGTATTAAAGACAATCTTTCTTGGGAGCTTCAATGTGTTCTGTAAAAGACTGAAGAATTTGCAGTATAATATCATCATCAAGTTGAAGCTCATTAGCAGTTTCCTTGACATTACCGGATTCCTTATAAGCATTGAGACAATCATATTCAATTTATATCCCCCCTTCACCGCCTAAATCAAATTCCCAAATTTCTCTGTTGTGGCGAATAATTCATTCAAGAAGTTCCAAAGCTTTAGTTATGGTTAAATCCATAAAACAACCTCCAGAATTAGTGTCAAGTTCATGTTTAATTTCTTGATTAAGTCCCCCATAGAAAATATGCAACATACCATTCAGGTAAATCATAATGGGGACATCTATGAAGGATAGATTTATACATTTTGAAAGGTCTTACCAATCCTTCTCCTGGGCGGTTTTTGAAGTTTGTGATTACCCTCCTTACTTCAGCAGTTTTTACTTTGGGAAAGAATCGAAATACGAATTCTCCTATAAGCTTTTCCCAAGTATCAATTTTCTCTATAGGGAAAATTCTATACCAAGATAAAGTAGTGCTGGTTAGGGATTGGCTAAACAGTTTAAGTTTGAGTTCATCATCAGAATAGCCTCTCAATTTGAATGTCCAACATAACTCTATAAAATGCATTAAATGAGTGTAGGGATCCTCATCTGGATCATCTCCTACAAAAGTTTTCTCTTTAAGCAAATCGATAAAGCGAGGGTTAACCTCAAATTCGGGTTTGCTCCCACTTGGGAATTCCTTAACGAGTCCTCTATTGAACTTCCTGAGGTATTTAGTTGCATCAAGTTGATTCATATGCCCAAGTGCAGTCATGGTGCTCACCTAAAACTAGTAAACAACTTAGTAAAACAATTAATAGATTTAGTAACTAAGAACAAAGACCAAAGCGCTTAGCTCCCCGGCAACGAAGCCAGAAAATAGCTTGACGACTACAAGTGCACAGATCGATTGGAGCTAGTTTCGAAATAATATTATCAAACCCACAAAGATCTATTTGGTTAAGGTCTTTACGCCCCTCGTCACTATCTACCAAAGGATAATTGTAAGCTGCTTTTGATTTCAAGTAAGGGTGTTTGGAAGGTTTTGTAATTGAGTGCAAGAAAATAAGTAAAATAAGTATACAAAAGCAATTAACAAAAGCGTTGGAAAAGGTGTTGGAGCTCAATAAAGCGAAAACATTCTCAGGAATTTAGGATACACTACTAGCATGGAATAATTAATCATAATCAGGATAAGCTATTTCTTGTGTCATGACATGTGTGGAGAGAGCTCAATAATAAGATGTTCACTACAAGACTCGTGGGAAGCCGCTTTCTTGAGTCAGGTAATTAGGTCATCTCTAAATAACCATTGCGATGCCTAAGAGCAATCACTCATACGGACCAGCACAATTAAGAGTTTCCCCATGGATATCGTAATAAGCTTAGTGAGTCTCCTTTGACCGTGTGTAGGTTATAAGCCAATGTTTACTATCACCGCTTAGCACTGTACATACTCATGTGCACAATCAAAGGGTATCACCCTCTCCTTAGTCCCATAAGCAAATGATATGTGGTCGACTAGACATACCATCTAAAGAGAGAGATCAAACACAATATCATCGATCATCGAATCATGGACCAAAGTAATAGATCATCTTTACTTCATCTCATAATAATGCTAGGGTTTCTCCATCTCTCCAAGAACAAAGGGAACTACTCACACATGGAAGAAATCAACAACATCATCATATTCAAATGGATGGATAAAAGTATGATGACAAATCTAGTGCAAACCACAATTGAATATGAAATTATAACAAGATCTAAAATATGGAGGAGGGGAATGGTATTGGTGATGGGGATGCAGCGGTTGATGATGGAGGGGATGACGTGATGTCCTCCAATTATCCACGGAGCAGCAAGGATTTTCCCTTCTCTTGGTTCCTCCTCCAGATCTCTCTCTGGCGTGGTGTTTTGAGTCTGGTGGTTTCTATGATTGTCGGTTCTCAGATCCGTTTTTGCGAGGTGAAAGTATTTGACGGGACGGGTGCCTTGACACATGGTATGGGCGGACGGTACGGGCAAGCTGCGCCCATACCAGTGCTCGTTAAGGACTCTATAGGCTTCCATCCCGTTTGCTATTTTCCTAGGTGTGAGGATAAATCAAATAAATGACGTTTATTACTTAGAAATATCATATTACTGCATAATATGACATTCCTAATTGATATGTTCACATAAGACTTAGTGATTTGGGATCATGTTAAAACAGAGACAAAAGAGTGCGCATGTGCGCAGTAAAATACCAAAATCCTACTCTACTTATGCAAAAACAAGAGGTAAAAATGTTTCGATTTCGGACTCATCAACGGCCGAAGAAGCGACAGACTTTACCATCTTCAAGGTATACATGGCACGACAAGCTACAACAACATCACTCAGAATAACTATTTCAAACACCAACAAGAACTAAAGCACGACGTGGAAAAACAACAAGAGGAAAATCAGACGTGAAGAGGAAAGCAAGGAATAAAGCAAGAAGGGAGTTGTAGAGTAGAGCACATGCCATGGAGCTACTCCTATGTAACAATGTATGCTTGCATGAGCATGCTTTATTTTAACATGTGCAATACATTTATGTGACCAAAAAATGAAAGAATTGTGGTTTTCATCATTCCAGGAGTTGGTCTAACAAAAGGGCCTCCCTACGTGCTACATCTAGTGTTTCCTTTCGAGCAGCAGCCTATGGTACTATAGCCCAATGCACGACAAGAAGATAGGTTCATAAATTGTGCATGCCTAGAACTCGAATGAAACACACACGTTGAGAGAACCTGCAAGAGAGCAAATCATTTACATAATTACAAAAATCACTATCCAACGAGTACTTAAAAGGCTCATGTTTGAATTTGTTCTTCTAAAGTGTCAGAAAGACCATTATGATTTATCTTTCAAATAAAACCTTAGATCATAGTAGTTGCTAAGTATTATGAGTGAACTTCCCAAATTTAAGATTCCTTTACATAAGAATATGCATGATGAAAAACTACTCAAAATCTGACAACAAGATTTGACAAGGCTAGGACTTTGGAAGGCAAAATACATATGTTATCAGCTATCATTTTTCTGTCAACAATAGAAAGTGCTTAGCTAATAGCCTGAAATACAATATTGCTTCTCTTTGGCCTAAAGAAGGTAAAAACATCAAATTAAACAATGTACCTAACTATTGATTATGAACATATCAAACCAACACAATATTTCCATATGAAAATTCACTTCATCAAAGTGAACTTGTTCTCCCTTACGAAAATCAAGGAATTTAGGTAATTACTCGAGAATAGTAATAACAACCCCTTTATGTTAGCATAAACCGAATTCTCCACCATATTTATATGATATGGACAATAAACTAAACATTGGCATGGTTTCTTAGGTAAAACATTTTATAAGCATTGATTCGAAGTGCATTTGCTCGCCTCCAGCAGATCTGCAATTCTAGTAGCTTACCGTAGCATAAAATTACTCCCATGACTGACCAACCCAAGACACAGTTTCATGGTAACAGCTACATATAGGGCTGCTAGACATAGCGCAAATACCACTTCCTAATTTTTTTTAAAGAAAATTGTTATAAAGAAATGATAATGTATCCAGTTGTCGCACTTTAGGTCAAAATTACTTTTGTTGCTATAATTGAATACCACTAGCATAGTCTGAATCTTTACTGTCTTTGACTATGTAAATCAGGAAAATCCACATATGAAGCTCAAGTTTGGGGATGCCACCTGTGTCACCCCAAGAAATATTCAAGAGGTACAAGTGTCAAAGCTTGGGGATGCCCAAGGCATCCCCTTCTTCATTAATAAAAATCCCAGGTTTCTTCCAAACGCTTTATTTTTATTGTTTCATGCACGGTTGTGTTGTTCTTGGAGCGTCTTCTTTTTCATTTTTGTTTTGGTTTTTAGTTTTATTTTGTTTGCTTAGTTTGCTGAATAAATTGGTTGGACCCCCTCTTTCATACATTGGTTTGCAAATAGTTTGATTTGGTTTGGAAAAGAGTAGGAAAGTTCATGCGTATGTGGTAAAAAGAGCTTGTTTTTGACTGTGGCCTATGCTTTGTCATGCCATGCTTGATATTGTTTTGGCTTTATGCTTAGTATTCTTTGTTGTAGCATGACTTGTTATAAACAATTGAGATTGCTTAATGTGCCTTGGATGAATCATGCGTTGTTTTAGCATATTAAAGCATAGTATAGTGGTATTCTCCTTTGATGCTTTATTTGGGTTGACTTGGCGCATGCTCACACAATGTTATGACTATCCAAAGTCACCATAGCCTTTATGATCCTTTAGTTTTCAACTTGTAGTATCACTTTATACTTTGATCAATGATGTTTTGTCGCTCTGCATGATTATGGCCATTACTGCTCTCTTAGTTTGTCGCTCCCAGTCTTTTGCTAACATCCACAACCAAGTATGAGTTCCACTCATGCATCCAACTCCTTAAACCAAATATTGCCAAAGTGTCCACCATACCTACCTACTATCTTATGCTATTTCAAGTATATTCATGCTTTTGTTTACCTTCCAAATTAAACTTGTTATGAGAAAACTAGTGATTCAAGCTCTCACGACCTTGATGGCACACTTTACTTTTCTTGCCCTTAATAAACTTGAACCATTGTGTCATCTATGTTGTATATCCTTGCACTTATTTGTTGGGAATTATCAGAACCATGCTTTCATGGGGAACACTTTCAACATTGCACTGGTACTTTGTACCTAGTTGATATCATGCTCTTTTGTCTATGGATGTCGTCGGTGTGAAATGAAAGGGGAGCTTGTAAGTCCATGGAGTTATGTATATGTGTTAGAGAAACACCTGGGTCGCTGGTCTAATCCATGCTGACATGGTGGAAACCTACAGCGTGACCATAATGAGCTGTCTATGAAGCATTCTTCTTATAAAAAAAGAGTCCTATATTGAGAAAAAGAGAAAAAGGAAAAAAAAGATTATGAAAAGAGGAAAGAGAGAAAAAAGCACCATATTCTCGTGGTAAATAAGAAGATTTCTGAGATGCTCGTTGTCTGCTTGCCTTGTCATTTTGATATGGGGATTCTTCTGTATCATCGGGCAAGGGGTACCCCGTTGGCGGTTCTCTATGATACACATGTACTTACAATGACAAGAACTTACCGGTGACTAAACTTGAGTAGCATGAGGAGTGGCCCTCGTATACAAGGGACATGAGATTTCTAACTTATACTTCGTCAAGCATATACACCATAGTTTGTTCACTTTAACCTTAATCACTTCAAGATGATTATGATAGGGGCAATGAGAGCTGAAAGCTATAAGTACCATAATTTTTGGAAGCTCTTTATGAAACTTGAATCTCTACTTCCTTCTATGAAGGCCTTTCTTCCACCATTATATTGAGTCTCCACCTTCTATCTTTATGCACCTACTTTGAGAGCATAGTGGCCATTCTTAGTTCTATGTGCATTGTTCCAAGACTAGTTGATTGATGCATAACTTGATATTGCTTGTTTTAAACTATTTGTATCTAGTCACTCTTATGAACTTTGAAGGTGTCCTATGCATTTATATTAGCTACTCTATGAGGGACAAGCTGAATGCTACTATGCTATGTTTTCTTTATGTGAAACAAACAAACGTCTTGCAAAGCATTGTTATTCATGAATCTTTTGTTTGTGCCTTTTCATGTTGCAACATAGTTGCTTTGTCTTATTGCTAGAACTTCATCTTTCATGCTCATGTTTAGAGTACTGTGATCCTAGCTATCAATGTTACAAATACTTTGATCAAGTTTATGATGGTGCATGTCACTTCAAAAATTATTCTTTCTTTTTATCACTTACCTACTCGAGGACGAGCAGGAGTTAAGCTTGGGGATGTTGATAAATTGCAAATGTATCTATAATTTTTTATGTTCCATGCTTGGTTTTATCTACTTTATTATGTTTTGTCCACACTTTGGAGTACTTTTCATATCATTTCTTGGACTAACCTATTAACAAGTGCCACAGTGCTAATTGCATGTTTTCTGCTGTTTTGGTTCCAGGAAAGTCAGAAAATCAATATTCTTAGAATTGGACCGGACAAAAGCCAAAGTTGATATTTTCCTAGAAGACTCACGGAGCCAGAAGGAGAGTCAGAGAGGGGCCACAGGGTGGCCACACCACCCCATAGCGCGGGTCCCCCTAGGCCGCGCTAGGGCATGGTGTGGGCCCCCTGGCCGCCCACCGACCTTGCCCTCTGGCCTATAAGAAGCCTCCCGAGGCATAAACCCTAGGTCGTCAATCAGAAATCCACGAAAAGTTCCGCAGCGCCACCGCCACCGAAGAGGAGATTCGGGGGACAGAAATTCTCAGTTCCGGCACCCTACCGGGACGGGGAAGTTCCCCCGGAGCCATCTCCATCAATCTCCACCACCATCTCCATCACCATTGTCGATTCCCATGATAAGGAGGGAGTAGTTCTCTCTCGAGACTATGGGTTCTACCAGTAGCTATGTGTTCATCTCTCTCGATGCATGATCTTATTGAGATCATGAGCTTGTAATCTATAGATCTATTCTGCTACTCAAGTGCTTTAATGAATCTCTGTTCTCCCCATGTGTGTGAAAGTGATAGCGTGCACACCATGGTGGCACTTAGGCTAGAGATTTCAAATACTTGTTATGAGTTATATTTGGAGTTGGATGTCTTTATGAAATTGTGTTTGTTGGACTCATCTAGTGGTCAAGGTGATAGTGTGGGGTTTTCTAGATGGGAAAGGCTTACTTTGAGGTGTGTTGTTATAGCCCTACCATCGATTAGAGTGTCCAACCGGAGAGTAGTTAGGAGTAGTATCATAAAGATAAGATATTTATATGAGAGTGTTCACTAGTGAAAGTATGATCCCTAGGCCTTGTTTCTAAGCATTGATACATCGTATGCAATTAGATCTGTTACATGTTTGCTTGCTTCCATCTTTATTTCAGTTTTGCTTTAGTCTTTTCCACGCCATCAAGCTATCTTCTATCACCGTTACCACTTATAATTATCCATACCACTTGTATTTCACTATCTCTTCGCCGAACTAGTGCACCTATACACCTGACAAGTGTATTGGGTGTGTTGGGGACACAAGAGACTTCTTGTATCTTGATTGCAGGGTTGCTTGAGAGGGAATACCTTTGACCACTTCCTCCCTGAGTTCGATAAACCTTGGGTAATCCACTTAAGGGAAAACTTGCTGATGTTCTACAAACCTTTGCACTTGGAGGCCAACAACTGTCTACAAGAATAGAAGTGCGTAGACATCATAGGGCTATAACAGCACTCCTCCAAGTCCGCCTTCCCCATCTAGATAACCCCACACTGTCACCTTGAGCGCTAGATGGTTCCAACAAACACCTCAATTTCATAGAGACATCCAACTCCAAATATAACTCATAACAAGTATTTATGTAACCTTAGCCAAAGTGCCACACGGTGTGCACACTGTCAACTTAACACACGTGGCGATAAGCCGAAATTCATTAAAGCACTTGAGTAGCAGAATAGATCTATAGATTACAAAGCTCATGATCTCAATAAGATCATGCATAGAGAGAAGGATGAACATATAGCTACTAATAGAGTCCTTAGCCTCGAGAAAGAACTACTCCCTCATCATCATGGTAATCAGCAACGGCGGTGGAGATCGATAGAGATGGCTCGGGGGCAATTCCCCATCCTGGCAGGGTGCCAGAACAGAGACTTTCTGTCCCCCGAATCTCCCCTTCGGTGGCGTCACCGTTGTGGAGCTTTTCTGTAACATCCCAAAACTTTAATCCAAGGTTATTAAGATCCAAATCATCAAAATTAGGGTTAACAAAAACTTTTCCAATTAAAATTATTAAAGCATTCATATGTGTGTGCATTTAAAATAGGAGTTGATTTCAATTGCCTTGTTTAAGTGATATATTTCTTGTAAAATGATTCTTAGGTGAAATAAACATAATCTAGATCATTCCCAAACAAATCCCAAAGAAAAAAAAATCAAAATGAATAAAGGAAGCAAATGGTCATTTGTGCCAAATTAACTACCATGCCTACTTTGGCTATTCCTAGAACTCAAAACCTAACAGAGACAAATGTGGATCTTTGCAGCCCTTGCTAGTACACATAATGATGTACCAAGGCCCACTTTGTGATCTGCTAAAAACATTCAAATACTAATTTTAATTGACATTTGAAAATTGAAGGGAACGCAACGCTTTAGTCTAAAAGGAAAGTTAGCCCCCAGATATATCGGACCATTCAAGATTCTGAACCGCCGAGGAGAAGTATCGTATCAACTAGAACTACCTGAAGAGATGTCAGCCATCCACAATGTGTTCCATATCTCGTTACTTCGCAAATGCCTGGAAGTGCCAGAGAAGACTGAAGTTTTCAAAAACATCAATCACAGAGCTGTGGATATCAACAATGACCTAACATATCGTGAAGTGCCCATCCGTATCTTAGAATAAGCTTACAGAACCACCAGGACCAGGAGTATCAAGTTTCTGAAGATTCAATGGAGCAACCATACCGAAGAGGAAGCCACTTGGGAGCGAGAAGAATACATTAGGACAGAGTTCCCATATCTCTTTAGTTCCTAATTTTTCTTTGTAAATCTCGGGACAAGATTTTGTTTAAGGGGGGAAGGTTTGTAACATCCCAAAACTTTAATCCAAGGTTATTAAGATCCAAATCATCAAAATTAGGGTTAACAAAAACTTTTCCAATTAAAATTATTAAAGCATTCATATGTGTGTGCATTTAAAATAGGAGTTGATTTCAATTGCCTTGTTTAAGTGATCCATCGCTTGTAAAATGATTCTTAGGTGAAATAAACATCATCTAGATCATTCCCAAACAAATCCCAAAGAAAAACAAATCAAAATGAATAAAGGAAGCAAATGGTCATTTGTGCCAAATTAACTACCATGCCTACTTTGGCTATTCCTAGAACTCAAAACCCAAGCACCCACAGAATCTCAAGCTTAATACTAGCACACCCACCAAAAATCTTTTCAAAATTCAAAACTATTTTTCTTGCGGCCATTTCCTCAAACACATGGCAGGCAGAATCAAACACTAAACCTAGCTCACTATTTACTATAGGGTTTTGCCCCCATTTGATCCCCATTTAATCCCTTTCTCCCTCTTTGATCAAACCGGGCCCTTATCACCCCATCTCCTACCCCCTAGCAGCACGGCCATGCCAAGCCGAGCACATGCTTGCCGGCCAATCATGCCATCGCCACAGCAGACTGTCCCCCTCCCTCTCACCATGTCTACGAGCTAGCCCTAACCTCACCGCCACTCTCTGTCCCCTCCCCGAGCCAAGCCAGAGCATGGACGGTATTCAAGTGCAATAAGAGTGTAGCCCTGCCATCCATTGACCAAGTCAGAGTAGTTTGTGAATACCCCGACGTATTCCCAGATGAATTGCCGGGTATGCCCCCGGATAGGGATATTGAGTTCATTATCGAACTAATCCTCGGAACCGGACCCATAGCCCAGAGACCTTATAGCATGAACCCCTCAGAGCTAGTGGAACTGAAGAAACAGTTGGATGCCATGTTAGGAAAAGGCTTGATTCAACCAAGCGCATCGCCATGGATATCACCAATGTTATTTCGTCGACAAGAAATATGGAGGCAACCATCTGTGCACGGATTACAGAAAGTTGAATGACGTCACCATCAAAAACAAGTACCCTTTGCCAAAGATAGAGGATCTATTTGATCAGTTGATTGGAGCTCTGGTATTCTCAAAGATTGATCTTAGGACTGGTTATCACCAACTTAAGATTCGTGCAACGGATATTCCAAAGACCGCAGTTACTACTCGTTATGGTTTATACGAGTATACGGTTATGTCTTTTGGATTAACGAATGCCCCTGCTTATTTCATGAACCTCATGAATAAGATCTTTATGAATTTCCTAGATAAGTTTGTAGTTGTGTTCATCGACGACATCCTTATCTACTCCAAGTCAGAAGAAGAGCATGATCAACATCTAAGAATCATCCTAGAAACCCTGAGAGAGCATCAGTTATGTGCCAAGTTCAGCAAGTGTGAGTTTTGGCTGAAAGAAGTAGGATTCCTAGGACATAGTGTGTCTGCCGGAGGAGTCTCTGTTGATCCCACCAAGATCAAATATGCCGAAGAATGGGAAGCCCCAACCACTCAAACCCAAGTCCGTGCATTTCTCGGATTAGCGAGATATTACCGCAAGTTCGTAGAAGGATTCTTGAGCATAGCCAGACCCATGACCCAATTGTTGAAGAAGGACAAGAAGTTTGAATGGACTGACAAATGTGAAGCCAGTTTTCAAGAACTGAAGAAGAGATTGATATCAGCCCCAATATTGGTCATGCCAGACATCAAGAAGCCGTTTGATGTATATTGTGATGCATCCAAGATTGGTCTCAGGTGTGTATTAATGCAAGAAGGCAAATTCATCACTTATCTGTCTCGGCAACTGAAGCAGCATGAGCAGAACTATCTGACCCATGATCTTGAATTAGCAGCCAAAGTTTTGGCATTGAAGACATGGCGTCATTATCTTATGGGTAATCGCTGTGAGATTTACTCAGATCACAAGAGCTTGAAATACATTTTCACTCAGAAGGAGCTGAATATGAGGCAAAGGAGATGGATAGAGTTAATCAAGGATTATGACCTTGACATTCACTATCACCCCGGCAAGGCCAATGTGGTAGCGGATGCTCTTAGCAGATTGTCGTGTAGGCTAAACACCATGATCAAGGAGAAGCAGCCAAGTTTGTATGAAGAGTTGGAGCAGTTTAGAACTGAGCTGGTTAGCAAAGGATTCTTAGCTAGTATTGAACTTCAACTCACCTTAATCAGCCAAATCAAGGAATCCTAGAAGGGAAATGAAAGTATCAACGGCATCAAACGTCGTATTGGTACAGGAAAGGTACCTGGATTCACTGAAGATGAAGAAGAAGTTATGTGGTACAAAGGACGTATCTGTGTGCCAGCAGATTCGGAGCTAAAGCAAGTTATCATGAAGGAAGCTCATGATACTCTTTATTCTATCCACCCCGGAGGAACAAAGATGTATCAGGATTTGAAAGAGCAATTTTGGTGGCACAAGATGAAGAGAGAAATCGGAAGCTACATCGCCAAGTGTGACAGTTGTCAAAGAGTGAAAGCAGAGCATTAGAAACCTGCAGGACTGTTGCAACCATTGCAAATTCTGGAATGGAAATGGGATTCTGTTGGAATGGACTTTATCACCGGTTTGCCTACTTCCAGTAGGGGAAATGACTCAATCTAGGTCATAGTTGATAGACTGTCCAAGGTAGCTCACTTCATCCCTATCAAGACAACCTACCAGAGTTCGAAGATAGCAGAACTGTATATTGCTAGGATTGTTAGTCTGCATGGAACCCCCAAGACCATAGTATCAGATCGAGGAACCTAGTTTACCTCAAGATTCTGGCAAAAAGTCCAGGAAGGATTAGGCACCAAATTGAACTTCAGCACCGCTTATGACTCGCAAACAGATGGACAGACGGAGAGAGTCAACCAGATTCTAGAAGATATGTTAAGAGCTTGTGTGTTAGAGTATGGATAAAAATGGGAAGATTGCCCGCCTTTCACAGAATTCTCATATAACAACAGTTATCAAGCTAGTTTGCAGATGGCACCATTTGAATTCCTATATGGAAGAAAGTGTCGTACCCCTTTGAATTGGTCGCAAGTAGGAGAGAGTCAGATCTTTGGACCTGACATTCTCCGAGAAGCCGAAGAGAAGTTTCACACAGTCCGCGAGCACCTCAACAGCGCCGCATCCAGACAGAAGAGTTATGCTGACAAGAGAAGGAGAGACCTGACTTTCAATGTCGGAGATTTTGTATATCTCAAGGTTTCACCACTGAAGGGAACGCAACGCTTTAGTCTGAAAGGAAAGTTAGCCCCTAGATATATCGGACCATTCAAGATTCTGAACCGCCGAGGAGAAGTATCGTATCAACTGGAACAACCTGAAGAGATGTCAGCCATCCACAGTGTGTTCCATATCTCGTTACTTCACAAATGCCTGGAAGTGCCAGAGAAGACTGAAGTTTTCAAAAACATCAATCACAGAGCTGTGGAGATCAACAATAACCTGACATATCGTGAAGTGCCCATCCGTATCTTAGAAGAAGCTTACAGAACCACCAGGACCAGGAATATCAAGTTTTTGAAGATTCAATGGAGCAACCATACCGAAGAGGAAGCCACTTGGGAGCAAGAAGATTACATTAGGACAGAGTTCCCATATCTCTTTAGTTCCTAATTTTTCTTTGTAAATCTCGGGACGAGATTTTGTTTAAGGGGGGAAGGTTTGTAACATCCCAAAACTTTAATCCAAGGTTATTAAGATCCAAATCATCAAAATTAGGGTTAACAAAAACTTTTCCAATTAAAATTATTAAAGCATTCATATGTGTGTGCATTTAAAATAGGAGTTGATTTGAATTGCCTTGTTTAAGTGATTCATTGCTTGTAAAATGATTCTTAGGTGAAATAAACATCATATAGATCATTCCCAAACAAATCCCAAAGAAAAACAAATCAAAATGAATAAAGGAAGCAAATGGTCATTTGTGCCAAATTAACTACCATGCCTACTTTGGCTATTCCTAGAACTCAAAACCCAAGCACCCACAGAGTCTCAAGCTTAATTCTAGCACACCCACCAAAAATCTTTTCAAAATTCAAAAATATTTTTCTTGCGGCCATTTCCTCAAACACATGGCAGGCAGAATCAAACACTAAACCTAGCTCACTGTTTACTACAAGGTTTTGCCCCCATTTGATCCCCATTTAATCCCTTTGTCCCTCTTTGATCAAACCAGGCCCTTAGCACCCCATCTCCTACCCCCTAGCAGCACGGCCATGCCAAGCCGAGCACATGCTTGCCGGCCGATCATGCCATCGCCACAGCAGACCGTCCCCCTCCCTCTCACCATGTCTACGAGCTAGCCCTAACCTCACCGCCACTCTCTGTCCCCTCCCCGAGCCAAGCCAGAGTGTGGACCACCGCCAATGCGCCGCGCCTAGCGCGTCTGCACCATGCCGAGCACTCGCCAGAGCACCGCGCTCGACATGCGTGTACACGCCGCCCTTCGACCGCAGCCCGCATCCACCGCTCCACCACGACCCCAGGAACGCGCTAGACATGCCCATTCGCCGCCCAACGCACCACAGCCATCGCTCGCCGTTGAGACCGCCGCCTCTGCCGCTCAGAGCACGCGCATCGCCCGACCACATACCATCGTCCCTAGGACCGCATTCAATTTGTAGAGCACCCCCAGGAGACCAGCCACCGTCCCCTACCTCGAGCCACACCGCTAGCACGATGTGCATCCCTCGCCGGAGCCTGCCCATGCCTCTCGTTCGCATCGTCGTCCTATAAATAGAGGCCATCCCCAGCCATTTGCAGCAGACCACTCACCTCCCCTCACCTCACTAGACCTTCCCCACTTCTAGCCGGAGCCACTTGAGCTTGCAGTCGCCGGAATTTCACCGGAGCTTGCCGCCTCTAGAGGAGAAGGGCCCCGCTGATTGCGACCACCTCCGGAGCTACCTCGATCGTCCCTGAGTTCGTCGTCGTCTACCAGTCCATTTTCCCCCATCGCCGTCGTCGCTGGAGCCCTGGTACGCCTCCTAAGCACCCTCACCAATCCTCTAGGGTTAGAGTTCGCCGGCGATAGGTCCGTCGTCGACAACGAGCCCCAGCCGTTGGTCCCCGTTCTAATCTAACGGCCCACATCGTCCCGTACCGCTTCGCGTGTTATGAGCCTCTGACCGGTGGACCCCCCCTGTCGCTGAGCCCCGCGCTGCGTAGTGTCACTGGGCCGGCCCGTTAGCTTTCCCGCGCGACCCATTTAGTTTGAATTAGGATTTTTCTATTTTAGTTTAAACCTAGATTTGTCCCCTAGTTTGAAATTCAATTCAAAGAGATTTACAAATCCAAATGGAGTGATTCCAATTTTGTTAGAAAGCTACTGAAAATATCTACCCAAGCCCGTGGGATTTAATTCAATTAGAGTTAGATATCTCTCCTAGTAAAAATAACAAAACAGAAGCTTTTGCACCTTGCAACATTTTTATAAAATCAACCATGTTAGCTTTTGAGTTGATTCCAACTCTCAAAAATCACATTTCACCATACCTATCTGAATATGTAATAATATTAGGGTTTACATGCAGTGACTTTGGACTAGTACCAAAATAATGCTATATAGGCATTTCTAGTCACTTTAAATCATTAAATAATGAACTTAAACCAAAGTAATTGTGATCCAACCCTTAAATCACATCCACATGTTAGAATATGTGGTGATGACATGTGTCCACATGATCCCATATTTTAAGTGGTGAATATTTAATCTTAGTTAATTTTTCAATGAGTAGAAATTACTTTTCGAAAATAAAAAGAATGAAACTATTGAATAAAACTTGTGATGCTAGTGATGATAATAGATCATCAAATGTGTGACTTATAGTGCTAATTAAACTAGTTAAGTATTGTTTGGTGATTGTGAACTCCGTATGTATTTATAGATGATAGTACCGACCAAGCTTTCGAGGAGGAGGAGTTCTATCAAGAGGAGGAAGAAAACTTCAACCACTGCACTGCACAAGGCAAGCCACCATTAACAATGCAAGCTAACTCTTGCAAGTTAGATAATATAAGCACATGCATTAGGCATGCTTTGGTTATACCACTCTGACTATTACCTACCCCAAGTATTATTTTTCCAAGCTTTACTTCCTTTACTTTATCAAAGTTCTTTACTTGTTTTGAAGGTAGCATAAAGAGTATAAAACTTGACCTATAGAGATAACTTTAGATGTCATTCTATGGCATGAGATTGATCCCATCATTTCCACCTTAGTGAACACTCTTAACTTAGTAGTTTAGAGTAGCTAAAAACTTGAGTCACTATAGATGGGAGCACTTGGTGAAAATGAATTATGAAAACCTTGGAATGATGAGTCATTCTATTGAGATGTTTTGACATGTGTTGAGAAACACAAATGGTTTATTATAGTGAAAATGTTGAGGCATGAGCCTTAACCCTCTTATAAAACTGATGGTTGGATTCGGATGCGATACCATTTCAAATTTACCGAACAACCACATTACCTGAATTGGGTAAGGATTAGCCAGAAGTTTATATGCATTAGTATTAGTTCCCTCGCGGGAGAGGTTTGAGCTGAGGCTACCTCTCAATGTTGTCCACCTATGCAGTGCCCAAGATGACAGATGGTCATGGTTGGGAGGCCATGCTCATAGGAGAGGGGCTTATACTAGGGTGTGTAAAGGAAAGGTTATGTTTGATTATCTGCATACTAAGTATGACGATTCAGGGTTATCCCTGACAGATGTATCGAATCTTATGGTGAAAGTGTACCACCTCTGGAGAGTGTCAAACTATTCGAATAGCCGCGTCCGCGGTTATGGGCAGTTGGAATGGCCATACTGTTTCGTTGTCAGATGTTTTCCAAAATGACTTATGAAATGATGAATCTTGACTTGACCACAATAGGGTTGTGTTTATGACACTAGCTTCCCAACTTAAGTGATTCTAGAACTTTATTTTATCTTTCTTTGCTTCTGAACTCAGCTTAGGTTTCAAACTTAATTTATAGTTAAACTTAGAGTTAGCACTTTAACCTAGAACTATACTACTTGTTAGTGGTAGTTTGCGAGTACTTAAAGAGTACTCATGGCTTTTGTCCCTGGCTATTCTCATGGCCAGACTGTGAAGGAGACTACCAAGATGATGGCCAGCAGGACGGCTATGATAACTAGGACTATCTGACTTCGTCAGCATTGCCTGTGCCACTGAAGATGGACCCCACCGCTACGCTTATCTTTTATTTCCGCTGATTGTTGTATTAAGACTGGATCATGAGATTCTTATTTGTGTAAGACCTTATGTATGGTTTGTAATGGATGATGTACTGTGATATCCAATCTGTTATGTCTCGCAAAAATGGTAATCCTAGGATTGCGATGAATGACATAACAGGCATCTAGGATTAAAAATCCGGGTGTTGACAAGTTGGTATCAGAGTCGTCCTGACCATAGGAGACCCTAGTTAGAATAGACGTCCAAAACAAAAACTTAGTTTCAAAACCAAAGTGAGTATTTATGAAAAACTATTTCATCTCTTATCCTTGGGAATTCATTCTTTCTCAAAAATTCATGTTCCTCAAAATTCTTACATTACTACTTAAACTTTGACACACTTGATCACTTCACTAATTTCCTCATCCTTAATTCTTGTAGATGGAGACTCAGTTCAGCAAGTTCTACCAGTTGGGAAACAGAGGTCAGCTGATCTTCGAGAGGGATCTGGATTCACTGTCAGAGTTACTAGGATGCCCACATCCGGAGTTTCTTGGAGCTCAACTTCCAGGACCCCCAGGAGGAGATTTACAGTGGCTAGTCACCGCTGATCTTAGAAGAAGCATCGAAGCACCAACTTTTGGGAGAATCCAGTTCTTAGTGAGAGAGAACAACTGGCTAGATGGATTAGCCAGGGCAATGCATGAAGCTCTCGCACGTCTATGTGCCCTCAGTGTCAACCAGATCCAAGGAACCCGTTTTGCTCACTATGCAAGGCGTGACTTCATGGGAATGCCGATGGAGATGCCAAGTCATCCAGCCCTGAAGCGCCAAGTGGAGAACCTCGACTTCCTGTTGTACGATTGTCAGAAGGCATTGGACAATGCTAGGGAGTTAGCCAACCAGAACCGTGCCATTGCCGACCAAAAGGCCTAGACTTTCTCACTGATAGTCAAGGATCGTCAGTCTCTTCGCCTCTAGCATGAGAAGAAGGATCGCACCATCGCCCGTCTTCGCAAGAAGGTGGCCGACCTCGAGAAGACCGTCAAGGAGCAGGAAGCTCAGCTTGCGGCTAAGGAGGAAGAAGAGGAGGGTGAAGACATCTAGGGAGACATGGATTCTTACCTCAGCAATGATGATGAATTTCTGGAGGAGGATGATGTGGACTTCTACACTAACGATGAGGACTCCGACTTCATCGACGATGAGTAGATGCACTAGAGCACTATCGTAGCATGAGGTGTATCGGTCCCACTATACCGTAGCTTGCAGAATGGTTCTTCAAACCATCTGTTTTCCTTTGATTGTTGTGGTGTGTGTTTGTATCGTGTGCTTTGCTTGAATGAATGAAAAGAAGTTAGTTGAAAAACCTGAGTCTAACTCAAAGTTTTAGATTTGAAACCAAAAACCAGGAACCTTAGAACTTTCCCCCTTACCCCTTTATCTACCTCAATCTTCAGATGCCTCGTGGAAACCAAGGAGGGAGCAGCTCGTCGCAAGACCCAATGCTGCAGATTATGCAGATGTTAGTTGCAGACCGTGAAGCAAGCAGGGCAGAGCGCCAAGCCAACTTAGCAACATTGAAACAGATAGCTCAGATGGCCCAAAACAACCAAGGACATGGAAACTAGGATCACCATGGATCCAAACTCAAAAACTTTCAGAATACCAATCCCCCAATCTTTAGTACTTCAGAGAACCCACCAGATGCTGATGACTGGTTGCAGACAATGGAAAACAACCTAGAAGTAGCAGGAGTGGATGCCAACGAGAAAGTTCTTTTTGCCACCCACTATCTGGCAGGAGATGCAAGAGCTGGTGGAATAGTATCCGCACCATGAACCATGGTCAAGTGATGACATGGGAAGCCTTCAAAATCAAATTCAGCCGCACCCACGTGCCACAGGGTCTAGTCACCAAAATGAGGGATGAGTTCCGTGACTTGAAGAAAGGCAAAATGACTGTGGTGGAGTACCGTGACAGATTCCTATCACTTGCCAGATATGCACCTGATGAGATCAATACGAAGGCCAAGAAGAAGGAGAGATTCTTGAACGGACTGCATGATGAGATGTAGACTGTCCTCGTCAACATCCGTTTCCAGGATCTCGAAGAGCTAGTCAACTCTACCATTCAGATGGAAGGGAAGATTAACCAGGCAAACGACAACCGCAAGTGTCGTATGATGCAGCAATCTGGATCCAGCAGTCACCAGAAGTACCGTCCCAACCCCTCATCGGGATATGCACCAAGGAACAATCGACCCCCAATGTCTCTCCCAAGCTACCCCAACCATAGCAGAGGCAATGTGAAGTCCGGAGGAAACAATCACAACTCCGGCAATGCCAACAATTTCAATCGTGCACCTCCCAAGAGCAACAACAACAACAACAACAACACTGCACCCAGAACTGGTAGCAATGTTGTGCCTGTCGCAGCAAAGGACAAGTCCCAGATCACCTGTTTCGAGTGTGGAGTGAAGGGTCACTATTCCAATGAGTGTCCCAAGAAGACTGCCACCACTGCTAATGTGAATGCCCCAGCTCAACAGCAGTGTCATGTTCAACCAGGGAGAAGATTTGCCGCAGGGAACCCTCACAACCGCAATGGCCGTCTCTTCCACATGAACGCCGAAGAAGCCCAAGAAGCGCCAGATGTAGTGCTGGGCATGTTTTCTGTCAACTCAGTTTTAGCAAGGGTATTGTTTGATTCGGGAGCTTCGCATTCATTTGTCACTGAAGAATTTGCATGCACTAGTAAGATTCACCCAACCAACCTGAAGCATGTCATGATAGTTCAAATACCCGGTTCAACCACCAAAGCTAGAAAAAATTGCAAAGCTGTGCCTATCAGAATACATGGGATAGATTTTTATGCCAACCTAATTGTACTTGGAACCAAAGGATTGGAGGTAGTACTAGGTATGGACTGGATGTCAAGGCATAAAGGACTGATAGACTGTGCTAAGAAAGCCATCACCATTACCAGTGGCTCTGGAGTCACCGTAGAGCATACCTCTGAAACCTTACCCCGTCAATTCAAGTGCAACAAGAGTGTAGCCCTGCCAACCATTGACCAAGTCAGAGTAGTCTGTGAATACCCTGACGTATTCCCAGATGAATTGCCAGGTATGCCCCCGGATAGGGATATTGAGTTCATTATCGAACTAATCCCCGGAACCGGACCCATAGCCCAGAGACCCTATAGCATGAACCCCTCAGAGCTAGTGGAACTGAAGAAACAGTTGGATGCCATGTTAGAAAAAGGCTTGATTCAACCAAGCGCATCGCCATGGATATCACCAATGTTATTTCGTCGACAAGAAATATGGAGGCAACTGTGCACGGATTACAGAAAGTTGAATGACATCACCATCAAGAACAAGTACCCTTTGCCAAAGATAGAGGATCTATTTGATCAGTTGATTGGAGCTCGGGTATTCTCAAAGATTGATCTTAGGACTGGTTATCACCAACTTAAGATTTGTGCAACGGATATTCCAAAGACCGCCTTTACTACTCGTTATGGTTTATACGAGCATACGGTTATGTCTTTTGGATTAACCAATGCCCCTGCTTATTTCATGAACCTCATGAATAAGATCTTTATGAATTTCCTAGATAAGTTTGTAGTTGTGTTCATCAACGACATCCTTATCTACTCCAAGTCAGAAGAAGAGCATGATCAACATCTAAGAATCATCCTAGAAACCCTGAGAGAGCATCGGTTATGTGCCAAGTTCAGCAAGTGTGAGTTTTGGCTGAAAGAAGTAGGATTCCTAGGACATAGTGTGTCTGCCGGAGGAGTCTCTATTGATCCCGCCAAGATCAAAGATGTCGAAGAATGGGAAGCCCCAACCACTCAAACCCAAGTCCGTGCATTTCTCAGATTAGCGGGATATTACCGCAAGTTCGTAGAAGGATTCTTGAGCATAGCCAGACCCATGACCCAATTGTTGAAGAAGGACAAGAAGTTTGAATGGACTGACAAATGTGAAGCCAGTTTTCAAGAACTGAAGAAGAGATTGATATCAGCCCCAATATTGGTCATGCCAGCCATCAAGAAGCCGTTTGATGTATATTGTGATGCATCCAAGATTGGTCTCAGGTGTGTATTAATGCAAGAAGGCAAAGTCATCACTTATCTGTCTCGGCAACTGAAGCAGCATGAGCAGAACTATCTGACCCATGATCTTGAATTAGCAGCCAAAGTTTTGGCATTGAAGACATGGCGTCATTATCTTATGGGTAATCGCTGTGAGATTTACTCAGATCACAAGAGCTTGAAATACATTTTCACTCAGAAGGAGCTGAATATGAGGCAAAGGAGATGGATAGAGTTAATCAAGGATTATGACCTTGACATTCACTATCACCCCGGCAAGGCCAATGTGGTAGCGGATGCTCTTAGCAGATTGTCGTGTAAGCTAAACACCATGATCAAGGAGAAGCAGCCAAGTTTGTATGAAGAGTTGGAGCAGTTTAGAACTGAGCTGGTTAGCAAAGGATTCTTAGCTAGTATTGAATTTCAACTCACCTTAATCAGCCAAATCAAGGAATCCTAGAAGGGAAATGAAAGTATCAACGGCATCAAACGTCGTATTGGTACAGGAAAGGTACCTAAATTCACTGAAGATGAAGAAGAAGTTATGTGGTACAAAGGACGTATCTGTGTGCCAGCAGATTCGGAGCTAAAGCAAGTTATCATGAAGGAAGCTCATGATACTCTTTATTCTATCCACCCCGGAGGAACGAAGATGTATCAGGATTTGAAAGAGCAATTTTGGTGGCACAAGATGAAGAGAGAAATCGGAAGCTACATCGCCAAGTGTGACATCTATCAAAGATTGAAAGTAGAGCATTAGAAACCTGCAGGACTGTTGCAACCATTGCAGATTCTAGAATGGAAATGGGATTCTGTTGGAATGGACTTTATCACCGGTTTGCCTACTTCCAGTAGGGGAAATGACACAATCTAGGTCATAGTTGATAGACTGTCCAAGGTAGCTCACTTCATCCCTATCAAGACAACCTACCAGAGTTTGAAGCTAGCAGAACTGTATATTGCTAGGATTGTTAGTCTACATGGAACCCCCAAGACCATAGTATCAGATCGAGGAACCGAGTTTACCTCGAGATTCTGGCAAAAAGTCCAGGAAGGATTAGGCACCAAATTGAACTTTAGCACCGCTTATGACCCGCAAACAGATGGATAGACGGAGAGAGTCAACCAGATTCTAGAAGATATGTTAAGAGCTTGTGTGTTAGAGTATGGATCAAAATGGGAAGATTGCCCGCCTTTCGCCGAATTCTCATATAACAACAGTTATCAAGCTAGTTTGCAGATGGCACCATTTGAATTCCTATATGGAAGAAAGTGTCGTACCCCTTTGAATTGGTCGCAAGTAGGAGAGAGTCAGATCTTTGGACCCGACATTCTCCGAGAAGCCGAAGAGAAGTTTCACACAGTCCGCGAGCACCTCAACAGCGCCGAATCCAGACAGAAGAATTATGCTGACAAGAGAAGGAGAGACCTGACTTTGAATGTCGGAGATTTTGTATATCTCAAGGTTTCACCACTGAAGGGAACGCAACGCTTTAGTCTGAAAGGAAAGTTAGCCCCTAGATATATCGGACCATTCAAGATTCTGAACCGCCGAGGAAGAGTATCGTATCAACTGGAACTACCTGAAGAGATGTCAGCCATCCACAGTGTGTTCCATATCTCGTTACTTCGCAAATGCCTGGAAGTGCCAGAGAAGACTGAAGTTTTCAAAAACATCAATCACAGAGTTGTGGAGATCAACAATGACCTGACATATCGTGAAGTGCCCATCCATATCTTAGAAGAAGCTTACAGAACTACCAGGACCAGGAGTATCAAGTTTCTGAAGATTAAATGGAGCAACCATACCGAAGAGGAAGCCACTTGGGAGCGAGAAGATTACATTAGGACAGAGTTCCCATATCTCTTTGGTTCCTAATTTTTTCTTTGTAAATATCGGGACGAGATTTTGTTTAAGGGGGGAAGGTTTGTAACATCCCAAAACTTTAATCCAAGGTTATTAAGATCCAAACCATCAAAATTAGGGTTAACAAAAACTTTTCCAATTAAAATTATTAAAGCATTCATATGTGTGTGCATTTAAAATAGGAGTTGATTTGAATTGCCTTGTTTAAGTGATCCATTGCTTGTAAAATGATTCTTAGGTGAAATAAACATCATCTAGATCATTCCCAAACAAATCCCAAGAAAAACAAATCAAAATGAATAAAGGAAGCAAATGGTCATTTGTGCCAAATTAACTAGCATGCCTACTTTGGCTATTCCTAGAACTCAAAACCTAACAGAGGCAAATGTGGATCTTTGCACCCCTTGCTAGTACACATAATGATGTACCAAGGCCCACTTTGTGATCTGCTAAAAACATTCAAATACTAACTCTAATTGACATTTGAAAATTGAATCTATTTCATATGGGAAGATCGCCCTATTTCAAAAACCACTCAAACAAGCTCAATTTTCAAAACCCAAGCACCCACAGAGTCTCAAGCTTAATACTAGCACACCCACCAAAAATCTTTTCAAAATTCAAAAATATTTTTCTTGCGGCCATTTCCTCAAACACATGGCAGGCAGAATCAAACACTAAACCTAGCTCACTGTTTACTACAGGGTTTTGCCCCCATTTGATCCCCATTTAATCCCTTTGTCCCCCTTTGATCAAACCAGGCCCTTAGCACCCCATCCCCTACCCCTAGCAGCATGGCCATGCCAAGCCGAGCACATGCTTGCCGGCCGATCATGCCATCGCCACAGCAGACTGCCCCCCTCCCTCTCACCATGTCTACGAGCTAGCCCTAACCTCACCGCCACTCGTTGTCCCCTCCCCGAGCCAAGCCAGAGCATGGACCACCGCCAATGCGCCGCGCCCAGCGTGTCTGCACCATGCTGAGCACTCGCCAGAGCATCGTGCCCGACATGCGTGTACACGCCGCCCCTCGACCGTAGCCCGCGTCCACCGCTCCACTACGACCCCAGGAACACGCCAGACATGCCCATTCGCCGCCCAACACACCACAGCCACCGCTCGCCGTTGAGACCGCCGCCTCTGCCGCTCAGAGCGCGCGCATCGCCCGACCGCATACCACCGTCCGTAGGACCCGCATTCAATTCGTAGAGCACCGCCAGGAGACCAGCCACCGCCCCCTACCTCGAGCCACGCTGCTAGCACGATGTGTAGCCCTCGCCGGTGCCGCCCGCCCATGCCTCTCGGTCGCATCATCGTCCTATAAATAGAGGCCATCCCCAGCCATTTGCAACACACCATTCACCTCCCCTCACCTCACTGAACCTTCCCACTTCTAGCCGGAGCCGCTCGAGCTCGTAGTCACCGGAATTTCACCAGAGTTGGCCGCCTCTAGAGGAGAAGGGCCCCGCTGATTGCGACCACCTCCGGAGCTACCTCGACCGTCCCTGAGTTGGCCGTCGTCTACCAGTCCGTTTGCCCCCATCACCGTCGTTGCTGGACACCTGGTACGCCCCCTAAGCACCCTCACCAAGCCGCTAGGGTTAGAGTTCGCCGGTGACAGGTCTGTCGTCGACGACGAGCCCCAGCCGTTGATCCCCGTTCTAATTTAACGACCCACATCGCCCTGTACCGCTTCGCGTGTTATGAGCCTCTGACCAGTGGACCCCCCTGTCGCTGAGCCCCGCGCTGCGTAGTGTCACTGGGCCGGCCCATTAGCTTTCCCGCGCGACCCATTTAGTTTGAATTAGGATTTTTCTATTTTAGTTTAAACCTAGATTTGTCCCCTAGTTTGAAATTCAATTCAAAGAGATTTACAAATCCAAATGGAGTGATTCCAATTTTGTTAGAAAGCTACTGAAAATATCTACCCAAGCCCGTGGGATTTAATTCAATTAGAGTTAGATATCTCTCCTAGTAAAAATAACAAAACAGAAGCTTTTGCACCTTGCAACATTTTTATAAAATCAACCATGTTAGCTTTTGAGTTGATTCCAACTCTCAAAAATCACATTTCACCATACCTATCTAAATATGTAATAATATTAGGGTTTACATGAAGTGACTTTGGACTAGTACCAAAATAATGCTATATAGGCATTTCTAGTCACTTTAAATCATTAAATAATGAACTTAAACCAAAGTAATTGTGATCCAACCCTTAAATCACATTCCCACATGTTAGAATATGTGGTGATGAAATGTGTCCACATGATCCCATATTTTAAGTGGTGAATATTAAATCTTAGTTAATTTTTCAATGAGTAGAAATTACTTTTCTAAAATAAAAAGAATGAAACTATTGAATAAAACTTGTGATGCTAGTGATGATCATAGATCATCAATTGTGTGCCTTATATTGCTAATTAGACTAGTTAAGTATTGTTTGGTGACTGTGTACTTCGTATGTATTTATAGACGATAGTACCTACCAAGCTTTCGAGGAGGAGGAGTTCTATCAAGAGGAGGAAGAAAACTTCAACCACTGCACTGCACAAGGCAAGCCACCATTAACAATGCAAGCTAACTCTTGCAAGTTAGATAATATAAGCACATGCATTAGGCATGCTTTGGTTATACCACTCTGACTATTACCTACCCCAAGTATTATTTTTCCAAGCTTTACTTCCTTTACTTTATCAAAGTTCTTTACTTGTTTTGAAGGTAGCATAAAGAGTATAAAACTTGACCTATAGAGATAACTTTAGATGTCAGTCTATGGCATGAGATTGATCCCATCATTTCCACCTTAGTGAACACTCTTAACTTAGTAGTTTAGAGTAGCTAAAAACTTGAGTCACTATAGATGGGAGCACTTGGTGAAAATGAATTATGAAAACCTTGGAATGATGAGTCATTCTATTGAGATGTTTTGACATGTGTTGAGAAACACAAATGGTTTATTATAGTGAAAATGTTGAGGCATGAGCCTTAACCCTCTTATAAAACTGATGGTTGGATTCGGATGCGATACCATTTCAAATTTACCGAACAACCACATTACCTGAATTGGGTAAGGATTAGCCAGAAGTTTATATGCATTAGTATTAGTTCCCTCGCGGGAGAGGTTTGAGCTGAGGCTACCTCTCAATGTTGTCCACCTATGCAGTGCCCAAGATGACAGATGGTCATGGTTGGGAGGCCATGCTCATAGGAGAGGGGCTTATACTAGGGTGTGTAAAGGAAAGGTTATGTTTGATTATCTGCATACTAAGTATGACGATTCAGGGTTATCCCTGACAGATGTATCGAATCTTATGGTGAAAGTGTACCACCTCTGGAGAGTGTCAAACTATTCGAATAGCCGCGTCCGCGGTTATGGGCAGTTGGAATGGCCATACTGTTTCGTTGTCAGATGTTTTCCAAAATGACTTATGAAATGATGAATCTTGACTTGACCACAATAGGGTTGTGTTTATGACACTAGCTTCCCAACTTAAGTGATTCTAGAACTTTATTTTATCTTTCTTTGCTTCTGAACTCAGCTTAGGTTTCAAACTTAATTTATAGTTAAACTTAGAGTTAGCACTTTAACCTAGAACTATACTACTTGTTAGTGGTAGTTTGCGAGTACTTAAAGAGTACTCATGGCTTTTGTCCCTGGCTATTCTCATGGCCAGACTGTGAAGGAGACTACCAAGATGATGGCCAGCAGGACGGCTATGATAACTAGGACTATCTGACTTCGTCAGCATTGCCTGTGCCACTGAAGATGGACCCCACCGCTACGCTTATCTTTTATTTCCGCTGATTGTTGTATTAAGACTGGATCATGAGATTCTTATTTGTGTAAGACCTTATGTATGGTTTGTAACGGATGATGTACTGTGATATCCAATCTGTTATGTCTCGCAAAAATGGTAATCCTAGGATTGCGATGAATGACATAACAGGCATCTAGGATTAAAAAACTTTCATTAAAAACATAAGCTACTGTAGCAATTCCCTCAAAAAGCTCAATTCACCAAATAGAACCCAAAAATAAATCAATAAAGAGGCAAATGCAAATAATGGCAGAAATCTGTCAAAACAGACCAGCAGGTGAAAACCGATTTATTCGAAGATGTTCTATTGCTCAAATCGAAACATGGTGAACTAACGAAAGTTAGCAAACAACTTGGGGGATTTATACATAAATATACAGCTCAATACGACATACAGAGATTTTTCACGAATTTTTACAGTGAAGCACAAAAATCTGTTTCGGGACAACACTTCCCCCGAATCTTACTTCCCTCTCATTAGAGGTTATTCTTGGCAAAAAAATCAAATAAAAAGGATAAGGAGAGGTTATTACAGAAGTAATAACTTCCAAAACTCAAGAAAACTATTGGGTTATCTCCCAAGAAGTACTTTTCTTTAATGCCTTTAAGCTAGGCATGATAATTTCGATGATGCTCACATAAGAAATATGAATTGAAGTAAAAGAGAGCATCAAGAAGAAAATATGGAACAAATTTAAGTCTAACCCACTTCCTATGAAAAATAATCTTGTAACGAAACAAGTCATGAAAGCACAAAACAACAAGCATAGGAAAGGAAAACAAGTGCAACTTCAAAAAAATTAACATAAAGAGGGGAAACTTAATATTGTTGAGACACATAAAACCATGTTTCCCTCTCTCATAATAACTTTCAATAGCATCATGAATAAAATTAATAATATAACTATCACATAAAACATTCTTATCATGAGCCACATGCATATAATCATTATTACTTTCCACATAAGCATAGTTATTCATATTAATCATAGTGGGAGAAAATTCAACAAAATAGCTATCATTATTATTCTCATCACCATAATCATCAAAATAGGAGGCATATTGAAATCATAATTAATTTTCTCCTCAATAGTAGGTGGACTGAAAACATCATATTCATCATTGTAATCATCATATATTGGAGGCATTGTATCATCAAAGTAAATTTTCTCCTCCATGCTTGGGGGACTAAAAATATCATGCTCATCAAAACCAGCTTCCCCAAGCTTAGACTTTTCCATAGCATTAGTAATAATAGTGTTCAAAGAATTCATACTAATAATATTGCTATTAGCATGTAAATAAAGTTCCATCGGTTTGTTAATTTTCTCTTCAAACACTTCATGTCCTAACTGAAGATAAATACTATAAAGCTCTCTAAATTTTTTGTTGTTTTCCACTAAGCCTAACTAGTGAAAATAAAAACAAGAAACAAAAAGATATAGTTGTAGAATCTAAAGGAAATAACTTCGAGCACTCACACACCAGCTATAGTACTAGAAGATAGCTTAGTAGCCAAAGGATGTGAGTACCTTACCTCCCCGACAACAGCGCCAGAAAATAGCTTGATGTCTACGCACGCTTCTATTCTTGTAGATAGTTTTGGGCCTCCAAGTGCAGAGGTTTGTAGAACAGCAACAAGTTTCCCTTAAGTGGATCACCCAAGGTTTATCGAACTCAGGGAGGAAGTGGTGAAAGATATCCATCTCAAGCAACCCTATAATAAAGATACAAGTCTCTTGTGTCCCCAACACACCCAATACACTTGTCAGGTGTATAGGTGCACTAGTTCGGCGAAGAGATAGTGAAATACAAGTGGTATGGATAATTATAAGTGGTAATGGTGCCAGAAAAGAGCTTGACCGGTAGGAAGAGACTAAAGGCAATCTGAAATAAAGATGGAAGCAAGCAAACATGTAATAGATCTAGTTGCAAATGGTGTTTCAATGCTTAGAAACAAGGGCTAGGGATCATCCTTTCACTAGTGAACACTCTCATATAAATATCTTCTCTTTATGATGCTACTCTGAACTACTCTCCGGTTGGACACTCTAATCCATGGTAGGGTTATAACAGCACTCCTCAAAGTCCGCCTTCCCCATCTAGATAACCCCACATTATCACCTTGAGCGCTAGATGGTTCCAACAAACACCTCAATTCCATAGAGACATCCAACTCCAAATATAACTCATAACAAGTATTTATGTAACCTTAGCCAAAGTGCCACACGGTGTGCACACTGTCAACTTCACACACATGGGGATAAGCAGAGATTCATTAAAGCACTTGAGTAGCAGAATAGATCTATAGATTACAAAGCTCATGATCTCAATAAGATCATGCATATAGAGAGAGATGAACATATAGCTACCGGTAGAGCCCTTAGCCTCGAGAAAGAACTACTCCCTCATCATCATGGGAATCAGCAACGGCAATGGAGATGGCGGTGGAGATCGATAGAGATGGCTCTGGGGGCAATTCCCTGCCCTGGCAGGGTGCCAGAACAAAGACTTTATGTCCCTCGAATCTCCCCTTCGGTGGCGGTGGTGTTGTGGAGGTTTCGTGGCTTTCTCCAGGATTATTTAGGGTTTCTGCATCGGAGGCTTCTTATAGGAGAAAGGGGAGGCCGAGGGGGTGCCTGAGGCGGCTGCACCCCCCTAGGCGCAGGCCAGGCCATGCCGCGTGGCCAGGGGGTATGGCCCCCTCGAGGCCCTTCTCCGTCTCGTCTTCTGGCTCCGTGTTCCCCTCGGTGAAATATTGACTTTGGCTTTTGTCCCGTCCAATTCCGAGAATATTCATTTTCTGGCTTTTCTGGAACAAAAAATAGAAGAAAACAGGCAACTGACACTGTGGCATATTATTAATAGGTTAGTCCCAAAAAACATATAAAAATACCTCAAAGTGTTGACAAAGCAAATCAAAGTAGATACTAAACAAGCATGGAACATCAAAAATTATAGATACGTTTACGACGTATCAGTGACACATGAGCATTGTTGGTGCGGCCATCTCGCGAAGGTCAAGGAGTCGATCGATTTCTCCACCTACATGGGCATGAAGTTTTTCATGTGTCCCAACTACGACGCAAGCCCGCCCCGGCAAGCAAGTTCGTCATACGAGAGGCCTCCGGTATGTTTCCAGAGCATGGTTAATATGAACCATTCACGTTATCATGTGTTATTTTATTCATTCCATTGATTTACTTGCAGTCTCCTCCTCCACTTTACAAGTGGTACCATTGGATTGACACGGAGTAGCTAGCCTGGGTCGTGTAGGATATTGCAGACAGGAGCCGACGTGCTAGGGAGAGCTTTCTTGATGAGGAACATGATGGAAGGATAGCCGCGAACGAGAAGAAGGCTCGAGAGAGAGAAATGAAATAATGTAGAGCGGAACAAGCTCGAAACCGTGAGCTGAACATGAAGAGAAGGGAGGAAGAGGAGCGGCAGGAACAGATGCGCAAGAAGGCCCGTGAGGCGGAAAGGAAGAGATTAAGAGAAAGGGTTGCCGACGCGCGGGCGGCAGAGGAACGTGGGGACAAGACCGGGAAGTACCCGCGCTAGACTTAGGGAAGGTAGTCGTATGTCTTAGTACTGATGTATCTGCACTTCAGTTATAGTGTCTTGATGTAACTTCATTTCAGTTGTAGTGTCCCGATGTATCTTAATTTCAGTTGTAGTGTCTTGATGTAACTTCATTTCAGTTGTAGTATCCCGATGTATCTTAATTTTAGTTGTAGTGTCTTGATGTATCTTAATTTCAGTTGTAGTGTCTTGATGTAACTTCATTTTAGTTATAGTTGCATGATGTATCTTCATTTCAGTTATAGTGTTGTGATGTATGTTAAATTCAACATGTCAGTTAATTTCGGAGACAGTGTATCTAAAATGTTTCCTGCCAAAATGCTTCCCGTCAAAAAACATTCCCGCCAAAATGCTTCCCGCCAAAATGTTTCCCGCCAAAATATCTCCCGCCAAAATGCTTCCTGCCTAAATGTTTCCCGCTAGAATTTTTTCTGCCCAAATGTTTCCCGCCATTTTTGTTCATTTACCCTATACAACCCCCTCCTCATGCAGTTGTTTAAGCAAATCCATCCCATTTTTAGCCAGTATGTTTCCCGGTTTTCCCTACGATCGTAGTTTCGAGACAAACATGTTCGTCGACCTTTTTCATTTGGCTAGGAACTTTAGGATAGACAACAATCCAGCCCCATTGGAGGAACTAATTGGTAGTGATTGTATCCCCACTGAGTTGGGTGAGGGATTGCGTAGAAAAGGGTGGTCGAAGAGGACTCCAGAGGAGATACGGCAAGAGCTACTTTGGATCAATGATAGGTGGGGCAAGCAAAGATTCTTTAACGAAGAGGCAAGGCAGCAGAAAGTCAAGCTCCCTTGGATTTGGATAGAAGAGAGTGAAGACTCCGACGATCTCTTCATGCCACTGGTCGGTGGTACCAGGGATAAATAGAGCGTGACAAGGCCGAGACCTTGAAGAAGGTGTAGGCCAAGAAGAGCAATGACAAGCTAGAAGAGAGTGAAGATGAACATGATATATTCATGACGCCTGCCGCTGGGACTAAGTGGAGAGCTGAGTGGGACAAAAGGCTGGTCAAGAAGAAGGGTAAAGGCGAGGCATCGTCGAAGGGTAAGGGCAAGGCATGATCGGTCGAGGCATCGTCGAAGGGTAAGGACGAGGAAGAAGATGAAGATGATATCTTGATGCCGCCCCCTATTGGGACCAAGGCGAGGGCTGATTGGGACAAGGCGCAGGCCAAGAAGAAGGCATCGTCAAAGCGTAAGGGCAAGAAGAGTAGGCCATGAAGAAGGCATTGTTAAGGGTAAGGGAATAGTCATAGGGATAGAGAGTGCTCTTATTTATGTACCGCAAGTTATGTTGAACTGTGTTGCAAGCTATGTTGAAGTGTTTGTCGAATAAAAAATATTTATCAAAAGGTGTCTCATACATAGATAGATACAAGTCTCATACATAGATAGATATACCTATGTCTCATACATAGATAGATATCACATCCACCGGTCACGAGGTTGCCTTGGCGTCGGTGAACTCCATCTGTACCTTCTAGGAGGCCCCACATTACGGGGAGGTAGAGTTGACCCGTCACCCTAAGTCTGTGTATCCTGTGTGGGGAAAGGTGGTGGAGTCTGCTGCGTCTGCTATAGTCCAAACCAGTCAACCTGATCCTGCTGAGTCTGCTGATCCTCCTCATTAGTCGCCCACGAACCCACTGAGGACATGCTTGGGTCTCCATATCCTCCTGCCATGTAAAAATATTAAGTACTCAACGATTATACACTACATGTAACCAAAATAGATAGAAAAATGCGTACCCTCGGGATAATAGCCCATGAAGGGGACTTGCGGCTGCTGCTGCTGCTGCCACTAGTCGAAAGTAAACTGCGGCTGCTGCTGCTGCCACTGGTCGAAAGTAAACTGCTACTGTTGCTACCACGCTGAGCCTCTAGCCTGGTCTGGATATGGTGCTCTCGGTGTCTCCTGCTGTGAGATCCGTGGACGAGGCCCGTGGCGGATAGGTGCACTTGGTGTCTCCTACTGCGGCCGCCTTGAGCCTCGGAGTAGTGTCTGGTCTGCACACAGGGTGCGCTCATGCATGGAGTGATGTGGCAGGCGAGCCTGCATGGAGTGAAGCGATGGGCCCACCCCCATGGAGTGACGTGGTGGGCAATGTGCTCAGTGTAGAACAACGTATGAAATGTTCGTGCACGTGATGGTTGCATAAATACTCTTTAGTCTTTTCTCGACACGCCTGACAAAGGACTGAGCGTTCTGACGTGGTACAAGAGGAGCGGACGAGAGCGAACGTCCCCACTGATGCACTTCAGTCTGTAGCTCCCATGTCATATCGGCCTACATTTCTATTGTAGATGAGTACACATTATGTAGGCTACCAAGTCCAGTAACGAAGAAAAGTGTATTTACTGCTGACTGTCTGGGCTCCATAGTCGACTGGCTAGGGTATCTTTCATCATCATGCGCGTGGTGGATGGGACGCAACCGTGTCATGCTCATGTACCTGTGTAAGTACGCACGGAATAGCTCCATATCAAACGCAGAAGCGATCCACACGTCAGTTGTTGCATTCTGCCAACTATGGATATAAATATTAACCTGTTGAAGCCACTGAGTTGCGCTTCTGTTAGTACCCTTCCGAGAGTGCCTGCAATTATATTTTGTAAGTGTACAATCGTTGTAGAACTATAGATACATAATATATTAACTTACATATACACGTCTTCTAGAAGGGCTCCTCCGAACATGGAGGATCTACCATCTGGCAGAGACCAAATTGCCTCATGGCCCTCTATTGAGACATCTCCTCCACCTGACAATCGAAGATGATCTTCGATTTAGTCAGCCAGTAGTCCTCATCTCTAGTGCACATAATAGATAACCCACAAGAATATCTTGCGGCTGTCTCAGCTATCGTGTATGGCTCCCAAATGAACGATTGCTCCCTCAACGTGTCGAACTGCTCGTTGAACGCCGGGTAGCAGCGCGTTACCTGATCTCCCGCGAAACGACACTGTTGGACAAAATAGTTGTTAGTTTCCTTCATAGTGCAATATAGACAATGCAATTAACTAAACCTTTTAACTTGCCATGCGACGTGTCCAATGTGTACCGAATGTAGGCATGTCAATTCCCTCGTGGTCAAACAGTAGATCAGACTCATAGACAACGGGTGCCTTTCTCGGGATGATAACCGCTTGATTCTTTGCTATCTCAGGGCGGCCGATAGGGAACCTCTCCCATGACCACAGCTGCAGCAATAGTGGGCATCCTAGCAAGGCAGATCTTTCCTTGGTTAGTGTACATCCCATGCACATACCTCGGTACATTGCTGCTAAGACAGCAGAACCCCAGCTCCACTGTGTGATGTTGTTTTGGCACGTCGCCTCCGCGATCTCTCTAGCATAGTAGATGTAGCGCACACTGATGGTCGAGACGTGGTTCTCGGTGAACATCACCTTCCCAAGAAGGCACATTAAGTACGCATCCAGGCTAAGCGTAATTTATGGTTCAGTCATCAGAACGGTTAGGTACCCGAGCTTCTGTATCTGCATTGGTTAATAGAACAAGTTTTAGCATCATGTGATATGAAAATAGGTGTGACAAATATGAAGATACTGAGTAGCAAACAAACCTGATAGTTCTGCAACCAATCAAATTTGGGTCCATGATTTTCATACGTGAACTTCGGCCCTCCATCACGGATGCCATAGAATCGTTTTGCCATTTCTTGGACCCAATTCGCCGGTGCAAATCGCAAAGAGCAATGGGTTCTTCCTCCAGTGGTGTTGCTCCCGCTACTGTCTGTGCAGCTACCGCGGCCGCATGAGCCACGACAGCTGCAGCTCTAGCTGCTTTCCTCTGCCTAACATGTTTTTTGTGAATTTATCAGAATAGGTCTGACACTTGATATACTTCCACTCCTGGTTCTGCTTGCAAAGCTTCTTGAATAGGTTCATCAGGGCCTTGTTCCTAAACTGTGAGAAAAAGTTGGCCCCAAGATGCCGCATACACCAACGACTTTGCATGTCTAGCCATGGAGTTGGTTCATCAGGAGCAGGCTAAGTCAGCTTACTTATCGCGCTGAATATACTCGGATGCCTGTCATGAAGGACACACACATTTGGTACATCCCTCACAATTGCTATCTTCAGCTGCCTAAAAAACCATACCCAACTCTCGGTGTTCTCGCTCTCCACGAAAGCAAATGCAAGTGGAACAACTTGATTGTTCCGTCTTGACATATGGCAGTCAAGATCTGGCCCCTATACTTGCCATTTAGAAATGTACCATCCACACAAATGACTGGTCGACAGTGAGTGAAAGCTTCTATACATATAGCAAATGAGAAGAACAATCGATGTAGCACCCTCAAACTGGGTTCTTGAGGCAACGTAAAGTGTTGGATGTCGACGTATGTGCCTGGATTCCTAGCATGCAGTGTTTGGAGCATCCGAACAACACAGTCGTATCCGTCTTGAAAAGTACCAAATCTTGTCTCTAGTGCCCTCTACTTAGTCCTCCAAGCCTTTCCGTAAGAAATATTGTAGCGAAATCTGACAGCAACTTTGTTGATGATAGCTTTCACCACCATGGCTTTGGTCTCCACTATCTCAGTGTATAACAGTCTGGTCAGGAGGGTTGACATGAGATTACGATGGTCTTGAAGGACATTGTCAAGTTGACATGTGTGCTGCACAACGTCACTAACCTTCCAGTTGGTGTCATACTTAGGACGATGGGCATGGACCCTGGCCGGACATCCGGCTACCTCGCAAACCAAAGTCAAATATTGTGGGGATGACACCTTCGTTTTGAAAACCCATTGCATGGACAATACCCACTCAACGATTGTTTCCTACAGATACCTCTTACTAGGATATAATGCACCCATGGAGATGTTGTTCGCGTGATAGTGCCACGAGGAATCATGCCCATCGTTCACATTCATTGTTGATGTGTGGTTTTCATTACATGTTGCCGGAATAGGTTGGTCTTCTTGATCAGACTCGGCGGAATCATGAGAGCTATCACTGTAGCCTTTTGAATCTTTGGCTTCCATCTGATCTTGAAACCAACCTTCGTGTATCTCGTCCTCATCGACCTCACCAGTGAAAATATCTTCTCCTGTCCCATGACTACCTTCATCTGATTCATGTCCACCACCCTCGGTGTGTGCAAAACTACTCTGACCAGGTTCATAACCATCACCATCGGTGTGTGCATAACTACTCTGACCAGGTTCATAACCACCACCGCCATCTTGGCCTTGACTGCTCTAGCCATGATAGTAGCCACCACCACCTTCGTCTTGGGCTTGACTGCTCTGGTCATGATCATAACCACCACCAGCATGTTGTGTCTGACTACTCTGGCCCTGATCATAAACAGGCTCTTTCGCCACAGGAAGCACTAAGACAGTGGGGTTAACTCCCCTTTTCAGACAGGCTTTCACCCATTTGACCTATTTAGCTTGCTCTTATATCGTTCTAAAAAAATCAGGTTTAATTCTTGACTTACTCCATAATACATGCACACCGATAGTATGAGTCGGAGGGAGCCCTAAACGAGCAGATAACCAATCCTTCAACTCAATAACGGATATTGTTTCAGGATCCTGGGGCACTTCATCAATACAATAAAAATCACTCAAATCAACTCCATGCTCGTTTGTTCTGACGACACTGTCACCATAGTAGAACCTAAACACTACATTATTAGACATAACTTCCGACCTAAAAAAATACCGCAATTTGTCAAATGCCCGTACAATGGCAGATTTTAGCCCACAAATATACTGATAATCCTATAGCCGAATAATCTTGCATAGCCCACAAATATACTTATAATCCTATAGCCGAATAATCTGGCAGCTAACATACCACGTCCCGAACTACCGATAAAATAAACATACACAAATAACTGCAGTTGGCAAGAAATTAGGGTTTACCCTTGAAGCGTGTGAAATCCTGCCGTGCAGCTCCCTCCACTCAACGGATCGGCAACCCCCACTCAAGAACAGCTGCCTACACTCAAGCTGCACCCCCAGCCTCCACCATAGCCATTGCTCCTCAAGAACTCCACCAAATCGCGCTAAAAAAATGCCTCAAATCACTTCACTAGACTATCCCATTAGTAGATCGGAACTTTACTAACTTTCTAATGTGTTTCAGCAACTATTGGTGGAAAACGATGCAAAACTGAGCTCCAAATCGGTGCAGCTCGCGTAGCCAGAAGAACAGCAAGAACGCGAGAGAGAGAGCGAAAGAGGAAGAAGGCCACCGTCGGGGCGAGGCTGGGCTGGTCGCGGGGATAAGAAGGAGCACGTCGTCTACTTTTCAAAAGACGATGCCCCCGGTCGGCTATTCAGAAAACGATGCGCCATGTCGGTCGGCTTTTGAGGAAACGATGCCCCGTGTTGGATTTTCGAGTTACGACGCGCCCCTTTATCGGCCGACAGACCGGCCGGGTGGGGCCCATCGCACACCTTTCGGCGCATCAAAAGACGATCCGGGCTCGTCGGCTATTAAAAATCCGACTGGGTCTGGTCGGTTGTTCAAAAAACGACGCCACGCTACTTTCGTTAATTCCACAAATCATGTAATATTCCTGCAATTGATTAAAAAAATGTAGTATTTAAAAAAATAGCCAAAAGGCATGTAGGCTCTGACAACATTAAAGAGTACGGCGAGGGTTTGAGTTGGAGGGGAACACACACCTCAATCGGGTGGCCTTAGGTTGATATATATAGTGTACATGTACAAATATTACAAGGGCAGACATATTAGGCTGATCTTTTTTTTTTAAATGGCCATATTAGGCTTATCTACATACGTATACCATACGTAGTCTACCAGGGGTCTGGAACATTGTTCCCGGAAATCATATTTATATGTTGACTTACCGAATCAATGAGTGCACTTCCATTCGGAGGTCGTTAGAATGAACTGGGGGAGGTCAAAATTAATAGTCTGATGATCCATCTCAAGCCGGTTTCACAACCAGGCAGGCTTTTCTTTTCGCGCCTTCAGGGTCTCAAACCACGTGATTTTTTTTTTTTTGCTAGTTACCGGATTTTCTAAATATTTTATTCCGACGTAGCTGAAGGCTGGCGTGCCGTCGCTCGTTTCTTCGTCGGTCGAATGTTCCGCGGGTTGTTACGTTGTCTGATTTGTGTGCATAATTGACACGTGGGAAAGCAGCGGAAAATCTACGCGACTCGTACGCCGCACCTCTGAGACAAGTATATGCTTTTATAACGTGTATAAATCATGCTGATAATATTCCCTGGTAACATGAACATTAGGAGGCCACATATCTGCCGAATGCGAGAAAAATCACCACTTTTAGAAAATTTCGCAAGAATATGATCACTTTCCTGCAAATTTTGCAATTCGCATTAAAACCCAATTGAAAACGAATTGACACCGTTTCTGTGGCACCCACTAATCATGGCCAATTTGCTGAGTTAGACCAGGTCCCACTGGTCAGCCCAAAGAAAATATAATAACTTAAAAAATAAAAAGAAGTGGGAAAAAAATAAGAGGGAGGCAGGCCCACGTCCGCCGCCACCGGACGCCGACGAGGCACCACCTCTCCACCGAACTCTGGCCAGGGACGGGCTGGCCGGGGACAGGGCGAGGCGGCGCTGTCCGTGGCAGGGTGGCGCTGGCCAGGGCTGGGACGGGCTAGAGGCTGGGAGGCGCTGGCGACGCGGCGCCGGTGCTGGCTGAGGCAGTCGAGCTGGTGGGGTGGCGCGGTACGGGTTGTGCTGGTGGTGTACGTGCGGACGTGCGGCGGTGTGGATGGTGGTGTACATGACGGTCGCTGGTCTCTTTTTTCTATTATTTTCATTCATTTACTATTTCCCCTTTTTTTAATTGGCCAGACATGTGGGATCTAGTCCAACTCAGCAAATTGGTTCTGACAAGTGGATCCTATTAGTCAGAAACGGTGTCAATTCGCTCTTAATTGGGTTTTAGTACGAATTGTAAAAAAAATGGAGAAAGTGTTTTGTATTTTTTTTTCAAAAGTGGTGGTTTTTCGAACATTTGGTAGATACGTGGTGGTTTTATGCTAACTACTCTGAACATTAGGGAAATCTCATGCGCAAAGCAGATCCCAGAACGTGATACTGATTATTCGTGCTGAACCCATGTTTCCTTTGGTCTCCGATCCCGTGCCTGTTTAGAATTCATTGATCGATTTTGTTGCGTGTGACTTAGTTTTCAAGAAATCAGATTCCCTGAAGAGTGCATCAGAGTTTGCATCAGTTCATTGGAAACGTTATGGAAGTGCAAATATATAAGCGTTTACCCGTAAAAAAAAAACTCTATAAGCGTTATGGAAGTGCAAATATATGTACTCCAGTACATAAAGATGGGTTTAGCATGGAGACAGGGTGAGGCCACGAGTCAAAAAGAGTGGTCGTGACTCGGCTACAGTTTTGTACTAGTAACTCCGATGACAAATTGTCTTGCCCCATTCTCCATTCGTCACCAAAATGATTAGCCATAACGACAGAAGCTTGCATCCGTCCAAGATGAACGAATAATCTCTATCTTAACAGAGAGAATAAAAAGTCAAACAGTGGCGCTAGTTTTGGTTGGGTTGGGCTGGGTGTGTACGTGCCCATAGAAAAGGAAGATCCTTCTCCAACCCACACAGTTGACAGTTCTACGCCACACCATCATACTACCAATCTGGGAAACTTGTCGAAACACGGGACGGGAAAACACCATCGGATCGTTGAAAAACATGTGACGGGACGGAATAAAGTTTATCCAGCACGAGCTGGAATAGGGAGAGGAGGAAGAAGCTTCGCAGGTCCCCATCAGTCAAACGCGCGCGCGCCCACCGGATCCATCATAGCCGCGACCAGGTTAATCGTTCCAAGCTCGCCGCCATGCATGCGCGCGCACCCAGCCGGCTCGATAAATAGGCCGTCAATCTCCCACGTAAAACCAGCTCATCACCAAGCTAATCTGTACTACTTCGCCAAAGGATCCAGCGCAAGAGCAGCGGCCGGAAGAAGAAGAAGAAGAAGAAGAAGAAGAAGAAGAGGGGACCGGAGGAGTTGGTTTGTTTCAGCAATGGAAGGGCTGATCCCGTTCGTCCTCGACGCGATCAGGAAGAGCAACGGGAGGGGCAGCAGCTACCGCTGCGTCTCGTCGGACGGCAGCTCCCACGGCAGCAGGCGGAACCTGATAGACTACGCGGAGCTGCCGGCGGACGCCCGCGGGTCGGGATCGTCCATAGCCGCCGGCGGTGGGTGGTCGGAATTTGTCCTGGCGACCGACGTCCGTCGCGCCGAGGAGCACCCGATACACGCCCGGCCGGCCGCCGTGGTAGCCGGGTCGGCTTATCGCCGGAAATGAGAGTACGCAGTAAACACAGGGCGCGTTTGGTGCCTTAGAAGTTCTTACCCATTGGATTGGATTGGATTGGATTGCTTTGTTCATCGACTGTTAGCAATGAAATTCCAGGCGTTTGTGTTGTGTGAGCGCAAGCTGCTCGTATTTTTAAATTTTATTCAAAGCTCAAAGCTGTACATATAGTTGTGAAATAAAGAGAAAGAACAATGGATTGGTGAACTCTGTGGCAGACAGTACATCTTTTTTTAGATGGTCATGTATGATTTGGTATGCCGGAAGATTAGCTACCGTGGTCACGGGCTCAAGGCGAAGAAACAAACGCGCTGACAAGTCGTCGGCGCCTCCAATTTGGGGGACGAAACATAAACACCATGGCGCTCAGGACCGATGGCGCTGTGCACCTCGCGCATGCAAACTCTGCTCTGCTCTGTTCGTGCAGAAAAGGAAAACTCTGCTCTGCTCATCTCTAGTATTTACGGACGTTGGTCAAAACTCAAACGAATTTATCCGAACACTGCATCTTTAAATTGTATTCAAAGATGTACTAGTAGTAGATATAATTTTGAATGAATAGAAAGAATAAGGGAATGGTGAAATCAGTAGTTATCTCTGGTTTGGTATGCAAAAAATAGCTACAGCACCCCGTGGTCATATCGTAGGAACAAAAGCACTGACGAGTCGCCTCCAATTTGGGGGACGAAACGTCATATGCCGCTCTGCACCTCGCGTATGCAAACTCTGCTCTCCTCTGTTCATGCAGAAAAAGAAAAGCTCTGCTCTGCTCGTCTCTAGCTAGCATTTACCGACGTTGGTCAAAATTCAAACAAAGTGATCTGATCACCTGCAGCTACCCGTACGTACTCCCTATTCACGCAGAAGAAATTCTTGATGCAAGAATCGATCCTTCCTTTTCCGCAGAAACCCTGCTCAGTGGAACTGTTCTTGTACGTACCAGATCCACGGCGGGGGAATCGGTGGAGCCGACGTTACTCGGCCGTCGCTATTTCCATTTCTGCTTATGCATGCACGTCCATGCAGCGCTGCAGTTCAGAGTGACAGAGTCCATTGCTCCTCGTCATTAACCACGTCTGCGGTACAGAAAGAAAAACACGTCCGACACGAGCTGCTCGCCTTCCCGCTGCGCCGACGCGAAATGGATAATCAATTTCGGCTTCAATGCCGAGTTTCGTACAATGGTATTGAATTTATCAATTTGTTCAAACAATGGTATTTAATTTATCAATTTATTTCTATAAGAGTTTTTTTGTGACAAGCGGTGTTCCTTATAAAAATATTTTTGTTCTTTCGTTAACCCACATTGCCAATTAGGTTCAGTTTTAAAGAAACCAATCATTGATAAAAAACATGATAAAATAAGAAAATAATAGACCAACAAAAATAACAACTATAGTAGGAACTAATTTTTTTATCTGTGTGTTTTTGATAAAGAAACAAGCAAACAAAACAGAAAATAAACTAAGCAAAATAAAAACAATAAAATAAAGAGATTGGTTATGCGGGACTCTCCTTGTGAAGATGTCCTTTTCTCCCCGACAACGGCGTCAAAAAAAGAGCTTAATGAGGCAAAATATATCGAGCTTTGGGGAACCCCAAGAGAAAGGTATGATGAGCACATCAGTAAGTTTTCCCTCAGTTATGAAACCAAGGTTATCGAACCAGTAGAAGCAAGGAAACACCTCCAAGGTGTTGTTGCCAACTTGGAATCCTGCACAACACAACCACAGAATTTTGCCCCCAACTTACAGTGAGGTTGTCAATCTCACCGGTTTTACTAAAAACAAAGGATTAAACGTATCGTGTGGAAGAAAGTAAAAGCTTGCAGAAAGTAAACAGTAAACAGTTGTAGATTGATGATAAAATAAAGGACCGGGGTCCATAGTTCACTAGTGGTGGTTCTCCTTAAGATAGTTAACATGTTGCATGAACAAATTACAGCGGGGCAATTGACAAATATCGAGAAAGCAATAAATGCATATACTAATCATCTTGACTCCTTTGAGACTTGATTGGGCATTACAACATTATACATAGACCACCATCCAACTGCATCTATGACTAATAATCCACTTTCAGGTTATCATCCGAACCCCCTCCAGTATTAAGTTGCAATCAACAGATAATTGCATTACGCATTGCGTGTAAAGTAAACAATACGATTATTTTATGAATAAAGGATTGATGTTTTCTCCCTAGTAGCAACAACACATCTAGTATCTTAGAGATTTCTGTCACTTCCCCAGCTTACTAGAGGGATAAACCCACTATCGAGCATAAATACTAACTCTTGGAGTTGTTAGCATCTACTTGGCCAAAATAGCTACTAACAATGGAAAGCATGCAAGATCACAAATAACAAATACATAATAGAATCAATAATCAATCTGAAATAGCATCTCAATATCCATTGGATCCCCGCAAACACAACATGTATGAATACAAATAGATGATCTTGATCATGAACGGAGCTCACAAGATCTAAACATGATAGCACAAAGGAGAAGAACCAACCATCTAGCTACTACATGGACCCGTAGTCCAAGGATGAACTACTCACGCATCACATCGGAGGCTTGCATGGTGATGAAGAAGGCCTCCAGGGTGAATTATCTCCTCCGGCAGGGTGTCGGGAAGAGCTTCAGATCCCTCCCGATCTAGGGATGGATATGACGGTGACTACAGACTCTTTTGTAGCATTTTGATTGGGTACTTAAGGTTTCTGTATCGGAGGCATCTTATAGTCGGAAGGGGAGGCCGAGGGGGTGCCCTAGGCGGCCACACCACCCCCTGGCGCGGGCCAGGCCTGGCCGTGCGGCCAAGTGGTGTGGCGGTCCTCTGGCCCCTCTCCGTCTCGTATTCTGGCTCCGTGTCCCCCTCGGTGAAAAACTGACGTTGGGTTTTGTCCCGTCTAATTCCGAGAATTTTCATTTTATGACTTTCCTAGAACCAAAAACAGCAGAAAACAGGAAGCTGGCACTGTGGCATCTTGTTAATAGGTTAGTCCAAGAAAGTGTATGAAAATACTCCAAAGTTAGAACAAAACATAAGAAAGTAGATAAAAACCAAGCATGGAACATCAAAATTATAGATACGTTAGCAACGTATCAGTGAGAGATAGGGGCGGCGCGGGTAGAGACGCTCTTATGCGGGACTACGCGAAGATGTCGTATCATCCTCACCGCTTTGACTGGAAAAATTAGGGATAGATGGCGAAAAAATGAATTGTAAAGGAGAAGGCTTGTGAGGCATGCGATGACGCGACACAGAGCGATTGGTGAGAACTTTTTTCCTAGGATCTACAGTAACCGAATGGAAGAATCGTTGAACGGAAAGGATGGAGCACTAACGGATGAGAAATAGTAGTGCCTTGAGAGAAACGTTCGCGTTTCATGTCACTAAACAATTAACATATATATATTCCTGAAAAAGGTAGAATAAGTTGATTTTGGCCCCTCTTAGGCTCTGCAACTGAATTTTCTTTTGAATATATTAGTATATATATTCTTGTGTAAATTGATACATGTTCTACATTATTCTACAATTTCGACATGAGTTAACAAAAATTTCAGTGCCCTTGACTTAGAGCATGCTCTATGATTAATAAACAAGCGGGTTCCATCGACTAAGTGGGTCCAAAAGAAATTTCATACCTTCTATTTTTTATTTTGATATATAAAAATATCAAACTTGATTACATATTAGATCTTGCTTTTACGTAAAGATTCTTGGGAACTTCCAGTCATACCTTCTCTTTTAAATTGTATTGAACCAGTGAATCAAGTATAACTCCTATATAGAATTAGTATATATGTAATTTGGTTGTCTATATTGAATAAACTTATCATTTAATAATCCAGCAGCTTATAACTGTTGAATACAAAGTTGTGTCTTCCCCTTGGAGCTCTGCAATTCAAATAGTTGCAAGCATCGATTTTGAGGCAGTCAAATAAGGTTACCGTGCGATCTTCATAAGTTAGCTTGTTTTGATATCATTAGTTTTTTACCTTGATCGTGTAACATGACAGTTTCTTGTGGTACTAAACTTGGTTTATTGCTCAATGTATTTTTGTTAGAAGTTTGCTCGATGAACCTTTTTGTTTACTTGAAGAAACATGGGTACCCCTATGTTTTTTATGAGTTTCAATATGAAATATGTTGGGTTTGCAGCATAGAAAACAAAAAATGTCCTACGATGGGAATTATACGCCAAGTTCTATCTACTAGATACAAGCAACGGGTGGATATACATCCATGGAGAACTTACCCTCGAAGACAACAAAGTTTGTTAACGAGTTGGAACTCGTGGATGATGTAGTCTGTAACTACCTCGGTGAATTACGCTCTTAGTTAATGCCTGGATGAACGAAAGTGGTTAAAATAGTACGGTAGGGCCCAGGGCCACTCACGGTAGACCTTTCGGCCGTCCTAACCACTTCCAAACAACGGGACAAGAACGAGCGGCGTAATCGGCAGGCGAAGGGATCAACTACATACACAAATGAGTATGTATGCAAGCCACATACAACAGTCCTCAGAGCCATTCCATCTAAAAGAAATAGAAATATTGCAACGCCATACGGTAAGATCCAAATGTCCTAGATAGATATAATAATTTAGGATAGCTCCTCATACATCACACATCAGAGTATCAGGCGGAAGCGGAAAACAAGATCCGAGTACGGATAAGAAGCAAATTGGTATAAGATGCCCCATAAATAAACACATCCCGCCCACAGATCTCACGGATCCCCGTTCCCGGAATCTCTACACCGAATGATCGTTGCCAACATCATCTGTCTCTTCCACCCAGTATTCATCTTGTAGGTACACCTGTTCATCTGAATCAAACAATTTATCGTGTGAGACCCTAGGGGTACTCAGCAAGTCTTTATGCCGCTAAAGGGGACACAACCTGGGGTGATGCAATTGCAGCAAAAGATAATACCTAGCAATTCTACAGATACTCGCTAACCTTCCGCCTAACCAATGATAGACGGAAGTCCGGGAATTAAGAACAACAGTTATAACAGTATAATTAACAGATCCATCCTCCTCCTCGCTTACCAACGAGGAAGCGTACGAACAACCCCCATCATCCGTTGGCAGTTTTATTAACCATTCCATGAGTATTGCACTATTTACTAGTCAAGTACTTAGTCAATTTAAAAGCGGTACTTTAGTTATACTTGTCTATGATCGAGAAACTGTGCTCCAAGTCGTCCATAACCGCGGACACGGCTTTCAGAAAGATTTACCCTGCAGGGGTGCACGAATAGCAACACACACTCGATCAACCTCGGAGAAACCAAATCAAAACCTAACGAGGCACTCACGACAAAGCAATCACATGATTCAGAAATATTTTAGGGGGCCACCCCATTAAGCTACCCGCAACGAAGTTGGCCGGCTCCGAGACGGACCCAAGGTTTGCGCCAATGGCGGTAAACGACTAGGAACCCGAAAATGTGACTGGGCTTGTCGATACCGCGAAAACACTCCGCAATTCTTAAACAGTACAGGTGCTCCTCGCACAATCTTAATAAAACTGTAACATGGCATAAGTACAGGATAGGAATAAAGCCCCAAACTACTTTGTGGTCCCAAGAAATAAGAATGAATCAAGCTCTGGCTCAGGGGGGTCCATAAGGCCTCCCGGATGTGGATAGTGCGAATAGTCAAGGAACAGGAATCAAGTACTCGGGGTCCCACGGGACACAAGTGAGCATGAAAAACCAAATAGCAGATATTGCTCACCGGTGCCTCTTTCATTAGTTATCCCATTACTACTCAGGTTAAGTTGGTTAGGTACCTCATTATTCATCCGACACTCACATACCCTACTCATGCTTTTCTACGACTCGCATGGCTCAAACAACTCCTGTAGTAATGGCTCATGGGATGGAGGAACAAGCTTCGGTGGGGTTTAAAAGTAAAGGTTATGCAATACTTGGGATTCAATTTGATGCAATCGCGACTGGCGCATCTGGGAGGGAGAGAGGCTCACCGCGGTTGGGCTGGTGTGGTCGGTTCGGGGAGAAGAGCGGCGGATCGACGACGACGCAGACGCTCTGGCGGGCTAGGGTTTCGTCAGGACGGCGCGATACTGGCGCATCTGGGGCTTCTCCTCCTCGACGACGCGTGCAGGGAGCAGCAGGGTGGTCGCCTCGGTCTCCCAGACCACCCCCACGTCGTGCACACTGACTGGAACGAGGAGACGGCGCGGTGCTGGCGGCGAACGGCGGCAGGAGCTAGGCGGCAGGGAGGAAGAAGGGGAAGAAGAGGGGAGGCTCGGGGTAGATCTGGCGGTGCAGGAGACGTGTGAGAGGAGGAGAAAGGGAGGGAGAGGGAGGAGAGGCAGTCGTGGCAGGGAGGTAGATAAAGGTGGTCTCGGCCCCTTCTCTCTTTTCCTTGGGCACGTGCTAGCTCGGGCTGGGAGCAGGTAGGGCATGGCAGGGGAGGCTGTAGGTGGGCCAGGGAGGGGGAGACGCCGCAGCTGGGGCCAGCATGGCAGGAGAGAGAAGAGAGAGAGGAGAGAGGTTAGCTCGGGCTAGGTTTAGACATGGGCTCGGTTAGGGTTTCGTTTAGCTTAGAGAGAGGGGTAGGATTAGCTAGGTGTGGGCCAGGGAGAGAGAGGCTTGGGCATGGAGATCATGCTAGAGAGAGAGAGAGTAAGAGAGAGTGGTGAGAGGAGGCTTAGGGTTTAGTAGAAGTAGGGTTAGGAGAAAATTAGAGAGAGAGAGAGAGCTAGGTTAGGTGTGGATTAGAGTTTTAGGTTTATTTTGAGTTTGTTTATGAGATCCAACCAAGAGGAAAAAGATTGAGGCATTTGATTTATCATGAGATGAGGTGGAGGAATAACAAGAGATAGAGAAAGAAAGATGTATGAGAAGAACCCCTCATATAGAACATGAATGGAGATAATTGAAATAATGGATGTTGATGAGAGTAAAGGATTGGTAAAGATGGTGATGATACACAAAGAAAAGAATCACTAAATCCCAAAAGAAAACCAAATGGCTAAAGGTGGTGGTACTTTTGCATGGCCCATGCAAAATAATAATGCCATGATTTATTTTGTGAAAACAATGATAAAATGATGGCATTATTCTTTTGGATTTCCCATAAGTGGAAATAAAGCCAAGCAAAAGAATTTAAAAGATTTGATCCACCCCAAACCACATGAGCTAGAATAAAATATCAAAAGAAAAGAAATACAAGCTCATGGACTAGTAGGATGGTGGAATTATAAAGTGGTGAAAAGAAAAGATAATGGAGGTGAATAAAAGATATGCCCCCAACTCAACTTGGGCATGTATACAATATATCGATAACCAAATACAATATCAAGAGGCAAATACAATTAATAGTGCATATGAGAGAAGAACCAAAGAACCAGGGTTTTATATGATGCTCAAATGCAAGGTGGCATGATGACATGAGCATGATATAATTATGATGCAACAATTAAATATATGAAGTAGCCAATATCTTACTAGAACAAGTAGCATTACAATTGTTAGACAATTGGGATGCTACAACTCTCCCCCACTAAACAGGAATCTCGCCCTGAGATTCTAGGAAGAAGAAGACTCAAAGAGGGTAGGATACTTGGCACGGAGCTCATCTTCACGTTCCCAAGTGGCTTCATCAACGGAATGGTGCGACCACTGCACCTTGCAGAACTTGATGGACTTGTTGCGAGTCCTTCTTTCTGCGACTTCAAGAATTTTTGTGGGGTGTTCTTGATAAGACAGATCTTCTTGGAGATTGATGAGTTCATGGTCCACGGTCCTACCGGGATCCTTGAAGCACTTCTTGAGTTGAGAGATGTGGAAAACATCATGGACTTTGAGTTGTTCAGGGAGCTCAAGAGCATAGGCAACTTCTCCTCTTCTTCCACGTATTTTGAAAGGACCGATGTATCTAGGAGCCAACTTTCCTTTGATACCAAAGCGGTGCGTGCCTCTCATGGGAGTGACACGAAGGTAAATGAGATCACCAGGGACATACTCCATGTCCGTGTGCTTTCTGTCATAATTGCTCTTCTGGCGACTTTGAGCAATCTTTAGATTTTCAAGAATGATGTGAACTTTCTCCTCCGCTTGAGTTACAATGTCAGGGCCAAACAATATTCTTTCGCCTGCGCCCGACCAACCAATCGGAGTTCTGCATTTGCGACCATAGAGAGCCTCAAATGGTGCCATCTTTAGACTTTTCTGGAAACTGTTGTTGTAAGAGAATTCAGCATAAGGGAGACATTCTTCCCACTTCATGTCGAAAGAGATAACGCAAGCACGGAGCATATCTTCTAGGATCTGATTGATCCTTTCAACTTGTCCTTGTGACTGAGGGTGGTAAGCTGTGCTGAAGTTTAGTTTTGTTCCCAAAGCATTTTGGAAACTTCCCTAGAACTTGGAAGTGAAGATGCTTCCACGGTCTGAACTGATCTCAAGAGAAACTCCATACAGAGAGACAATTCTGTTGATATAGAGCTCAGCCAACTGAATTGCAGAAATTGTTTCCTTGACTGGAAAGAAGTGAGCTACTTTGGAAAGCCTGTCAACGACAATAAAGATTGCATTGTTGCCTTTCTGCGACCTTGGAAAACCAGTGATGAAGTCCATCTCTACTTTCTCCCATTTCCATTCCGGAGGCTTCAATGGCTGTAGAAGACCGGAAGGTTTCTGATGGACAGCTTTAACTCTGCGACAAACATCGCACTCCGAGACATACTTGGCACAATATCGTTTCAAACCAGGCCACCAATATTGTGTTTTCAAGTCCATATACATCTTAGTGCTTCCAGGGTGGATAGAAAGAACAGAATCATGCGCCTCCTTGAGAACTTGCTCTCTTAAACCCGGGTAGTTCGGAACAAACATCCGGTGTTCAAAGAAAAGAGTGCCTTGGTCATCTACGTGGAAAGACTCATACTTCGGAAGCTGAATGTTGGAGATGATCTTTTTAGTGTAAGGATCCCCAAGCTGAATGGAACGGACCATTTCCTCCAAGAGAGGTGTTGCTAGAAGGTTCAGAAAATACCCTTGATCCACAATTTCAAGGTTTAGCTTGCGGAATTCCTCGCACAAAAGAGGCTGTTGTTCTTCCACCATGAGGTTATTGACATAAGCTTTTCGGCTGAGAGCATCTGCCATGACATTGGCTTTGCCCGAGGTGTAGTTGATGGTCAAATCAAAATCATTGATTGTTTCAATCCACCTCCTCTGACGAAGGTTGAGATCCGGTTGTGTGAAGATATACTTCAGACTCTTGTGATCAGAAAAGATCTCACAATGGTTGCCCAGCAAGTAATGCCTCCATACTTTCAAAGCAAAGATAACTGTTGCGAGTTCGAGGTCATCTGTAGGATAGTTGATCTCATGCGTCTTCAACTGACGAGATGCATAAGCAACAACTTGCTTTTCTTGCATAAGGACCGCACCCAATCCTTGCAATGAAGCATCACAGAATATTTGGAAAGGCTTTGATGTATCTGGAGGAACTAAGACTGGTGTGGAAGTGAGCTTCTCTTTGAGTGTTTCAAAGCTTGCTTGACATGCAGGAGTCCAAAGATATTTCTTGCCTTTCTTGAGGAGATCGGTAAGAGGCTTCGCAATCTTTGAGAAATTTTAAACGAAGCGACGGCAGTAACTGGCCAAACCAAGGAAACTTCGGACTTCTTTGACATTTATGGGTGGAAGCCAGTCCATAATTGTCTTAATAGTTTCTGGGTTGACGGCAATGCCCTTGGCAGAGATGACGTGACCAAGGTAGGTGACTTGAGGCAGCCAAAACTCACACTTGGAGAACTTTGCATACAGGCGGTTCTCACGAAGCTTGTTTAGGACACACCGAAGGTGCTCTTCATGTTTTTCCTTAGACTTAGAATAGACTAGAATGTCATCCAGATAGACCACAACGAACTTATCAAGATACTCCATGAAAACCGAGTTCATAAGCCTCGAGAAGGTTGCAGGTGCATTGGTGAGACCGAAAGACATGACCGTGTACTCATACAGGCCATAGCGGGTGGTGAAAGCTGTTTTTGGAACATCTTCCTTGCGAATCTTGATTTGATGGTAACCACTTCTCAAATCAAGCTTAGAGAATACCACAGCTCCAGCTAGCTAATCGAAGAGATCATTAATCCGCGGAAGGGGATATTTATTCTTGATTGTTTTAGCATTGAGTGCCCGATAGTCAACACAAAGTCTATCAGTCTTGTCTCGCTTCTTCACAAAGATGGTTGAACTACCCCAAGAATAAGTACTGTGCTGAATGAAACCCAACTTCTCTTGTTCATCCAACTGACGTTTGAGTTCAGCCAACTCAGCAGGACCCATTTTATAAGGCCGCTTGGAAATAGGAGCGGTACCAGGTTCAAGTTCAATGACAAACTCAACCTCACGATCCGGAGGCATACCTGGTAACTCTTTAGGAAAGACATCTGGAAATTCACGGACTACAGGAACACTCTGAATACCTTCCATAGCATCATCATTCAGAGCCGCCAAAGAATAAAGCTGAATTGCAGGAGTCAGACTTGGAGAATAGACTATATGGCCTTCAGGAATTTTCAGAGAAACCGAACGTTCAGCACAATCAATCACAGCTGCATTTGCTGTCAACCAATCCATGCCCAAGATAACATCAATATCAGAATTGCCCAGAATAATTAAGGAAGCCGGAAACGAAGAACCACCAATCTCAATTTGATTATTATGGCTGATTTTAGAAGATGCCATTGTTGCTCCAGGAGAAAGAACCATTAAACGCTTGGGGAGAGGATCCATAGATAACCCATTCCTATCAGCAAAACTCGTGGAGATAAAAGAATGCGATGCACCAGAATCAAACAACACTCGTGCAGAAACTGAGTTAACAGGAAGCATACCCATGACAACTCCAGGTGCATGCTCAGCTTGAGCGACGTTGACACAGTTGGCACGAGCAACCGTAGACCCCGGCTTAGTGTTGATGTTGAGAGCCCGAGGTGGAGGTGCACGAACCATAGGAGAACTTGCCGCAGGTCTTGGAGGTGGTGGTGGAAGAGCTTTGTTGTTCATTGGACAATTCTAGTGCTGATTCCCAGTGTTTCCACAAGTATAGCAAGCACCTGGTGGACGTGGAGAAACGTAGCCAGGGACTCTGCCAGGCGCTCTAGGGTAGTTGTGGTTGTAGCCCCTGGGAGCCGCAGTGAAGGAGTTTGGTGGCCTTGGTGCATAGCTTGACGGTCTTGGTGGAGCATGGAGCGACGGTGGGGTGTTAGGAACCAAGACACGACGCTTAGAAGGAGCTGTCATAGCAGAAGAGCTTGTTGTATCACGGTTGTGTTTCTTTGACTCCTCAAACACTTGCCTACTTGCTTCTTCCTGCAGAGTTGTGTGTTGAAGTTCCAGAAAAGATGCCGGCCTTGCATGAGTGATTGCATATTTGATGGAAGCATTTAGGCCTTGCCGAAACCTCTTTTGCTTCTTCTTGTCATCAGAGATCTCATCGCCACCATAACGAGAAAGGTTCATGAAGTTTCTGATGTAGGTGTTGACATTGTCAGTGCCCTGCTTGAGGTTGAGAAACACTTCCTTCATCCTTTCCATGACAATTTCTGACAGATATTGCTCTTTGAAAGCAGCAGTGAACCGCTCCCAAGTAGGCTGAAAACCAGAGAGATCTGCCTTGAGGTAATTTTCCCACCAGAGAGCTGCATCTCCCTTGAGAAGGTGAGTGGCACATATGACCCATTCTTGCTCGGGAACATCCGCAGTCATCAGCAACCTTGACACTTCACATAGCCAATCATCCGCATCAAGTGGCTGATCAGACACCTCAAATTGGCGTGGGTTGAACTTGAGAAAACTCTTGATGTCTCCTCGCTTGGGAGGTGGAGGTAGCAGAGCAAACTCATTCCTCCTCACGCTTTCCTCGAAGCGTTGCTGGTTCTGCTGCATAGTGCCCAAAGCATTTGCAATACTTGCCAAAGCAGCCCCAAGTTCAGGTGGTATGTCCTCCTCAGAACGGCGTGGTGGTGCCATCCTGTGATTGATATAAAACACAAGTCAGTACTATAATGGAGAATGATAATAATCCAAAATAGTACCAAAATGGAATTAATCAAGATTAAAGAATGCAATTCACTGAGATGGTATTAAAATATCAACAAAGTTCAAGGCGACTAGAAGATACTAAGCATAACGCACACGACTGAACAAGGAGTGTGGTATACAAACTAACAAAGAAAAAATTGCCGCAAATTTCGGCATTAAAATACCACTATATGCGCAAAACCACTTAACGAATCAAGATTAGTAACTCTACTAGTTCAATATACAAAAGCGAATGGTAGAAGTAGTGGTATGGTCGCGACTCCATCCCGCACTCAAATCATTATTCCGCACATGAATCAGTAAAACACATATCCCAACACCTTTCTTCTTAAGATGAACCTAAAGGTTGTTAATTACGAAAGAGAACACCCCAACAAGATAACATCGGATAACAAAGAGTAAGATAGATCGCATTGGTGTACAACGAATCAGAATAGATCGCGTCGGTTTACAAAGGCCTGTCGGTATGGAATGTACCAATAGTTGATAACCAAAAGGCAGATAGTGATAACATTTGGATGCAACAGATAGACAAGGAATTCACACACACACACACACAAACACAATCTATGGTACTACGGAACCCAGAACACGTGAATCCTAGTTTGAATTTTAGAAGAGGATTGAAAACGTTACACTTCCTTACCAGAAAAGGGTGGGTGGGTGGGTAAGAAGAAAAATGGAAGCAGTCCTACTCTCACGTTTGTTTTTCCCTAGTATACATAACTACCAAAATATTTGCTAGACTGACAACGACCATTTGGCTGAGACCCTGAAGGCGGGATGGCTCTGATACCAATTGTAACTACCTCGGTGAATTACGCTCTTAGTTAATGCTTGGATGAACGAAAGTGGTTAAAATAGTACGGTGGGGCCCAGGGCCACTCACGATAGACCTTTCGGCCGTTGAGTCGCAATTGCATCAAATTGAATCCCAAGTATTGCATAGCCTTTACTTTTAAACCCCACCGAAGCTTGTTCCTCCATCCCATGAGCCATTACTACAGGAGTTGTTTGAGTCATGTGAGTCGTAGAAAAGCATGAGTAGGGTATGTGAGTGTCAGATGAATAATGAGGTACCTAAACAACTTAACCTGAGTAGTAATGGGATAACTAATGAAAGAGGCACCGGTGAGCAATATCTACTATTTGGTTTTTCATGCTCACTTGTGTCCCATAGGACCCCGAGTACTTGATTCCTGTTCCTTGACTATTCGCACTATCCACATCCAGGAGGCCTTATGGACCCCCCTAAGCCAGAGCTTGATTCATTCTTATTTCTTGGGGCCACAAAGTAGTTTGGGGCTTTATTACTATCCTGTACTTATGCCATGTTACAGTTTTATTAAGATTGTGCGAGGGGCACCTGTACTGTTTAAGAATTGCGGAGTGTTTTCGCGGTATCGACAAGCCCAGTCACATTTTCGGGTTCCCAGTCATTTACTGCCATTGGCGCAAACCTTGGGTCCGTCTCGGAGCCGGCCAACTTCGTTGCGGGTAGCTTAATGGGGTGGCCCCGTGAAATATTTCTGAATCCTGTGATTGCTTTGTCGTGAATGCCTCGTTGGGTTTTGATTTGGTTTTTCCGAGGTTGATCGAGTGTGTGTTGGTATTCGTGCACCCCTGTAGGGTAAATCTTTCTGAAAGCCGTGTCCGCGGTTATGGACGACTTGGAGCACAGTTTCTCGATCATAGACAAGTATAACTAAAGTACCGCTTTTAAATTGACTAAGTACTTGAGTAGTAAATAGTGCAATACTCATGGAATGGTTAATAAAACTGCCAACGGATGATGGGGGTTGTTCGTCCGCTTCCTCGTTGGTAAGCGAGGAGGAGGATGGATCTGTTAATTATACTGTTATAACTGTTGTTCTTAATTCCCGGACTTCCGTCTATCATTGGTTAGGCGGAAGGTTAGCGAGTATCTGTAGAATTGCTAGGTATTATCTTTTGCTACAATTGTGTCACCCCAGGTTGTGTCCCCTTCAGCGGCATAAAGACTTGCTGAGTACCCCTAGGGTCTCACACGATAAATTGTTTGATTCAGATGAACAGGTGTACCCGCAAGATGGATACTGGGTGGAAGAGACAGATGATGTTGGCAACGATCATTTGGTGTAGAGATTCCGGGAACGGGGATCCGTGAGATCTGTGGGCGGGATGTGTTTATTTATGGGGCATCTTATGCCAATTTGCTTCTTATCCGTACTCGGATCTTGTTTTCCGCTTCCGCCTGATACTCTGATGTGTGATGTATGAGGAGCTATCCTAAATTATTATATCTATCTAGGACATTTGGATCTTGCCGTATGGCGTTGCAATATTTCTATTTATTTTAGATGGAATGGCTCTGAGGACTGTTGTATGTGGCTTGCATACATACTCATTTGTGTATGTAGTTGATCCCTTTGCCTGTCGATTACGCCGCTCGTTCTTGTCCCGTTGTCTGGAAGTGGTTAGGACGGCCGAAAGGTCTACCGTGAGTGGCCCTGGGCCCCACCGTACTATTTTAACCACTTTCGTTCATCCAAGCATTAACTAAGAGCGTAATTCACCGAGGTAGTTACAATATTATAAAGTGGTGAAAAGAAAAGATAATGGAGGTGAATAAAAGATATGCCCCCAACTCAACTTGGGCATTTAGACAATATATCAATAACCAAATACAATATCAAGAGGCAAATACAATTAATAGTGCATATGAGAGAAGAACCAAAGAACCAGGGTTTTATATGATGCTCAAATGCAAGGTGGCATGATGACATGAGCATGATATAATTATGATGAAACAATTAAATATATGAAGTAGCCAATATCTTACTAGAACAAGTAGCATTTCAATTGTTAGACAATTGGATGCTACATAGTCGAACGCTTGCCGATCTCAAGATCGTGTGGAAGTCCTAGCACCACAAATCAGTAGCACATCCATCCTCGCACACACGTTCAGGCCACCGAACAACCTCCACCTCCTCACTCCAGCGAATCAGTGGAAGCAGCAACTCCTTCCAGACGAAATGCCACCGGGAACATGTATCTCACTAATCCGAGACCATGGGGAATATATCTAGAAAGTGAGAGAGATCCTTCACGAGGAGGTGTCCTTTGTGAGGGAGGAGAGGGGGCCTTTTATAGGAGAGAGCGGATCCTCCCCTCCCATGGCCGACGCCCATGGGGGTGCCCCCACCTCTTCCTCATTCATGTGGTGGAAGCTCCACTCACATCAATTTAGCCTCCACTCAAAGTTCCACTCACATACATTAAATTTCCACCAAATTTAATGCAACTCTCATTTAATAAAACTCTTTTATTTATTTTATTCAGAATTTTGTTAATTACTTTAATTAACAAACATTCACATAAAACCCCTTGTAACATTTCAATATCACATGCAGAATCAGTTTCTGCAATTTCACCCGAAACAATTCCGGTTTCCATAGAAATGATTCCAGCGCTTTGCAATTCTTTCGTCTGAAAAATATGTGCTCCAAATGGTGTTTGGCAACCCTTAAGTGTGTCACCCTACGGTTCGCGAATAATGTAGACATGATTGAGACTCATCTCAAATCAATAATCAGAAGCGGGACCTAGAGATCCATTCTGACTCTCGCACATTCAACGATGACTTCTGTGATCATGAGAACCTTTAACGCCAGTAACTTAATCCCTTCGTCTCGCTATATATTACTGATACGTCCATTTTGCATCACTATTATATATCATAATTTAATGTTATTCATTGATATATTTCATATTAAGAGATGATACTTATGTAATTTCATCTGTTTTTTGCATGGTTGATGACTTTTGGAGCATGGACCGCTGCAGTCATGATTCTGATGGAAAAGGGGCTGTTTGGAGGCGAAATTTGTGAAGATCAGAAAAATTCAGGAAAATACATGGACACTCCTATTTTTCCAGAAGACGAAGAAAGCCAAAAGGGGAAGTGGAGATGGGCCATAGGGGGCCCACACCACCCCCTGGCGCGGGCCACGCCAGGTCGTGCCACTAGGTGGTGTGGCCGCCCTGGTCCACTCCAGCCTCTCCCCTCTAGCGTATATTATCCTCCCGAAACCCTAAGACCCGGGGAGCGACCACAGAAAGATTCTGTCGCCTCTGCGGGATGGAGAACACCGAGAGAGAAAGATCACTCCGGCAGACAGAATTTTGCCGGGGGAATTCCTTCCTGGAGAGGGGAGATCATCGCCATCAACACCACCATCAAGCTGGACTTCATCGGATTCATCATCATCATCATCACCACCATCATCTCCATCAGCACCATCATCACCACCATCATACCGCTGTAACAATTGGGTTGAATATTGCATAGTTCTTAGGGGAAACTTTCCCGGTGTTGATCACTCTTTGTAGTTGATGCTATTGAGTGAACCCTTGAATTATTGTTTATGTTCAGATTGTTACACATCATTATTTCATCTCTTATCATGATCCATATGATGTCTTGTGAGTAGTTCATTTTGTTCTCGAGGACATGGGAGAAGTCATGTTGTTAGTAGTGGAATTGTGTTGAGAAAGATTCAATGGTTTGTTAATTAAGTTGTAGTGTATTTCATCTAGTGGTGTCATGTGAACATCGACTACATGACAGTTCACCTATATGGGCCTAGGGGAATGCATTGTGTATTTGGCTACTAATCGTAGGGGTTGCCGGAGTGACAGAAACCTGAACCCCCGTTAGGAAACCTTTGCACAAGGGATGTCACGGTCTTAGAGTTTAAAGCTGTGGTTAGATTTCTATCTTAATTACTTTCTTGTATTTGCGGATGCTTGCAAGGGGTATAATCACAAGTATGTATTAGTCATAGGAAGGTCGGTACATTAGCACAGGTTCACCCACACAACACTTAGCACGCTAAAGAAGATTAATCAACTATATGAAGCGAAAGCACTTGACGATATTCATGTGTGTCCTCGAGAACGTTTGGTCATCTTAAGTAATACAACCGGCTTGTCCTTTGCTAAATAAAGGATGGGGCCACTCGCTGCATTTATTCTTATTGTCTTTTATTTACTCGTACTTTATTTACTTGCATTATAAAAAAACCCTAAAAATCCGTTTGCTAAGTATTTTCAGAGAATTCCTGATCCATACCACTAGCCAGCACCTTCTGCTCCTCGTTGGGTTCGACACTCTTACTTATCGAAAATACTGCAATACACCCCCTATACTTGTGGGTCATCAAGACTATTTTCTAGCACCGTTGCCGGGGAGTGAAGCGCTATTGGAGAGTGGAACTGGTAAATGAAACTTCTACTATGAGTATTGTTTACTTCTGTTAGTTGCTTTATTTTCGTTACGGATAATTCGCTGAGTTTCTTATTTCGTAATGCTACTACCACTGCTAAGGTAGTAGATGAACCACCACCTGCTGAGAATGATAATTTTAAAATACCTACAATAATTATAGATCGTGTTATGGATAACTATTATGTTGGAGATGGAACTGTCCATCCCGGTGATCATTTGCTCTTTATACACGAATTATGCGGGTTGTTCAAGTGTGCAGGTATTACAACAGATCAAGTCAAGAAGAAATTATTCTCATTATGACTGAAAGGAAGAGCTGAAGAATGGTATAAGCTGCTGAAGGATGGTTAATCTCTTGAATGGGAGGAAGTAGTGCCTCTCTTTTATTCAAAATTTTATCCTCCTAGTGAGATTCATAAAGATCGGAATCAAATATACAATTTTTGGCCTCTTGATGGAGAGAGTACATCTCAAGCTTGGAGGAGATTGAAGTTACTAATGCTCAAATGTCCCATTCATGAGCTCCCCAACAATATTATTATCAATAACTTTTATGCAAGGCTTTCTCTTCATGACAAGGATTTATTGGATGCCTCTTGTGCTGGATCATTCACTTGCATGGAAGAAGAAGCTAAATGGCATCTTCTGGACCGTATTCAAGACAATGCTGAAGCATGGGAGAATGACAAAGGAAGAAAGTCAGGTATAAATTATGATTATGAATGCATTGAATCTTTTATGGGAACTAATGACTTTCAAAATATTAAAAATGCGTATGGTCTAGACTCTCAAGCTATTGCAACCTATTTTAAGGATTTTGCTTCCTATATTGAAGTGCCTAAAAAGAAGTGGAATAAGTATCATGAACCATTTAAAGATGTTGCTAAGAGTGTTCCTGCAAGAAATACTGGATTTTATACTGCTAATCATGTTTTACCTGAGCCTTACATTGAGAAAATGCCTTTCCCAATTAAGATAAAGGAACATTCTATGATAGCTAGTATGGTTAATGAAAGTACAAATAAAGTTGTTGAACTTGATAAGCAAATGGATGATCAACCTATGATATCAAATGTGAAAGATTTTGTCACTAAATATGTAGAAGATGGAGACACTATCCTCTGTAAGGATATCCCTAATATTGTTTCACAAAGTAGTGTTATGAGAGCTAGTGCCCCGTGTTTTCTGTTTGGATAAGTGATCATTGCTACGATGGTCCTTGTGATAGTTATATTGTTAACTTTATGCATGATACTTAAAGTTATTATGAGAGAGGGGAAGTGTTCTTATGCATCTCAATAATATCAAGTTTCCTCGTTTTATGCTTAAAGTCTTTATGTTTGTAACACCCTCGAATCGGCCCTATGCAGATTTCAGCGCTTCCCGCCAAACCCGCATAGAAACGATTCAAGGACGCCCACTAGGCACTTGCGTGTGGGTGGAAAATGAAGTAATACCATTACACAATAGTTCACGATGGAACCCACAACACATATATATACAACAACGACTCATTGAGTCAAGAATACAGATATACAGTACAAAGATCCAATTCACCTTGAAAACGATACAACATCCAAGTACGGATAAGAAGCAAATTGGGCTAAGAGCCCCGAAGAATAACCAATGGCGTCCATAACCCTGCCCAGGCCAAGCCGGAAGGGTAACCATGCTAATGACGTCGAACTTATACCTGTTAAAACAAAAGGGGTGCCGACAAAGGAAAAAGGAAAAAGGGAGCGGTAGCGAAGCATGCACTAAACAACCTATAGAGACTCGATAAATTGTCGGCTATTAGAGAGAGATAAGAAAGACCTATTCGGAACCAACCTTATACTAACACCAATCATACCCATCTTGGTATTCCCCCTCGAGACCCAACGAGGAAGTCAAACCGAGGAACTCACACAGTTGGCAGTTTTATTCATTCCATTATAGTTGCAGCACTTACTAGTCAGATATAGATAGCATGGGTCATCCTGATAGCATAAGTAGTGGGCAGTTTTAGTTAACTGTTCTGTTGCAGTTGCAATACTTACTAGGCAGGTATAATATGACATGATGCACCCCAATACCACCAGTTGTTGGCACTTTTATTTACTCATTCCGTTGTAGTGACACTGATTACTAGACATGTAAAAGTCAAATTTATAGCACTAATTTAGTTATGCTTGTCTATGATCGAGATACTGTGCTCCAAGTCGTCCATAACTGCGGACAAGGCTTTCAGAAAGATTTACCCTGCAGGGGTGCACAAATAACAACACACACACGATCAACCTCGGAAAAACCAAATCAAACCCAACGAGGCTTTCACAACAAAGCAATCACAGGATTCATAAAATATTTCAGGGGGCCACCCCCAATAAGCTACCCTCTACGAAGTCGGCTGGCTCCGCGACGGACCCAGGGTGTGTGGCGACGACTGTAAACGACTGGGAACCCGAAAGTGTGACTGGGCTTGTCGATACAGCTGAAACGTGGCACGGGTTCCTAAACAGTACAGGCGCTCCACATGCAATTATAAATAAAGCAGTAAAGCATGGCATAAGTACATGATAGCAATAAAGCCCCAAACTAGTTTCTGGCCCCAAGAAATAAGAAATGAATCAAGCTCTGGCTAAGGGGATTCATGGTCCCACATGCGGATAGTGCGATAGTCAAGGAATAGGTATCAAGTACTCGGGGCCTACGGGACACAAGTGAGCGGTTAAAAACCAAATATTATCTATTGCCCACCGGTGCCTCTACATTAATTATATCTATTCCCAGCATTTTAATAGTTGTATTTAAAGTCATGATCATCTCCACCATTAAGCATCTCCACCATTTAGCATGTGCCAACCTCCCAACAACGGTGGAACAACAACGGCGTGAAGCAGCACTTGAGTAAGCAACTACGACACGCAAGGCCGACTATCTATCAACCAACATGCAATAGGATGTGTCGAAGGCAATATAAGGGCTGCAAGGGATATATCTGGTACAGAACACTAAAGCATCACGACACAGATGGAAATAGATCAACAGGAGGAAATAAAGTCTATAAATGAAAAATAGGTAGAAAGGGGGAGAATGCTCGCCTGGAAACAACGGCGAAGATTCACCGGAGAACTTGTCGATACTCGCATCAACTCAACGGCCTAATCCGTGAAGAAGAAAAGCACTAAAAGAAACACCGTATGCACTATTTAATACTACGGCAGAAGGTCCCGCATGATGTATGTATGATGCATGCCATGGCAAAGATGCAGTCCAATTAGGCAATATTAAGTGGAACCGGGGTCCCAATAATTAATTAAATGATTGATGTTGTTTAGCTACCCACAATTTAAATGTTGAATTAACAAGGCATAGCATGGCATCGGTTCGCTAAAGAAATTTAAATAGAAGCAATATAAGACTAGAATAGCCCACATATGCGCTCCATATTTAATTATGAGGTGAATCAGCATAATGCCCCTAAACAACAAAATATGTATGCGACATGAACAATTTAATATGCAACAAGTATATGCTATTTATTATAAAATAGGGGGTCTCAGAAAAGGGGATCACATTAGGGTTCAGGGTTCGGTTCGACGAGATCGGTCTTCGGGTTCCGTGAGGGAGAACACGAAGCTGGTGTTGGGGTTCGGTCTTCGGGATCGGGGCTTCAGGGTTTGGTCTTCGGATCGATGAAGGAGGACTCGGGCTTCGGTCCGTGAAGGAGAACTCGGCGTTCCGAATCGGTCTTCGGTCCAGGAAGGAGATCTTGAGTAGGCATCGTCTTCGGTTCCTGGGAAGGAGATCTTGTCGCAGGGGAGCTTGGAGGCACTCGGCCCTTGGCTCCTGACTTGGGCAGCAACGATACTTGGAGCGAGAATGAAACACGGATCAACGCCGCGAGACACACATGGCATGACAGAGATCTTGATGTGTGGCTGAAGGGGCAAAACCTCGCTGGCATCTTCTACTAGTCGTACACCTGCAGAACCGAAGCAGGCAGAGGCAACAGACGAGGGGCCTGCACGGGCAAGCAGAGGCAGAGGCCGACCTCGTGCTGGACGATGGCGTGCAGTAGGAGAAGCTCACCAGGGCGGCGCTCTCGCACGAGGAGAGACGGCGCAGCAGGACGGTGACTCAGGCGGAGGTGTGGCGGCTCGGCGGTGCAGCCGGAGGAGGATGGCGGAGGAGCTCATGGGTTCCTGCAGGAGGCGGCGGTGATGGAGCTCTGCGGGGCCGGGACGTGCAGACGAGATGGGGCAGTTGAGGGGGAAATCGCGGCGGAAAACGTGCAGGGGACGACGGCCTGCGGTGCGGGCGGGCTCGGGACAAAAGAAGGGAAGCCGGGCAGCTAGCGAGCGGTCGAGCTCGAGGAGGTTATCGGGAAGGACAACATTCGCAGCGAGCGCAGGGCCCGACGGAGCGGTGACGGACAGGAGGCTGGGGACGAGCACGACGGCGGCTCGACGCGGGACGGAGGAGGCACAACGAGGCACCGGCGCAACGCGCAGAAGGGGTCAAGCTGGGGCCGCACATGGCGACTGGCGGCCGGAGATGAGGCACCCGGGGATAAGGTGGATGACGCAGGCGGCAAGGAAGCAGAGGGCAGCAGGGCTTGCTGCGTTGAGGCCGAGGTCGCTCGCGGCGGCGAGCAGCGAGAGAGGCGGGGTAGAGACAAGCTCGAGCAGGGGAGGGAGCGGCCTGCACGACAGAGCAGAGGGGATCGAGGGGAGAGGGCGACCGAGGATTGCGGGGGGAAGCGACGAACGGGTGGGCCCGAGTTGAGAGCGGTGGCGTGTGGTGCACGGGGCTGGGTCACGCGGTCGGGGCTGCATGCAGGCGTGTCGAGCGAGGGAGGGAGAAAAAGCGTGCGGGGCTCGCGAGCGGTGAGTGGTGCTGCGTCGAACGGTCAAGGCGGGGCCAGGGTAGGCTTCTTGTGATGCGGCCTAGGAAGTGTCACGCATTGAGGTGTACCGCGGGGCTGCGCGCAATGGGGTGGTGGGGCTAGGCGGTTAGCTTGCAGGGTTGCATGCACTGCGCGGGGAGAGTGCGGCGGCGGCGGATGGATAGGGTAGGGTTTGTGTTTTAGTTTTTAGGGTTTTCTCTGGGTAGTAGGCTGCTGCCAGCTAGGCCTTTGGGCCTGGCCGGTGGCGGCCTCCCAGGTAAAAATAGTTTATATTTTTATTTAGTTTGAAATATTCTTTTGTAAAATAGTTTAGACAAATAAAAGATCTGGGCGGACTGAGGGTTTTATATTTGAAATACAGAGGAAGTATTTAGAAAATAAAGATAGGCTTTTGGAAAATAGTTTTAGGCAAACAGATACATGATGACATGAAGATGCTCAAATGCAATGTGGCATGGTTACATGAGCATGTGGTCATGATGATGCACCAAAATATAAATAACAAGCGATTTTCTATTAGTGGTTTTAGCGGGGTGCTACAATGTTGCACTTGTTTTGCCTTCCTATGCTAGTAGCCCTTGGTTTCAGCAACTTGTTTGCTTACAAATTTCCCTTGCATAGCAAGTGGGTTAGACTTAAACATGTGTGTTTTTGCTTCTTTATGCTCTCTTTCTCTTCAATTCATATTCTTATGAGAGAATCATTAAAATTATCATGCCCATCTTAATGGCTATAAAGAAAGAGCTTTTTGGGAGACAACCCAATTTATTTGTGTTTTCAGTTTGCTTTTATTTGTTTGAGTCTTGGAAGTTATTACTTCGGTAATAACCTCTCATTATCCTTTTTGTTTGGTTTTTGTGTCAAGATCAACCTCTAATGAGATAGAAGTAAGATTTGGGGAACTTGTTGTTCTGAAAAAGATTTTTGTGCTTCACCGTAAAAATTCGTGAGAGATCTCTATATGTCGGATTGAGCTGTAATTTTTTGTGCTTCTACCCCAGGTTATTATTTAACTTCATTAGTTTTTCACTTTTCTGATTTGAGCAACAAAAGATTTTTGAAAAAAAATATCTTTACCTGCTGGTCTGTTTTGACAGATTTTGCCACTTTTGCATTTGCTTCTTTTAATCGATTTCCTTTATGAATTCTTTTGGACTTTCGGAAGGAGTTGTTTTTGTAGCTTATGTTTTGTTAGATTTCAGTTGAAATTGAACTCAAAAGGTTTATTACCTCGTATGCACTAATGTTGCTAATGAGAACTATGTGAAGTTTTGTGTGAAAGAAATTTCTAGGTTAGTGGAGAAAATGGTATCATAAGAAAGTGAAAGGTTTCATGACTCGAGCAATATGTGTATGAAGATGAAGATGTTGATGTTATTCAAGTGGTGACTCTGGAAGAATATACTAAATACCAAATCCAGAGACCTGCAGAGTCTGTTTTCGAATAGGTAACAGTTCTGGTAAGAAAAGTTCCGCAAAAAATCTGTCCAGTTATATTTTTGCAGTTTTTATCCAACAAGGAAAGCTATGATGCGAAAGAGGGACGGAAGCGGAGCTAGGGTGGCTCACACCACCCCCTGGCGCGGCCCCTGACCACGCCAGTAGGTGGTGTGGCCACCTCGGACTCCGTCTCCGACCCATTTTCTCCCAGTACCTTCCTTTTGTTGTAAAACTTCGTAATATATAATCCCCTGAGGTTCGTATATCGTGTTCTCGTCGTGTTTTTGTTTCGATCTATTTCTGCCAGGAACTATTCTTGAAAGTTTAGAAGCACAATGGTGTCCGCCAGGGATAAGGGAAAGGAGCCTATGGAGGAAGATCTCCAAGACCCCGGGCAGGAGAAGGAGATCAAGAGTGAAGATGAAGAGGAGGCAAACCACACCGGCACTACCGTTGCAAGCATTGGAGTGGTGGCAAACCTTGACAGGATTATGTGAACTGGAGGGAAGCCTCTTCATCACTGTTTGACACCATGGTCACTTCCTCCACGCACCAAGAATCCTTTCCATACCCTTATCCATGAACATCAATACCAGAATATGCCAAAGGAGAAACTACCCTCCAATTGGGATTTGCCGCGTTCTAGCCATGCAGGAAAAGAAGACTTCAAGGAGGTAGAGTGGGGAAAGAATCGCAAAAGCTGGGATCCGCAACCCGACACGATCATGAGCCGCATCGAGCACAACTCGGAGTTGATTCGTACTCTCACCTTCGAGGTTGAGGACTTGGGGAAGTTGATCAAAAAGCTCATCGAGAGAATACCACCACCACCGAAGGAGTAATTCGTCATCAGGTTTTGGCATCCCCTTGGTTTGTTCCAAGCTTGGGGAGTGCCGTGGTATCACATCACTATCTTCTATCATTTTAACTTTTTTAGTAGAGTCATATCATGAATAAAGAAGTTATCGTGTATGATGGTTTGCATTATGGAAGTGTCCCCCCTCTCGTTAGATATCTATGTATCCCTTGGTGTGAGTTGTCGTTTTGGAATATTAATGAGAAGTTCTATCATTTACTCTTTTGCATATCTTATATTAGTTTTCAATTGCTATTATATGATTGATCTGGTTGTTAGTATTGGTATCACTTTGGTATCATTGAGTTAATTTAGTTGGTTTTGGCAAACCTGGCTCGGTCAGTAGCAACATTATTTTTGAGAGTTGAATGAAAAAGATAAAAAGTACTCTAAAGAAATATAATTTCATCATCTTTCTTTCTTGATTTGCTCATAAGATTAGTATTCTCTAGTTAAGATCTTTTTGTGCTTCCAAGGAAGATTGCATGTTTGTTTTTATCACTTGTATGTTTGTTTGTTTCCTTTAAATCTTATACTTGCTACCCAGCCTTGCTAGCCAAAAACCTGTACTGAGAGGGAATTCTTCTCGTGCATCCAATCCTTAAACCAAAACCTATGCCATTTGTGTCCAACATACCTACCTATTAGCATTATTGCTATTCCAAGTAAATTTATGTTTTTATCTACCTTCCAAATTAAACTTGTTATGTGAAAATTGGTGATTAAAGCTCTCACGAACTTGATGGCACACTTTACTTTCTTGCATTTAATAAACTTGAACCATTGTGTCCATCTTTGTTGCGTATATGCTTGCGCTTTATAAGTTGAAGTTAGCAGAACCATGTATCATGGGGAACGCTTTCAACATTGCATTAGTACTCTGTACCTAGTTGATATCATGTTCTTTTGCTTATGGATCCTAGCAGTGTCAAATAAAAGGGGAACTTGTAAGATCATTGAGTTTGTATATGTATTAGAGAAACGCCTGGGCCTCTAGCCTAAGTCATGCCTAATCATGGTGGAAACTTGCAGCATAACCATAATGAGCATTCTCTAAAGCATCCTCAATAAAAACCTATGCAAATAGCAAATAAAAAGATCGCTGAGATGCTCATTGTTTGCTTGCCTTGTCATTTTGATTATGGGATAGCTCATGTATCATGTGCAAGGGGTACCCCGTTGGCGGTTCTCTATGATACATATGTATTTACAATGCACACTACAACACAAAAGACACATAGAGACGTTTAATTTAGGGGCTAAACACGCTTTAAAGCATCACTACGTGCTTGTAGAGCCGCTTATGTAAAGCATCGTAGGAGTGTCTTCTTATGCACCGTCTCAAGTTCTATAAACACGCATTAGAAACGTGTTTACATGACAAGAGACGACAAGGAAGCGTGTGTATGCATTTAGAGACGTTGTGCTAAATCACCCTGTACATCGTCTTGAGAGTACATTGGTTGCGTGGTAAAGAATGTTGATACGTTTTCTTCTTCTACAAAATATATTATTTTACTCGAGACGTTTTCTTTTTTTTATATAATTCATTTTTGTTATTGCGAAATTCCCTCTATCGTATCACGATAATCATATACATGCTATCAGAGACCATAACACAACTGGAAATCACATTCCATTCTTGAAAATATATGAACTTTATTTCTCGAGAACAACAATATTTTACATGTGACCAGTATGTTTTCGTGAAACAATACAAACTTGACTAGGCAAAATCCTCCAAATCTTATACATTTTCTTCTGGTAGTTGGAATATGCCTACAAACTTCCGCATAGAGAAATGGTACATCAGTTCTCCATCGCCTCCCCTGTTGATTTGCCTTGCAGTGTACTGTGTTGTTGCTTAAAAGTGTTCACAAACAGTTTTGCTATAGAGAAGTCAACTGAAACATAAAAAAATTAACGGGTAAGAAAATTTCAATAGCTTCTACTTTCCACATGCACAAATGAAGCACATACCATTAGAGCAGTATCCGTTCAATGGAGAAACATTTCTTCACATGGGTATATTGTTGTATACCTACTGGCTGCTCCAAGAAAAGCAGTTACTAAATACTCGTACTAAACAACTGTAGAGAAAAGTGATTGTCTACAAAACAAAAGATAAGTAGAGCCTGGTTCTATAGAAAACATAGAGTGCTCACTTGTGTACATCCAAAGTGATACTTGGTTATCCTCGCTGGTTGAGGCGCGCACCTAGGTTGATGCTGGCCACAAACGGGTGCTCGCGTTGCTAGAATGACCGCGAGAGCCAGATTAAGTGATGCGGATAGTCTCTCTGGCTTTTAAGGCAAAGCCCTGAGCATAGCTTGCTGTTTTTTTCTTGTTTCTTTTCTAATGACCTGTCTTGGATCCTCTCTTGGTTTCCTGCCTCCGGGAGATCTCCTCCCTGTTTGTGCTACCTTCACCCTAATCGCAAAGAAAGCAGCGCCGCTGCATTTCATAAAAAAATGTGCTTGATCAAAAAGGCAAGTCCTCATAATATTATATATATGGTTGCAGCTAGATAAATCAAACTTTAGAGGATTATAGATCATTGCTCATCTTATGTGATGAATCAGATTTAAAACTTAGAAGAAAAAATGTAACTTACCTTAGCATTGGCTTTGCGAGTGCATCATGCTGAAAGACCAATTATTTTAGATCACGGCAATGACTATGTTAGAAATGCAAATAATCCCCCGAAGGTCCAGAACCATTAGTTTGCATGGTTCACGTCTGTGACTTCACTAAATTAAAACTTGAGGCCACCAAAGTTTACTTATATCAGTCACTTACCGTAAAATCAAAGTGAAATACTTGAAAAGGAGCAAAAGAAAATGAATTTGACACAATTCATCTATGGATATTCATTCAATTCAGACATGTAGCTACCCAAGTGAAGATGCTGATTAGAATTAGCTCCTGGTGTTGAGGAAAAATTAATCACTATGCTACTTCTGCTCTGTGTGCAACTGCCAAAGTACGGAACACAGCCAGCCCTATTCTTCAATGGATGTATAAAATAAATGAAATCATTTTATTGTTGATGAGTTAAAATTGAGTTAATCAAACATCAGCATATATATATACATCAACTTACAAATAAAGTGAAAATAATCATATAAATTTCATACATTTCTTGGCGTAATGCTACAGATTCCTTATGAGGTTTCCAAATGCCGATATCCACCATGTTCTCTATATTCACTGCATTCTTAGAATTTCTTTACAGTTAGCCCGTAGGATAAATAAAAACAAGCTATATATTCATGGCAAGTATAGAACTCTAAGAGTAGGAATCTTGTATGGTTGCATTTAACTTGATTTTAAAAGAGAAACTAAAGTAAATTAACAGGCAAACAAAAGCAATTTTATTTTATATGGTTACTGAATATGTGACGCCAACCTGATCAGGAAGGAGAAAAAAAATCATAAACCTAAAGGTAATGAATAATTACACAAAATGATGTTATACATTTTGACATACCCTGTAGGCCAGGAACTTCAAGATGAATCTGTACTTTAGTAGTACCCCAAAAAAGCAAAGACAATGCCATAATTTGCCCTTTCAATAAGACAAAAGTGGTCAAACAGATTAGGCATAATCAAACAAGTATGTAAACTGGACAGAAATAACAACTTAATCGTTTGTCCACACAATTTCACCTTATTAGCTGAGTGCAACTAATTTGAAAACAATATATACGGTAGATCTGCCTACAACAGACGACCATAACTTGTATTGGGTATTGACGTCTAACCAAGTAAAAACAACCCGATAGCAGAACATCAGATGGCAAGGCATGGAAAGCGGGATGAGATAACAAACTTACCTGCATATAGGATTCTTTGCAAGTCACGTCCGCTCACCAACACCATGTCGGACGACGCATGATGGGGGCGTTCACTCGTGTGATCGGTGGGCAGCTTCATCGCTAGTGTTTTGTAGAGGAACCACGGCATGGAGGTGAGCATCGGTCAGAGAATAGATCTAGCTGCAGAGCATCTTCTTAAGAGGATCACTAGATTAGAGACGAGGGGAGTTTCTGAGCGGTCGTTTCTAGGTTCTTGAAGACCGGGCGGCTATTAAGGGAGAGAGGTCTCCTAGAAGTTTTTTTAATGGGCTGGGCCATAATATACAATGAGAATTGCTATTTTTTGAGACGACCTGGCCAACGTCTCAGCAAACGTCCTTAGGAAGACGAGGGTCCTTGAGATAGAGACGTAACGAAAATCGTCTAATACAAAACGTCTTTACGTGACTAATTTCTTGTAGTGGCGAGAGCTTACTCGTGACTGAAGTTGAGTAGCATGAGGTTCGGTCTTCGTAAGTAAGGGGCACGAGACTTCAATTTATAACTTGTCAAGCATATCCTCTTAGTGGTGTCACTTTAACCTTAATCACCATAAGATGCTTATGATAGGGGCAATGAGAGCTGAAATCTAATAAGTATCATAATTTTTGGAAGCTCTTTATGAAACTTGAAATCCTACTTCTCTCTGCGAAGGGCCTTTCTTTTACTTTTTAGTTGAGTCAGTAAACCTATTCCCTTCTATCTCAGCAAGTATTTTGAGTTGTTGTGTTTCATTCATTCATATGATGATTAATTCAGCCGTAGGATTCTGATGGAAAAAGGGTTGTTTGGAGGTGAAATTCGCGAAGATCAGAAAATCTGGGAAAATACATGGAAAATCCTATTTTTCCAGAAGACGAAGAAAGCCTGAAGAGGAAGTGGAGATGGGCCACAGGGGGCCCACACCACCCCCTGACGCTGGCCACCCCAGGTCGCGCCACCCGGTGGTGTGGCCGCCCTAGTCCACTCCAGCCTCTCCCCTCTAGCGTATATTATCCTCCCGAAACCCTAAGACTCGGGGAGCGACCACAGAAAGATTCCGTCGCCTCTGTGGGGCGGAAAACACCGAGAAAGAAAGATCTCTCCGGCAGACAGAATTCTGCCGGGGGAATTCCTTCCCGGAGAGGGGAGATCGTCACCATCAACACCACCATCAAGCTGGACTTCATCGGGATCATCAACATAATCATCACCACCATCATCTCCATCAGCACCATCATCACCACCATCATACCGTTGTAACAATTGGGTTGAATCTTGCATAGTTCTTAGGGGAAACTTTCCCGGTGTTGATTACTCTTTGTAGTTGATGCTATTGAGTGAACCACTGAATTATTGTTTATGTTCAGATTTTTACACATCATTATTCCATCTCTGATCATGATCCATACGATGTCTTGTGAGTAGTTTGTTTTGTTCTTGAGGACATGGGAGAAGTCATGTTGTTAGTAGTGGAATTGTGTTGAGAAAGATTCAATGGTTTGTTAATTAAGTTGTGGTGTATTTCTTCTAGTGGTGTCATGTGAAAGTAGACTACATGCACTTCACCTATATGGTCCTAGGGGAATGCATTGTGTATTTGGCTACTAATCATAGGGGTTGCCAGAGTGAAAGAAACTTGAACCCCCGTTAGGAAACCTTTCCACAAGGGATGTCAGGGTCTTAGAGTTTAAAGATGTGGTTAGATTTCTATCTTAATTACTTTCTTGTACTTGCGGATGCTTTCAAGGGGTATAATCACAAGTATGTATTAGTCCTAGGAAGGTCGGTACATTAGCACAGGTTCACCCACACAACACTTAGCAAGCTAAAGAAGATTAATCAACTATATGAAGCGAAAGCACTTGACGATATTCCCGTGTGTCCTCGAGAACGTTTGGTCATCTTAAGTAATACAACCGGCTTGTCCTTTTCTAAATAAAGGATTGGGCCACTCGCTGCATTTATTCTTATTGTCTTTTATTTACTCGTACTTTATTTACTTGCATTATCAAAAAACCCTAAAAATCCATTTGCTAAGTATTTGTAGAGAATTCCTGATCCATACCACTAGCCAGCACCTTCTGCTCCTTGTTGGGTTCGACGCTCTTATCGAAAATACTATGATACACCCCCTATACTTGTGGGTCATCAATTACATGTCCAAGATTCGATCATCGGCATCCAAATACCTAGTTTGATCTTGTTACCGACATGCACTCTTTTCTTGTTCCCGTGATATAACATTCTAGTGATCACATCACTTGCTTGCAAGCTATCTTAATGTGATATCACCGAGAGGGCCCAGAGTATATCTATCCATCATCGGGATTGACAAATTCCACTCTTGATCCATGAGCCTTAACATAACATCTTCGGAGTATCTGAACCCACCTTTATAGTCACCCTTTTACGGTGTGACGTTTGATGTTATCAAGTTACTCTTCCGAGGTTAGCAATTAACATGATCTCATGGTATAAGGACTAAGATTACTCTGTATGATGTTATAGCAATATAAACATAATGACTTTGATCATAATGCTATACTTTGGATGAATGTTCATCACATCATTTAACAAATGTTGTGACCTCGTTATTAACAACATCCAATGTCCATGATCAGGAAACCTTGATCATCTTGTTAATCAACGGGCTAGTCTACAAGAGAGGCATAACTAGGAACCGTTTATTTGTTTATTAAACACACGTGTATTGGCGTTTACAATCAATACAATTATAGCATGCTAAATAAACATCTATCATATACAAGGAATACATAATAACAACTTTATTATTGCCTCCTAGGGCATATTTCCTTTAGTCTCCCACTTGCACTAGAGACAATAATCTAGTTCACATAGTGATAAATCTAACACCCATGGAGTTCTAGTGTTGATCATGTTTTGCCCTAGGGAGAACTTTAGTCAACGGATCTACTACATTTAGATCCGTATGTACTTTACAAATCTTTATATCTCCATTCTTCACATGCTCACAGATGGAGTGAAATCGGTGCTTAATATGTTTGGAATTCTTGTGAGACCTTGGTTCCTTGGCGTTGGCTATGGCTCCATTGTTGTCACAATAGATCACCATTAGGTCCAATGCACTAGGAACCACACCTAGTTCGGTAATGAACTCCTTCATCCAAACCTCTTCCTATGCTGCTTCTGAAGCAGCAATATATTCCGCCTCCATTGTTGACCTTGTTACCATGGGTTGGTTGGAGCTCCTCCAACTAACTGTTGCTCCGTTCATGAGAAATACGTATCCGGATTGGGACTTAGAGTCATCCAGATCAGTGCCAAAGCTAGCATCGAGATAACAATTAGCGACCAGCTCTTCTTCACCTCCGTATACAAGAAACATTTCCTTAGTTCTTCTCAAGTACTTAAGGATATTCTTGACCGCTATCCAGTGTTCCAAACCTGGATCAGATTGGTACCTACTAGTCAAACTAATAGCATGTGCCACATCCGGTCTTGTACATAGCATGGCGTACATTATAGATCCTATGGCTAAGGCATAGGGGATCTTATCTATTATCTCTCTTTCTTCCGCCATAGCCGGACTTTGAGTCTTGCTCAATGTCTTTCCTTGCAACATAGGTAAGAACCCCTTCTTACTTCTGTCCATATTAAACTTCTTTAATATCTTATCAAGGTATGCACTTTGAGATAGCCCAATTAGTTGCCTTGATCTATCTCTATAGATTTTAATGCCTAATATATATGAAGCTTCACCAAGGTCCTTCATCGAAAATTTGTTGTTTAGATAACTTTTAACACTGTTTAAAAGATATATATCATTTCCAATCAATAATATGTCATCCACATATAATATCAGAAATGCCACATTGCTCCCACTCACTTTCTTGTAAATACAAGCCTCTCCATAAGTTTGGACAAATCCAAACTCTTTGATTACCTCATCAAAGCGGAGATTCCAACTCCGGGATGCTTATTTCAGTCCATAGATGGATCGGTGAAGCTTGCATACCTTATCAGCATCCTTAGGATCGACAAAACCCTTAGGTTGTGTCATATACAAATCTTCTTCAATATTACCATTGAGGAACGCGGTTTTGACATCCATCTGCCATATTTCATAATCGAAATATGCAGCAATTGCTAACATAATCCTAACCGACTTTAGCGTCGCTACGGGAGAGAATGTCTCATCGTAGTCAACTCCTTGAATTTGTCGAAACCCTTTTGCGACAAGTCGAGCTTTATAGATGGTACATTACCATCAGCATTAGTTTTTCTTTTGAAAATCCATTTATTCCCAACGGCCTTTCGGTCATGAGGTAAGTCCACCAAGGTCCAAACCTGGTTTTCGTACATGGATTCCATCTCGGATTTCATGGATTCTAGCCATTTGTTGGAATCCGGGCTCATCATCGCTTCTTCATACGTCGCAAGGTCATCTATTTCATCAACCACGAAATTAACAACAGGATTCCCATACAGCTCAGGAGCTGCATGTGTCATGCTTGACCTGCGAGGTTCAGTAGTGTCCTCTTTCAGAGTTTCATGATCATTATCATTAGTTCCTTCCTCATTTGGTGAAGTCAACTCTAGACAACTTCCGCGCTGCGCCACTCGCCATTCCATGAAGAGAAGGTTCAATAAACTCTCCGAGTTCTACCTTTCGACTACTCACACCTTTCGCGAGAAACTCTTTCTCTAGAAAGGATCCATTCTTGGCAACAAAAACCTTGCCCTCGGATCTGTGATAGAAGGAATACCCAATTGTTTTTTAGGGTATCTGATGTGCTCTTCGTTCGAGGTAGAGCTCGTTGGGAACACCAAGAGGAAGGTATGATGAGCACAGCAGTAAGTTTTCCCTCAGTTATGAAACCAAGGTTTAATCGAACCAGTAGGAGCAAGGAAACACCCCAAAGGTGTTACTAGCTGAGCTTTGGCAGGGCGCACTACCGGTGCTACTAGCAACGTGGAGACCTGCACAACACAACCACAGAACTTTGTCCCCAACTTGCGATGAGGTTGTCAATCTCACCGTGTTTTGCGGAAAACAAAGGATTAAACATATCGAATGGAAAGAAGTAAAAGTTTGCATAAAGTAAACACAAAGCAGTAAAAGATTGTAGATTGTATGTAAAGTCAAAGGACCGGGATCCATAGTTCACTAGAGGTGGCTCTCCTTAAGATAGATAACATGCTGGGTGAACAAATTACAGCGGGGCAATTGACAAACACCGAGAAAGCAATACATGCATATACTAATCATCTTGACTCCTCTGAGACTTGATTGGGCATTACAACATAATACATAGACCGCCATCCAACTGCATCTATGACTAATAATCCACCTTCAGGTTATCATCCGAACCCCCTCCAGTATTAAGTTGCAAGCAACAGATTATTGCTTTACGAACTGCGTATAAAGTAAACAATACGATTGTTCTATGAACAAAGGATTGTTGTTTTCTCCCTAGTAGCAACAACACATCTAGAACCTTAGAGATTTCTGTCACTTCCCCAGATTACCAGAGGCATGAACCCACTATCGAGCATAAATACTAACTCTTGGAGTTGCTAGCATATACTTGGCCAAGATAGCTACTAACAACGAAAAGCATGCAAGATCTCAAATAACAAAGACATGATAGAATCAATAATCAATCTGAAATAGCATCTCAATATCCATCGGATCCCCGCAAACACAACATGTATGATTTACAAATAGATGATCTTGATCATGAACAGAGCTCACAAGATCTAAACATGAAAGCACAGAGGAGGAGAACCAGCCATCTAGCTACTACATGGATCCGTAGTCCAAGGATGAACTACTCACGCATCACACCGGAGGCTTGCATGGTGATGAAGAAGGCCTCCAGGGTGAATTCCCCTCTCCGACAGGGTGCCGCGAAGAGCTTCAGATCCCTCCTGATCTAGGGATGGAGATGACGGTGGCTACAAACTCTTTCGTGGATTTTTGATCGGGTATTTAGGGTTTTCGTCCTGAGGGAATCTTATAGGCGGAAGGGGAGGCCGAGGGGGTGCCGGGAGCGGCCACACCACCCCCTGGCGCAGGCTAGGCCTGGCCGCGCGACCAGGTGGTGTGGTGGCTCCCTGGCCCTTCTCTGTCTCGTATTCTGGCACTTGATCACTTCCGGAAAAATAGGCACTTTGGCTTTTGTCCCGTCCAATTCCTAGAATATTCATTTTCTGACTTTCCTGGAACCAAAAACAGCAGAAAACAGGCAGCTGGCACTGTGGCTCTTATTAATAGGTTAGTCCAAGAAATCATATGAAAAGTACTCCAAAGTTGGAACAAAACACAAGAAAGTGGATAAAACCAAGCATGGAACATCAAAAATTATAGATACATTTGCAATGTATCAACATCCCCAAGCTTAACTCCTGCTCGTCCTGGAGTAGGTAAGTGATAAAAAGAAAGAATAATTTTTGAGGTGACATGCACCATCAAAGACTTGATCAAAGTATTTGCAAAACATTCAAAGATGGGATCATAGTACTTCAATCATAACATGAAATAGAAAGTTCTAGCAATAAGCAAATAAACTATGATGCAACATAAAAAGGCACAAACAAAAGATTCATGAATAACAATGCTTTGCAAGACGTTTGTTTGTTTCACATAAAGAAAACATAGCATAATAGTATTCAGCTTGTCCCTCAATAGAGTAGCAAATATAAATGCATAGGACACCTTCAAAGTTCATAAGAGTGACTAGATACAATAGTTTAAAACAAGCAATAACAAGTTATGCATCAATCAACTAGTCTTGGGACAATGCAGATAGAACTAAGAATGGCCACTATGCTCTCAAAGTAGGTGCATAAAGATAGAAGGTGGGGACTCAATATAATGGTGGAAGAAAAGCCTTTTGTAAAAAGGAAGTAGGGATTCAATTCTCATAAAGAGCTTCCAAAAATTATGGTACTTATAGCTTTCAGCTCTCATTGCCCCTATCATAAGCATCTTGAAGTGATTAAGGTTAAAGTGAACAAACTATGGTGTACATGCTTGACGAAGTATAAGTCAGAAATCTCATGTCCCTTGTATACGAGGGCCGCTCCTCATGCTACTCAAGTTTAGTCACCGGTAAGTTCTTGTCATCGTAAGTACATGTGTACCATAGAGAACCGCCAACGGGGTACCCCTTATCCGATGATACGGAAGAATCCCCATATCAAAATGACAAGGCAAGCAGACAACGAGCATCTCAACATTCTTCTTATTTACCATGGGAATATGGTGCTTTTTTCTCTCTTTCCTCTTTCATAGTATCTCTTTTTTTCTTTTCTCTTTTTTTCTCAATATAGGACTCTTTTTTTATAAGAAGAATGCTTCATAGACAGCTCATTATGGTTACGTTGCAGGTTTCCACCATGTCAGCATGGATTAGACCAGCGGCCCAGGCGTTTCTCTAACACATATACATAAATCCATGGACTTACAAGCTCCCCTTTCATTTCACACCGACGACATCCATATACAAAAGAGCATGATATCAACTAGGTACAAGTACCAAGTGCAATGTTGAAACTGTTCCCCATGAAAGCATGGTTCTGCTAATTCCCAACAAATAAGTGCAAGCATATACAACATAGAAGACACAATGGTTCAATTTTATTAAGGGGAAGTAAAGTAAAGTGTGCCATCAAGTTCGTGAGAGCTTTAATCACTAGTTTTCTCATAACAAGTGGAAGGTAAATAAAAGCATGAATGTACTTGGAATAACATAAGCTAGTAGGTAGGTATGGTGGACTCTTTGGAATAACTTGGTTTAGGGAGTTGGATGCATGAGTGGAACTCATACTTTGTTGTGGAGGCTAGCAAAAGACTGGGAGCGACAAACTAAGAGAGCAATAATGGCCATAATCATGCAGAGCGACAAAACATCAATGATCAAAGCATAAAGTGATACTACAAGTTGAAAACTAAAGGATCATAAAGGCTATGGTGACTTTGGATAGTCATAACATGGTGTGAGCATGCGCCAAGTCAACCCAAATAAAGCATCAAAGGAGAATACCACTATACTATGCTTTAATATGCTAAAACAACGCATGATTCATCCAAGGCACATTAAGAAATATCAATTATTTATAACAAGTCATGCTACAGCAAGGAATACTAAGCATAAAGCCAAAACAAAATCAAGCATGGCATGACAAAGCATAGGCCACAGTCAAAAACAAGCTCTTTTTACCACATAAGCATGAACTTTCCTACTCTTTTCCAAACCAAACCAAACTATTTGCAAACCAATGTATGAAAGAGGGGGTCCAACCAATTTATTCAGAAAACTAAGCAAACCAAGCAAACGAAAACCAAAACGAAAGCGAAAAAGACGACGCTCCAAGAAAAACACAACTGTGCCTTAAACAATAAAAATGAAGCGTTTGGAAGAAACCTGTGATTTTTATTGATGAAGAAGGGAATGCCTTGGGCATCCCCAAGCTTTGACGCTTGTACTTCTTGGATATTTCTTGGGGTGACACGCGTGGCATCCCCAAGCTTGACTTTAGTCCATCCTTCATCTCATTACTCATTCCTTCCATACACCTGAAATTTTTCCTTCATACAAAACTTCACACAATCTTTATTAGCAACATTAGTGCACTCAAGATAAATAAGTCTCAAAGTTCAGTTCTAACACCAAATAAACTTCCATTAGAACACGATATACTGTAGCACTTCCCTCAAAAAGCTCAATTCCCCAAAAGAACTCAAGAAGGAACCAACAAGAAGCAAATGCAGAAAATGGCAGAAATTTGTCAAAACAGACCAGCAGGTAAAGACAAATTTTTTCGAAGACCTTCTGTTGCTCAAATCAAAAAGTGTTGAACTAACGAAAGTTAGATAACAACCTGGGGCAGAAGAACAAACAATTAAAGCTCAATCCGACATACAGAGCTCTCTCACGAACTTTTACGGTGAAGCACAAAAATCTGTTTTGGGACAGCAACTTTCCCAATCATTACTTCACTCTCATTAGAGGTTACTCTTGGCACAAAAAGCAAATAAAAAGGATAAGGAGAGGTTATTATAGAGGTAATAACTTCCAAGAGTCATCTAAAACTTTGGGTTATCTCCCAACAAGTACTTTTCTTTAACGCCTTTAAGTTAGGCATAAGAAGCAAAAAAAGAATCAAGTGTTCTCAAATGAAGAAGCATTAAGATCAATACCAGAAATATTTTCAACAAGGCAAGGTATATCATCCAAATAAGTTCTAGAGGATCCTCTCTCGATGCTCTTAGGTTTACTACTCTCATCAAAAGGGTTTGCAGGAACAATCCAATCAAGATTCTTTTCTATGGCATCATGTATTGCTACTAGTTTAAAGGGTATTGGTATCTTAGGTTCCTCCCCATTAGGTTCGGTTTTGTTCATATTTTCTCGTGTACCAACAACATCTACACATGAGCCTAGCATATTGAAATGTTCTAAAACTTTTCTAGCTTCCCCGGCAATGTCATAGAACTCCTTAAACAAAGTTTCCAAAATAAAATCCCTCTTTTTAGGATCCTCAATTTCTTTAAGCTTAAGAAACATTACTTGCATTAAGGGGTTGAGGTTAACAAACCTAGATTCTAACATGTGAATTAAAGAAGCTGCAGCAATCTCATAATTTGGAGCAAGTTCTACAAGGGACCTATCCTCAGTATCTTCATGTTTGCTAACATGGTTAAAGAATTCTTCAATATTATCTTTCCCAATTATAGAACCACTACCAATTGAAAGGTCTTTCAAGGTGAATGCAGGGATCAACATGGTGAGCTAAGGAAGAGGTGACAACTAAAGGAGACTTTATTTTTTTATGTTTTTGATAAAGAAATCAAACTAGTAAAACTAAAAATTTTGTGTTTTTTGAATAACAAAACAAGAAAACAAAGCAAAATAAACTAAGCAAAATAAAAACAACAAAGTAAAGAGATTGGTTATGAGGGACTCCCCTTGTGAAGATGTCCTTGACTCCCCGGCAACGGTGCCAGAAAATATCTTGATGTGCTCGTTGTTCGATGTAGAGCTCGTTGGGAACCAAAAGAGGAAGGTATGATGAGCACAACAGTAAGTTTTCCCTCAGTTATGAAACCAAGGTTTAATCGAACCAGTAGGAGCAAGGAAACACCCCAAAGGTGTTACTAGCTGAGCTTTGGCAGGGCGCACTACCGGTGCTACTAGCAACGTGGAGACCTGCACAACACAACCACAGAACTTTGTCCCCAACTTGCGATGAGGTTGTCAATCTCACCGTGTTTTGCGGAAAACAAAGGATTAAACATATCGAATGGAAAGAAGTAAAAGTTTGCATAAAGTAAACACAAAGCAGTAAAAGATTGTAGATTGTATGTAAAGTCAAAGGACCGGGATCCATAGTTCACTAGAGGTGGCTCTCCTTAAGATAGATAACATGCTGGGTGAACAAATTACAGCGGGGCAATTGACAAACACCGAGAAAGCAATACATGCAAATACTAATCATCTTGACTCCTCTGAGACTTGATTGGGCATTACAACATAATACATAGACCGCCATCCAACTGCATCTATGACTAATAATCCACCTTTAGGTTATCATCCGAACCCCCTCCAGTATTAAGTTGCAAGCAATAGATTATTGCTTTACGAACTGCGTGTAAAGTAAACAATACGATTGTTCTATGAACAAAGGATTGTTGTTTTCTCCCTAGTAGCAACAACACATCTAGTATCTTAGAGATTTATGTCACTTCCCCAGATTACCAGAGGCATGAACCCACTATCGAGCATAAATACTACTCTTGGAGTTGCTAGCATCTACTTGGACAAGATAGCTACTAACAACGGAAAGCATGCAAGATCTCAAATAACAAAGACATGATAGAATCAATAATCAATCTGAAATAGCATCTCAATATCCATCAGATCCCCGCAAACACAACATGTATGATTTACAAATAGATGATCTTGATCATGAACGGAGCTGACAAGATCTAAACATGAAAGCACAAAGGAGGAGAACCAGCCATCTAGCTACTACATGGATCCGTAGTCCAAGGATGAACTACTCACGCATCACACCGGAGGCTTGCATGGTGATGAAGAAGGCCTCCAGGGTGAATTCCCCTCTCCAGCAGGGTGCCGGGAAGAGCTTCAGATCCCTCCCGATCTAGGGATGGAGATGACGGTGGCTACAAACTCTTTCGTGGATTTTTGATCGGGTACTTAGGGTTTTTGTCCCGAGGGCATCTTATAGGCGGAAGGGGAGGCCGAGGGGGTGCCGGGAGCGGCCACACCACCCCCTGGCACGGGTCAGGCCTGGCCGCACGGCCAGGTGGTATGGTGGCTCCCTGGCCCTTCTCCGTCTCGTATTCTAGCACTTGATCACTTCCGGAAAAATAGGCACTTTGGCTTTTGTCCCGTCCAATTCTGAGAATATTCATTTTCTGACTTTCCTGGAACCAAAAACAGCAGAAAACAGGCAGCTGGCACTGTGGCTCTTGTTAATAGGTTAGTCCAAGAAATCATATGAAAAGTACTCCAAAGTTGGAACAAAACACAAGAAAGTGGATAAAACTAAGCATGGAACATCAAAAATTATAGATACATTTGCAATGTATCAGTATCCTATGAAGACACATTTTTCCGCTTTTGGGTTTGAGTTTATCCGGTTGAAGTTTCTTCACATAAACATCACATCCCCAAATTTTAAGAAATGACAGCTTAGGTTTGTTTCCAAACCATAATTCATACGGTGTCGTTTCAACGGATTTAGACGGTGCCCGATTTAAAGTGAATGCAGCATTTCCAGTGCATAACCCCAAAATGACAGTGGCAAGTCAGTCAGAGACATCATAGATTGAACCATATCCAATAGAGTACGATTACGACATTCTGACACACCTTTACGTTGTGGTGTTCCAGCAGGCGTGAGTTGTGAAACTATTCCACAGTCTTTCATATGTGTGCTAAACTCGTAACTAAGATACTCTCCTCCACGGTCGGACCACAGAAATTTGATCCTTTTGTTACGATGATTTTCCACTTCATTCTGAAATTCTTTGAACTTTTTAAAAGTTTCAGATTTGTGTTTCATCAAATAGATATACCCATATCTACCCAAATAATCCATAAAAGTAACAAAATAACGATATCCACCTCGCGCTGACACACTGCATTGGACCGCATACATCAGTATGTATGATTTCCAATAATTCTGTCGCCCATTGAACCGGAAAACGGCGTTCTAGTCATCTTGCCCATAAGTCATGGCTCACATGTATCAAATGATTCAAAATCAAGTGATTCCAAAAGTCCATCATAATGGAGTTTCTTCATGCGTTTAACGCCAATATGACCTAGACGGCAGTGCCACATATATGCACATATATCATTATCAAGTTTAATCCTTTTAGCATCAACATTATGAATATGCATAATACTATTGCCGAGATCCAACAGAAATAAACCATTCATCACAGGTGCATGACCATAAAAGATATTATTCATATAAATCGAACAACCATTGTTTTCTGATTTAAAGGAATAATCACTTCGCATCAAACACGATCCGGATACAATGTTCATGCTTAGTGCAGGCACCAAATAACAATTATTTAGATTTATCACTAATCCCGATGGCATATGGAGAGGCAGCGTTCCAATGGCGATCACATCAACTCTTGATCCATTGCCGACCCGCATCGTGACCTCATCCGTTGCTAGTTGTCGCTTGTTCTGCAGCCCCTGAATCGAGTTACATATATTAGCAACCGATCCCGTATCAAATACCCAGGTGCTACTGCGAGTACTTGTCAAGTACACATCAATAACATGTATATCACATATACCTTTGTTTGCCTTGCCGGCCCTCTTGTCCGCCAAATACTTGAGGCAGTTGCGCTTCCAATGGCCAGTCCCCTTGCAATAGTAGCACTCGGTATCAGACTTAGGTCCACCTCGGGATTTCTTTTCAGGTGCGGCAACAGCTTTGCCGCCCTTCTTTCCCTTCTGTTTGCCTTTCTTGTCTTTCTTGAAACCGGTGGTCTTATTGATCATCAACACTTGATGTTCTTTCCTGATTTCCACTTCTGCAGTTTTAAGCATTGACAGAAGCTCGGGAAGAGACTTCTTCATGCCTTGCATGTTATAGTTCATCACGGAGCTCTTGTAGCTAGGTGGCAGAGATTGGAGAACACGATGTATGCCTAGGTCAATGGGAATCGTTATTCCCAAGGACATAAGCTTATCGGCGTACCCAGACATTTTGAGTACGTGCTCACTAACGGAGCTGTTCTCCTCCATCATGCAGCTAAAGAACTTTTCAGAAGCATTATAAATTTCTACGGTGCATGGGTATCGAAAATCATTTTCAATTCTCCCATGGTATCAAAATCATTGCCATTTTTGAAACGCTTTCGAAGTTCTGGCTCTAACCCATACAGTATGCCGCAACGAACTAAGTCGTGGTCCTCCTGACGAGTTACATAGACATTATTTTCCTCGTTAGGGGCGTCAGGAGTTGGTGGGGGGCCTAGCGGTGCTTCTAGCACATATTGTTTTTGTGCAGCAGAGAGGAGAATCCTCAAATTCATAGCCCAGTTGGTGAAGTTGCTACCATTCACAACAAGTTTCTCTTTCTCCATGAACACATTGAAATTAAAAGCAGGTGGTGACATCTACAACAGAATTTGTAAAGTTTATTTATACTAAGTTTATGATAGATTGAGTTCAACTAATCCAAATTTCTAATGAACTCTCACTCAAAAACGACATCCCTCGTGTCCTTTTGGTGATTACATGAACCAAATCTACTACACCAAGTCCGATCATCACGTGAGTTGGTGTAGCTTCAAAGGCGAGCATCTATATGGACATCATATCAACTATATGACTCATGCTTAACATTTTGGTCCGTGTTTCGAGGCCATGTCTGTACATGCTAGGCTCGCCAAGTAAGAACCTTAGTACTTGCGTGTGTAAAACTATCTTACACCCGTTGTATGAAAGCGTAGAATCGAGTACACCCGATCATCATGTGATGTCTCGAAACACGATCCATAGAACGGTGCATACTTAAGGAAGAACACATTTTATCTTGATATTTAAATGAGGGATCATCTTACAATGCTACTAAAAATGCCAAACTAGCAATATAAGATGCGAACATCAAATGTGTAAAGTGGGATGATATGGTCCATGCATTCGATCACCATCATATGCATCGTGGTATGATCTCTATCATTCCTTTGTATGTAAGGCCAAGGTCTATGGAACTTACACGTTAAGTGTGTTGTAAGGGTATCTACCATACATCAACTTACAACATTATCATATCATGACACTAGCCCAGCAACAATCTAAACTAGACGCCTCTAATTTATCCATTGCAAGTTTTATGTGGCTTAGGGCTTTCTGAGACAGAACCGGTCTTACCTATGAACATGGAACCACAACGATGATAACTAAGTTATTAGCAACTCGTTGTAAATCAGATATTGACTATAGTAGGAGAGACAGACACCCGCCAGCCATTTATGCAAAACTAGTTGCATGTCAGTCGTGGAACCGGTCTCATGTGCGATGACATGTAAGGTTGGTACGGGCCGCTTCATCCCACTATGCCACCAATATCCAAAATACATGAAAGAAGAAATAACATGATCATCATCGCCCACATATAAACATATGTGTACTACCTGTGCAAAAGCACCTACGCATAGATCATGCTCTGATACCACTGTTGGGTTCGCAACATAGAAAACAAAAAATTTCCCACGATGGGAACTATACGCCAAGATCTATCTACTAGATACAAGCAACGAGTGGATATACATCCATGGAGAACTTACCCTCGAAGACAAAAAAGCTTTGATAATGAGTTGGAACTCGTGGATGATGTAGTCGAACGCTTGCCGATCTCAAGATCGTGTGGAAGTCCTAGCGCCGCAAATCAGCAGCGCATCCATCCTCGCACACACGTTCAGGCCACCGAACAACCTTCACCTCCTCGCTCCAGCGAATCAGCGGAAGCAACAACTCTTTCCAGACGAAATGCCATCGAGAACATGTATCTCGCTAATCCGAGACCATGGAGAATATATCTAGAGGGGAGAGAGATCCTTCACGAGGAGGTGTGCTTTGTGAGGGAGGAGAGGGGGGCATTTTATAGGAGAGGGGGGCTCCTCCCCTCCCATGGCCGACGCCCATGGGGGGTGCCCCCACCTCTTCCTCATTCATGTGGTGGAAGCTCCACTCACATCAATTTAGCCTCCACTCAAAGTTCCTCTCACATGCATTAAATTTCCACCAAATTTAATGCAACTCTCATTTAATAAAACTCTTTTATTTATTTTATTCAGAATTTTGTTAATTATTAATTAACAAACATTCACATAAAACCCCTTGTAATATTTCAATATCACATGCAGAATCAGTTTCTGCAATTTCACTCGAAACAATTCCGGTTTCCATCAAAATGATTCCAGCGCTTTGCAATTCTTTCGTCTGAAAAATATGTGCTCCAAATGGTGTTTGGCAACCCTTAAGTGTGTCACCCTACGGTTCACGAATAATGTAGACATGATTGAGACTCATCTCAAATCAATAATCAGAAGCGGGACCTGGAGATCCATTCTGACTCCCGCACATTCAACGATGACTTATGTGATCCTGAGAACATTTAACGCTAGTAACTTAATCCCTTTGTCTCGCGATATATTACATGTCCGAGATTCGATCATCGGCATCCAAATACCTAGTTTGATCTTGTTACCGACATGCACTCTATTCTCGTTCCCGTGATATAACATTCTAGTGATCACATCACTTGCTTGCAAGCTATCTTAATATGATATCACCGAGAGGGCCTGGAGTATATCTATCTGTCATCGGGATTGACAAATTCCACTCTTGATCCATGAGCCTCAACATAACATCTTCGGAGTATCTGAACCCACCTTTATAGTCACCCTTTTACGGTGTGACGTTTGATGTTATCAAGTTACTCTTCCGATGTTAGCAATTAACATGATCTCATGGTCTAAGGACTAAGATTACTTCATATGATGTTATAGCAATATAAACATAATAACTTTGATCGTAATACTATACTTCAGATGAATGTTCATCACATCATTTCACAAATATTGTGACCTCGTTATTAACAGCATCTAATGTCCATGATCAGGAAACCTTGATCATCTTGTTAATCAATGAGCTAGTCTATAAGAGAGGCATAACTAGAAACCTTTTATTTGTTTATTAAACACACATGTATTGACGTTTCCAATCAATACAATTATAACATGCAAAATAAACATCTATCATATAAAAGGAATACATAATAACAACTGTATTATTGCCTCACAGGGCATATTTCCTTCAAAATAAGGGCTCGCTTCTAGCGTCTATGGTCAGATCTCTCAGTTTCAGACATGTCTAACACATAAATGACAGGTTTGTCTACGGACTAAAACACTCAACCCTGCATATGCTCATATATTTAATTTATGATAACAAAAAAAAGTGTTACCAGCAGTGTGTACAACACACGTACCACACTCTAACAAATAGACTGTATGTGGCGCGGCAAAACGCGCTTGTTCACCTAGTGTCTTATATTTCTAAACGGAGGGAGTATATGTCACTGTAACAAACTAAGCATGATCTTTCCACGTGAACAATGACATTTTGTTCCGAGACCAAAGAGATGGATGTGCAAATCTTACCGACGCATTTGCACCCACTGTGAGATAACATATTTTAAAATGTCAAAAAAATTGAAAAAATAATCTTTACATCTATATTCGAATATTTTATGTCGCTTCACAAGTTTTCGATATGAAAGAACTTCTACCTGTCCTATTCACGTGATATTTTTTGTCTTTTTTCATCCCAAAAACTTGCGAACGAGCATAAAATATTTGAATGTACATGTAGATATTTTTTTTGAATTTTTTAACATTTTAAAATATGTTTTCTCGCGGTGGGCGCAAATGCACAAATGCACTGGTAAGCCAAAAGGATTTCCGGCCAACATGCTACTATTGCATTGGTGTTCGCGGAGATATCAAGTACCCATGTGAGATCATCTCTAATGCATTAAACATCTATCAAGTACAGAAGTGTACTCAAGCATCTTATAGGCTATAATGTTGTCCATGTCAAGTAGCCAAAATGCAAACAATTTGCAACTCAATTTTTGAAGATCAAAGGATCAACTTATATGATGTAAATTACAGTACATGGTGGTACAACCTTACAACAACAGTGGGGAGCAATGTTCCTGAAAGTAAACTCTTCGAAAATTTAGGATGCTAAACATGACAGGTCATCATACCCTTAACAAGCTAAAAAATCTGCTTCACTGCAAGCTCAAAGGCCCATTGACCCCAAGTTCTTAGAGCAAATCGAATGTGATTGCTATGTACTAAACAGAAAAGAGATAAAATTTCAAGTCAACACTTCTAAAACCTAGCTGCTGAGAGAATCAGAAAGAGAACTTGAATCCTCCAGTGTTGGAGTCGACAGCAGAATCCCAGAAAGCGACTTTCTTCTTCCGATCAGCAACCTTCTGCTGAGCTTCAACTTCAAGCTGACTAATCGTCCCAGGGTAAGCTGCGTCGATAGCGTTCCGGAACTTGTCGTGCAGGTTCACCCTGTCTTTGGTTCCTGACACAAGTTCACTTGCATTGGGCCTCTTGAGAAAGTCAAGAACATTCAACAGGTTCCTCCTGCACATTTCACAAGGAAAGAAAGAGAAACAGTTTAATTAAGTGAAATATTTTTCATGCAAATGGCACACTACCATGCAAAAATAACTTCACACTGCTGAAATCATGTAGTTAAAGAATTTTCATTTTATTAATTTAATCATGTAACTGCCCTAGAAACAGCCAGGACTGGCTACTTCCTTGGTTTAAAGCTCAAATCTCGATCAAAATTATGTGATTGTGAAGGACGGTTTCATGAATAAACTAGGAAACAAGGTTCTCCAACCAAAGAGAAAACCCTTTTGGAGGATCAATAGATCTCTTAACTCGATCATAATTCTGACACAATGGTAACATCACCTCTATCTGACAATGCTGAAGTCATATGCATATAACTAAACTGAAGCGTACCCGACCAGTACCCAGGTTTTCAGTCAACAAACAGAGTACTTTTTAAGAAACAAATATGTGCACAGAAGCTTAGAACCTAGGACGTTGCTTTTGAGTTGAATTTGTGTTGAGATTAGAATTCTTGCGACTCTGGCTGTGTACACTTCAGCGCTGAAGCTATGTTCTGATCATTATGTCAAACAACATCATGGAAATATGATGAGCACCATGATTCCACCTATGATAATGACCCCACTTGCCCAAGCTGTCACTCGTTTTGGCCTTTTGGCATCACCCGCTGCCAATCATAGCGCCGCCACTGGTACACTTAATTTGTATAAGCGGCATGGAGATCACATTTTTGCGGAAGCTTCTGCAATGTATAAAATAGTACTCCCTGATGAAGGACAAAAATTGCAGAAGCTTGTGTAATTGCACTTCTGATGGTTGCTTCATAAGTATATATATAGCCTAATATGCAACAGATATGAAGTGATAAAAACAGAAGAAGAAAAAAGAAATGTGTAGAATTTGAAATCTAACCTGCTCACATAGTTCTGAGTGATGGCAATGGACTCTTCGAGATTGATAACCAAGTGCCACCATCCATTAGGCACAAATACAATGTCCCCAGCCCGACATACACACTCAATTGGCCTCTTCTTCCATGTCCTACACGCTCCGTAGAAGTTCATGAACCACTCCATGATAGACACAGGGCTAGTGACCTCTGCCCCATCCGCACTTGGGTGGACACCTGGTGGCGGCACCTCCGGTGGGAACATCACCCACTTTTTAGCCCCCTTGATCACAGCATTCCACGCCGATGTCGAGTTAGGATCTACATGGAACGATGACCCTGATCCCGCTGGACCAATGATAATCCACCGGTGATCCGGCCTCTCCTCCCCGAGTACCTTGAATAAGTCCTCCTGGAAGTACACCGGCACCTCATAGTCACTCCCCATCTCTGGAACCTTCTCAGCAAACTTCGCATCAAATAGGTACAATGGCCTCTCCTCCTGCACATTGTCAGCATACAGGAAGTACCTATCCAGTGGCATGCTCACTGGACCGACTGCAAACTCCTTGCCAGCTGAGACTTCCAGCAAATATTCCCTCGTCCATTTTTGCAACGCCGGCCAGGTATCAAGACATCCCTCAAGCAGCACCGGCCAATTAGGCTCCTCGTATTCCATGATGAATTTCTCCACAGATAAGCCGCGGCGGCGGTCAATGGTGTCCCGCTCCAGCCACTCGGTCCGCATCTCCATGTTGGCGCATAGCCAGCTCTGGAAGAGGTAGTCCGAGTAGAAGCCGTTGATCTCAAGGGCGCGCGGGGGGCAATGAGCGCGGCCGGACACGGCAGCGATGTAGGTGGTGCGCCATGAGCCGGCAAACGCGAAGTCCCCGCCGAGCTCGGCGAGGACGATGGCCCGCCAGAGCGAGTCGTGGGAGGAGATGACATAGAACGCCTTGGAGGTCGCGGAGAGCGCGGCGAGGTCTCGGCCAGGCAGAAGGCCGAGGACGTCGAGGATGAGGTCATCAGGGAGCGGGCGAAGCGCGCCGAGACCAGAGTCCCGGAGGTTGGCGCGCCGGGCGGCAGCGAGGAGGAGGTTCCCGAGCGGCTGGACGAGGCTACCTCCTACTCCAATGCATGTACCTCCACCAGAAGCGGTGGAAGCAGAGGCGGAGCTCTTCAGGTCGAAGGAGGCGTCTCCGCTTCCGGCGACATCGTCGGCGGCGAGGTTCGCCGATTCGCGGATCTTCTTGGGGAGCTTGCTGCCACGGCGCTTGGGTTTGCGCTTGCGCTTGAGGGAGGGGCGGAGGCAGTGGAAAGCGCTGGGCATGCTCGTTCGTGCGGACGGCGTCGGCGGCGCGGCGGCGGAAGGGGAGGAATGTAGAGGATTATGGTGGGGTTAAGGTTACGGTGAGGTAATAATGGACGGCTATGATCGTGTCTGTTAGTGATAGTCGTTCCTGTTAAACACAAACCTGGCCACAAAACTGGCCAACGGGCCGGCCTGGCACGGCACATGCTAAACGGGCCTGGCCCGGCACGGCCCGCCAAGCTCACGTGCCGTGCCGGGCTGGCACGCGTGCCCAGCTTGGTGGCCCGAGCCCGGCCCCGGTGCCTAGCGGGCCGGCCCGTGGCACGTTAGGCCCGCGTGCTTAGGCGGTTTCTGCTGGTCCGTCCCATTTATCTTATAAGAAAAATGGAATAGGTAAGAAATTAGTTTTGTTTGGTTGGTCTGTTGGTTGGGTGTTGGGAAGCTGAGTTATAGGTCTTGAGTTCAAATCCTTAGGACTCTCTTTTTGCGCGTATATCTCTGATTTTCGGTTGGTGGCAGGCCTGGCGGGCCGTGCCGGGCCGGCACGCGTGCCTGGGGCCGCGGCACGGGCACGGGCCAGCACGGGCCCATCTACCACGTGCTGTGTCGGGCTTCTGGCGGGCTGAAACCCGCGTGCCACGGGCTGGCACGCCCAGACACAGCCCGTTGGCCAGGTTTGGTTAAACAGCTGGTTTTCGACACGGATGGGATATTGCCAATTGTGTTTCTTAGCTCTATATTCTAAGCATTTTGCTTATATGACCTATAATTAACGAGGAAAGAGATTGAGGTTGTATCTTAGCTAAGGCTAGTCACAATGGGGAGTATCATATAGTAGTATCATGCATATGATATTAGTATATGGTATCATCTCCACAATTCATAATATCATATAGTAGTATCATAGTTCTACTATATTTATTCTTTTATAGAATCTCAATGCAAAATTTTCTACAAGATTTATTTAGGATTAATTTTTCTAATTCTACGTGCTATGATATTGTATCTATCTATGATACCAACACAACCTCTTTCATCATTAATTAGCATGTCATGGCAGAATTTTACCAACATGGCATGATACTATCTATGATATGCCCATTGGGGCTAGTCTAAGAAACACCTCTTGCACAAAACTCTAAGAAAAAACATTGTTAGGCCAATCACATGCATGCATGTCATCTAAATCATTAAATGTAAAAACACCATTTAAGAAACAATGCATTGAAGAACTTGTCTCTTAACCATTTATTTTTCCTATGATAACGTGCTACGATATACTAGTCCATTGTGAAATGCAACCCATAGACATGTACAACGCGACTTAAATGATCCTGTATTAAGAGATAGAGTGACGTCGGATTTTTCTTAGAGAGAAAAAAAAGTTTGTCTTCTTTTAGCTAGTGGATAATTTTTTTAAATACTAGAAGACTATCTTTCTCCATTGTACCTAGTGTCTTTCCTAATCAACACAATTTCTTACTATAATTAGTCAATTCAAATTAATTTTTAGAGATGATCCATTGTACAATTTATTTTTATTACCTTATTTAGATTACGTGGAGGGCTAAAAAAAGACTCGTCTTCTCTAGCATTGTATATGCCCTTACTACTCCCTCCCGTCCATATTAATGACATCAACTTTATCTAGATACGAATGCATCTCTAAATACTTAACTAGATGCGTACGAATCTAGACAAGGTTGATGTCATTAATATAAATGGGAGGGAGTAACTAACCGCCGCTAGGCCACCCAGCCTCTCAGCAGCTCCATGGTGGCACACGTATACATGCCACTCGATCATCCCCACACAGTGAATTTCCAACCCCGCGTCCACTTAGCACTGTTAGATCTGCTTCCGTTCTCTTCTACATCTCAGCTAGGTAAATCAGTCCATGACGTTGGGTTCATATGTGGCTAGGTCCGTGGCGTAGAGGGAGTGCCACTTTCTCGTTCGCGTCGCTGGAATTTTCGCGAGGTTGTTTCCAACTCGGTAAAATCTTTAGATGCCTCCACCCGTTCTCTAATCCCCGTTCTCCCTCGCTCACGCCGTCGCCAAAAATCCCTCGGTCTCGCCCTCCCCCGCTTCCGCGCCACGACAATGGCTCACGCGCGGCGGTGGAGCTGGGTCGACGTCCCAGACAGCGGGGCCTCGCCCTCACCCGCCGTCATTGCCCTCCCTCGTTGTTGGCCTCGCCTTCCCTTGATTCCGCACCACGACGGCTCACGCTCACCGGCGGAGCCGGATCAACGCCCTAGATGGCGGGGCATCTGCGCTGCTGAGGGGGAAGAGGTGGTTGAGCGGACCAAGGGATCTGGCGGAGAGCGGCGTGGTTGGGAGAGGATGCGGTGGAGGGGCGCAAAAGGGTCCGTGCTCTTCTTTGCTAGGAGGAGAGGATGCAGGAGGACCTAGAGGGGGAGGGCAAGAAGTGGTGGGAGAAGGCCCAGCCGTCGAGCAACGCTTGCAACCAACACACCGAGCAACATAGCGACCACCATCCCGAGCCAGGTATGATTCATGTTCGTGCTTGACGTTCGTGTCCTTCCATCTTCCTTATGGCTTTGCTCTTCACATGCTCTTCTTATTTTGCAGCTAGGGTTTGGGTGTCAACGAGGCCTCCGTCGACATCGACATAGCATGGAAGTTATTGTAGCATGTAGGTACTCTTGGATATATTAACGAGCCGATGTCTAGCTGAACATGGGGAGTACTTGGATGCTCTGGTATCATTGATGCTGAATTTACCTTTTAGTATGATTGTCAGATTTTATATTTAGCCTGTTTCCTGAATAATTTATGATTATCTTAGGCCTTGCATGTACAAGCCAACGATTGTATGCTTAGCAGATAGCTCTGATTGAAATTTCCAAATTCTAACTTTTACAAGTTACCGTGGTTAGTGGTAGATTTTTTTATACAATCCAATATCTCCAAGTATTAAATAGTCGGGAGAAAGATGGTTAGTATTTGTTGAGAGTTTGCCTTAATGAAGAAAGGAGTCACACAACATTAGACAAGTTGTGAAACTTGATTATTTGACTATTCTTGGTCTTTAGATGGTCTCTACGACTGACCGTCATTCATTGAGAGAATTTAATTTGTATTTTTGAAGATATTTTCTTGTTTATATAGGTTTAGTAATACCCAAAAAAATGGCCATGTTTTCTTAAGACATCAAAAGTCTTGGTTCAGAAACACAAGCATGGTCTGTAAATTTCTTTCAACTAATCCTTAAATGTCTAGCGTGCTACTATATCTTCTACACTACCCTACCGAGCATCATTCAACCAAAACATCGGAGGATTTAACCTTCCATGCTTCATTGTAAGATGCAAGCATACTATGAGAGAAACTTGGTTATTTGGTTTCTCTTTATGAGTTGAGTAAATTTAATACCTTCCAAGTTAATATGAACCGTCTGTTTCACATAATCTGAGGGCTATTACTACTATTACCTCTTATTGTCGGGAAGGTTGTAGGCTTTATTTTCTTAGCTTAGCCTATATTTTGTGTGAGTGAGATGTGGATTATAAATGTAATATCCCAGCATTAGGATCCAACGAAGGGTAGAAATAGGAATATAAGTTTGTGCATGCATGCATCTGTAAAATCAGGGCAAATTTTTTGCCAAACAAAACACTAAAGGGATCAGAGTTTCTTTCACTAACCATAGGTAGGAATAGCTCTTGTTAGTGATTGCTATGAATTTTAAAATGATCTTTAGGCAGTATTAAGAATTTGGGGGAATTACTTGGAATTTAAATTTGAAATTCAAATCAAATTGAAAGTATTTAAATGTTAGAAGTTATGGATATTGAAGGGTTTTCCAAAAGAAAACCTTATTAACATAGTTTGGTTTTAATAAAGAAATAGTAATCAACAATAAGAATTAATGACAAGGATAATTAAATAAGAAATAATTCTTATTTCTCTATCTTATAATAAGGTCACAATTGATGACAAATACATCAAAGGTATAAGGTTACAAAGAATAGAAATTTAACTTTATTAACTTGTACTAATATCTTTACAAGATCCTTTACAAAAGAATTACAAACAAGGTTACAAGTAGAACCTATACTACTTATCTACTCCTATACTAATTTTGTGAGTCCAGATCTTGTTCCCGCAAATAAGAAAAACAACTAGAAAGGAAAATTAGGGGTTAGTTACATAATTTTTACTCTTAGTGTGGAACAGTGAAGTGCACTGTTCATGGTACATCATGGAGTAAATAAAAGGTTAAGTTTCACCAAAAGTGAAGTATCTGTTCTCCTCAGTAAATACTTAAGCTTGCAGTAAAAGCGAAGTGGATAAAAGTAGGTCTCACCAGGCTGACAATCAGTAAACAGGTAATAGTAACAGTCAAGTTACTTGAGCTGATCCACATGCACAACACACACACACACAACTTAGTCGACTAACTGCATGGTGTGTGCTGTCAAGCTACCAGCAGCAGTACAAGCTACCATACAGAGCAGCAGCCGAAGGGGAACACGGGAGCTCATTTCTCCTTCTTAGGCACACACTCACAGCTATAGAACTTGCTGAAATCATATCCAAATACTCCACCAACTTACCCAAATCAACCATCAAATCTCCACTAGATGGTAACATAAGGAGAGGGTGGAGCAGGTGGAAAGAAAGGTCAAGCACAAAGTCACAGGAGCAGCACCAGGTGGTGCATGGCTAGATCAAGCAGCAAGTAACACATAACCTCATCAACCAACAAGCAATCTGGTGAGTACAAATAACACCACCACATGATCAGATTATCATTGAGTCAAATGAGTATATGTTGTTTATTAATCTTCTCAGAAAAACACCCAAGTGGGGTGTATATTCATCCCAGAAGAATTCAGATAAAAGCCAGTAACAAATCTTTACCAACAAATCCAAGATCTCAGCCTATGCATCATAGATCTTGGATATAAACTAAAATCTCCACACTCATAAATAACAGCAGTCATAGACCAAGATTCAGGGCACATCTCCTATGGAGTAGCACCTCTGAAATCTAATGATCTTAAGGATCAATATTTAACAGTGAGGATGCCAATCATTTCTTAAAGAATTTAAGAAATATTAGCTGATACCATGCATCAGAGCACATCTATGAGGGATAGCTAGTAACAACTTAATTTTATCTAGCTATGCCTCAGACTAGCATCATGGGCTAATAAATTTGTAACATATTAAGGATAACAAAGCCAGCAGAAGATTTCAATTCATTTAGCTCAGCCATACTTGGACCCAGGAAAGATTTAACCAATAGAAGTATGGATACTTGTGTACCATTCTAAAGAAGGTGTCACAAGTATAACTTCTAAACCAAGCAGATACTATACTTAGTTTTCATCATTAACTGGTAGCTAGCTAGCTAATCATTTTCCTGGAATAAACACTCAGGAATCATACTCATGGTTGCATATATACAATCAGAGAATCATAGGAGTATCATATTAACTCCAATCTGGAAGATCAACACAAGCTAGTGTATAAAGATCAAGTGCACAATTACTGACAATACCACTGTCAGTACTAAAATCATGAAAGAACAATGAAATACATATCACTGGCATAAGTGGGTAAACATCCAGGACAGTATAATCACTACAATTAGTCTAATCGAGTCATCATAACCAAACTAGAGGAATGAACCCTAATCAAACCATGAATCCAATTAGGGATTGATCACTAGATGCACACATAGGATATCAAGCAAGGCATAGAGGACCACATAATGGGAACAACCCAACTTACTCAAAGTCCTCGCAAAAAGAATCAAAGAGGAGGCAGAGGATGGCCGACAGCGAAGCAGAAACGGCGGCATGGGGACCACCCCGAAGGGGTGCTACAACCCACACCTACCGCGCGTTAGATCCACTGGAGAAGAGAGGCGAACACCGTGAAGAACCGGTGCACCATCGCCGATGCTCCAGGGCGGCTAACCCTAACCCTAGCCTCAGGCAGGGGTCAACGCGGCTAGGAGAGAGCCTCAACGATGAATCTACTCGGACAAAAGGGAGCGGCGTCGTCAACTTAGCCACTCTGCACCATGGCGGCAGCAACAGCGGCCGGATTCGGCCAGAATTGTGCGCGGCGACGGTAGACGGAGGAGGTGGTCGCGTGCGCGAGAGAGTGAGAGAGGGGAGAGGAGTGTGCGTGTGTAGGGCTACTAGGCCTGTAGGCAGCCCAGTACCCCTCTGGTGGGCGTAACCAGGCCAAGTGGGTCGGGTTAGGTTGGGCCGAGCCAGCCCCGTATTTTAATAGATTATCTATAAAGGAAATAATTACAATATGCCCCTGAAATAATAATAACTCTAGATAAATAAATAAAAATCTTAAAAATAGAAATATTATATCAATGAACTCACAAAAGTATTTTCTATTGAATAAAAATAATCAATAGAATTTTTGGCAATTAAAATTTAGGGCTATTAATAATAGGATGCTAATTACTTTTGAATTTTACAAAAAAATGGGAAACCCCCTAAAATTTAATAAAATTCACTTTTAAGATCCTAAATGAATATATTATTGTAGAAAAATACTAATTTGTATTTTTGCAAACTAAATTTGGTGTGATGAAAATAAATCCTATTTCCTTAAAGGAATTTCAGAAAATTATTTAAATAAAATAAATTCATAGAATGATATTTGTTTTTATTAATTAAATGAAATATTAAGCTTTTACTAAAAGGGTAAAACATGAAAAGAAGCAAATAATAAATCCATACATGACATTACTATGCACTACATATTGCTTCTTTAAATATTGTCCTTATCGGGCAATAATGGTTTTTGTAGAAACCGAAGCTCAAGGTCAGGTGGAATCATCCGACTTCACTACCTTGCAGTCACAAGGCAAGTTCATAACTTGCTCGTGTCCTTTAAAGAGTCTTTATCAAGGATATTGCAAATTGTGTGTTATCATCTATGAGCTGGAGAAAGAAAATGATATCTTCTCTAATAAATAAGATGTAATATCATCCTAAGTGATGATAAAGATCAGCAATAGAACCTAGGGTTTCAATTGCATAAGTCACATAGGCTTAACAAACAATGTCGCTAGTGATTCTAGCGCCATATAATACGCGTTAACCATGAGATTTGGAATGGGAGAGATAAGTCAGTTGTATCTTCTTCCGTTCATATGGAGACAAGATGACCTTATCGTGAAGTTGGGATTCCTGGTATGGATCCAACAAATGGGTGGGCACCCTTAGGCCCCATGATTTTTGTGTCTAGATTATTTATGAGTGGCTGCTGGAGGTATAGTCGGGCCTTTTATGGAGCTTACCAGGGGCATCACCACTTCATAAAGTCTTCGGGAACTCACCAGGGTTATAGCTTGCCCTAGTTAGAGGCTTAACTGAGGTGTAGTCAGCCTCGGAGGATCATGCAGACATATGGGGTCGTAGAGAGGGCAGTGATTGGCTTGGATCACCTACTAGGCCCCACATCATGGAATTGTGGACGGGAAAGTACGCCCGGTTGTGTAACAAGGAGTTGGTCTCTCATGGGTAAAGCAACGCACCTCTGCAGAGTGTAAAAATTGTGACATGTTACGCCCTGTTCCGGGAAGGAGCTACGAACGCAGCAGGAAAGGAACTCCATGAAGTTCTGGTCAACCTGTGCAGACTGATGGGCATAGTTTTTGATAATAAAATCAATCTTTGAAGAAATGTTTATGAAAATTGCATAGTATCAAGGACAAATCGTCCGAGGTGGTACATAGAGAAGCAAACTTCCCACCTTGCATATAATGAACTTGTTGGGTAACGCTGTTAGTCAATCTTTCCTTTGAACCCCTGCTTAGACTCTGAGAATCCAGAAGACACTTCGATGTATGTAGCTGATGGACAAGTGGACGTCTGCTACGAGGAACCTGACCTGTCCAGAGGAGTTGAAGGGGTGGACTACGAGATACGCTATGGAGTGGAGGGCAACGAGTCCGAGTAGTTGCCTTAGTTATTAGTAAACAATTGAGCCGAGTAGCAGGAATTATATAGAATAAGTTGTTGAGCTCAATTCGAAGTATGAGTTTGGTTTTTTATATATTTCGCTGAAACTACTTAAGTTTGTTTTGTACTTTCATAATATTTGAAGTTTGATAACTCTTGGTTTGTAATAATGAAGCATGTATGTTTGTAATATGGACCCGCAATGTTTCTGTTGTACCACTCTGAGGGGTGTGATATTTACGGAACAGTGTTCTGTGAATGTCATATCAACGACTATAGTGTACTACACATGCAGTGGTATGCTGGGTCACCGCAACTAGTATCAGAGCAAATGCTTTGACCTTAGGTTGGAAACCTAGTAAAGGGAAATAATTGTAGGAGTCTAGCAGCAACGGTAAAGAGTTCACTAGATTATATGATGAATATTCAATTGGGAATATATCGTTATATTTTTTTTGTGCGATAATTCTTTATTATGATGCATCATTATGATTAATTGATACTAATTATAACTATATCTATACAGTTGAAATGACACCAAAGTTTCCAAAATAGACTTTGGCAAGGAAAGAAGAGACTCTCAATGATTATCAAGGGGCTTTAACTGAACAACTTCAAGAACTTCTGAGGGTTTTTGGTTGCACAACTAATATCCCAGTCAATACCATTACCTATCATGATGGGCGAATGTTAGCCAAATATCGTGTTAGCATACAACTACCAAAGAAGCTTGGTTTATATCACAACTTACCTATGGGAGAAGGTAGAAGTCACCTAGCAGCATATCATGTTGCTATTGTGGAGGCAATAGCTAATGTTCAGGAACATAAAGCAAAAGAGTTAGCTGGAAGCACATATTCTGTGATTCCTCCTGACTCTATAGACGAGGAACCGGAACCGGATCATCTTACTTTAGTAAGGAAGCATCCAAAACTAGCCTCTAAGTTTATGGATCTGTATTGACTGATGGTTGGGTCTTTGTATAAGACACATCAGGTTATCGTAGAAGATCAGGTTGATATGCTAGAGGATTTAACGAATCCTGAAAGAAGGGAGAAGTTAGCATCTAAACTGGAAAATGAAGCAGTGGATAAGGTTAACCCAGTTTTCAAGGATATACCTATAGATCCAGCATCTTTTACACCATATCCCTATTCACCGATACTAGAACCTATTAGATATCCTGATGAGGGCACTAGTCATCCAGTACCACAGAGTTCTTGGGGAACTGAGGACTCAGAATTACCTATTGGGAATTCTGAAGGATGGAGGTACGGATCAATGGATGGGTCTGCCGGGAATCCTATTCATGTGGAAGATTCAGTTGGAGATATCGGGCAGACTAGTCGCATGGGCGTAAGATCTTATTCTGTTGATGGAAGAGATGTCCATGTGGAAGATGTAGAGTCCGAGGAGGAAGATCCAGAAGAAAGGGTGTTTGAGTCAATGGAAAATTATCCTACTCTAGATAATGTGCACTATCCAATCATAGCTGAGGACTATCGTACCCAACAGAGTACTTGGGGTGCACCGGAAGGGGAATATTCTGTATATTCCTCTAGAATCGGGATGCAGGAGATGGATGAAGAAGAAAGTGATGAGGATGATTTGGTAGATACTTCAGACGAGTTGGAAGGTATGGATACACTTCAGCTGAATGATGTGTCAAGTCTGGAGACTTCTGATACTGAATATCGTCCGTCAAAGAGGCAAGTCGTTCCACAATCGGTGCGTCACACTTCACGTCAGCACGGTTGTACTCCGGGTATGTACAACGAACGACGCAACTTCTGGGGAGTGTGACTCTGATTAGGAGAATCTCCACAGGAGATGAGAGTTGGAGTTGGAGGACTTGATGTAAATAAATAAGTGAGATAGAACCACATGAGTTTGTAATGTTTAATGAGTAAGGACTTGTAACCACGTTATATAAATTATATTGCTTATAATGTAAATATGTGTGTAATGCATATTTGGTTCTTATTTGGATCTTGTTTTCCCTTGTGTGACTAGTTCTATGCATGAAGTTGAGCTCAGAACACATATGCATGATGTAATTATGAGTGTTCGCTTTATGTTACAGGACTAGGGGGTATGGAAACGGGTGTAGAAAACGAGACTGAGCAGCAGTGCATGGAGCGCGAAGCCAAAGAAAAGGTGGATGAAGATGCCAGACTGCAAGCGAATTTACCACCACCACCAATGAAGCCATTGATGGAGCAGAACTTTATGCAGTACATGTAAATGATGTAAGAGTCCCAGAATAAATTCATGGAGGGGTTAGTAGACCGTGTGGGACAGCCGATGACACCTCAAAGACGTGTTGTTAGTCTTTCAGATTTCCAGGATACCAGGCCTTTACCTTTCGCATTTGTTCCAGAACCAATGGATGCAGAGGACTGGTTAACAAATACTGAAAGAAAGTTAATAACTGTAGGATGCAATGAGGAAGAGAAGTTGAGGTATGCAATGCATTTATTGACCGGACCTGAAGCGTCATGGTGGGAGAGTTAGCTAGCAATGTAACCTCCAGAAAGACAGTACAATTGGGAGGAGTTCAAACAAAGATTCCGTGAATATCATGTTCCGGAGAGTTCCATAGAGTTGAAGCGTAGGGAGTTTGAAGAACTGCAATAAGGATACTCCAGTGTCATGAAATATATTCGTGAGTTTAGTGATTTATCTCGTTATGCTGCTGAAGAAGTTAGCACGAAGGCGAGTAGGAAGAAGAGGTTCATGCGTGGATTAAATCCATTTGTGAAGATGCAGTTGAGGCTTGCCAACACTCAAACTTTTCAACAGTTGCTTGATGCAGCTATCACCTTTGAAGATGATTACAAAAATGTCCAAGAAGACCATAGGAAGAGAGCAAAGAAGGAGACAAAGAGGATTCAGGCAAGTAAACCCAAAACCAATATGGAGTTTCAACCCAGAAACCGACCCTACAACAACAACAACATGAGTATCAACAACACTGGAGGACAATTCAACCCTAGAAGGAATGTTATATGTCATAATTGCAAACTTCCGGGTCATATCAACAAGGATTGCTAGAAACGAGTGATAATTTGTTATGGATGTGGACTAAAGGGTCATATTAAGCCTGATTTCCCAAACAAACCACCTGGTGGTTGGCCCACAAAAGGTGGAGGACAAGCCATTGGAGGCGGAGGTGGACAGCCTAACAAAGGTGGAAGCTATGCCAAAAATAATAATGGCAAGAGGGGTAGACCTACGGGAAAACTGAATTGCACAAACTTGGAGGAGGTGGATAATTCAAATTAGGCGGTGATAGGTATGCTTAATATTCTCACAAATCCCGGAAAGGTAACCAAGTCATCTCAATCTATGGTCAAACCTATTATGCGGATATTTATGTGATCCCATTAAAAGTAATAGCAGTAGTGCTGGGAATGGATTGGATGGCAGACTATGGAGCTCAGATTAATTGTGAAGAGAAAACCGTTTCAATCAGGTCTCCCAGTGGAGGAAGAATCGTCTATCAGGCGGATAAACATAGTCATATCATGGTAGATCTGCAGTTGAACTTAATGAAGGGGGTAGAATTAGAAGATATTCTAGTGGTGAAGGAGTTTCAAGATGTTTTTCCAGCAGAATTACCAGGAATGCCACCTGATTGGGAGATAGAGTTCACTATTGACCTGATACCTGGTACAACACCAATAGCTCAAGCACCATATAAGATGGGTCCCAAGGAATTAAAAGAGCTTAAGGAGAAAATTGATGAATTAGCCCAGAAAGGATTCATACAGGAAAGCGTATCTCCATGGGGAACTCCAGTGATCTTTTTGGATAAATGAGATGCTGGACGGAGAATGTGTGGGGATTACAGAAATCTCAACAATGTCACAATCAAGAACAAGTATCCATTACCAAGAATTCAAGATTTATTTGACCAAGTTAAGGGAGGAGGAGTATTCTCCAAGATTGATCTAAGATTAGGATACCATCAGTTAAAAATTAAACCTAAAGATGTTCCTAAAACAGCATTTGTGTCAAGGTATGGACATCATGAGTATTTAGTCGTACCTTTTGGTCTGACTAATGCACCAGCAATATTCATGAATTTGATGAACAAAATCTTCATGCTGTATTTGGATAAGTTTGTCATAATATTCATTGATGATATTATGATATACTCCAAAGATATAGAAGAGCATGCAGAACATTTGAGAGTAGCATTACAAATCTTAAGAGAACATAAGCTTTATGCTAAGTTCAGTAAGTGTGAATTTTGGTTGGACGAAGTAGAGTTTCTTGGTCATGTGATCAGTAAGGATGGAATTGCTGTAAATCCATCCAAAGTTCAATCAATACTGGATTGGAAGGCACCAACCAATGTGAAGCAAATCCGAGGTTTCCTAGGTATGGCCGGATATTATCGGAGGATCATTGAAGGTTTTTCCAAGATAGCTGGACCAATGACCAAATTGTTAAGAAAGAGCACACCGTTCATATGGGATGAGAAGTGCAAGGCAAGTTTTCAGGAGTTGAAAACCAGATTAACTACCGCACCAATCCTAGCCATTCCAGAACCGGGAAAAGATTACACAGTGTATTATGATGCATCCAAGGAAGGATTAGGTTGTGTGCTTATGCAAGATCGTAAGGTAATTGCTTATGGATCTAGGCAATTGAAACCACATGAAGTGAACTATCCAACCCATGATTTAGAATTAGCAGCAGTAGTGTTTTCTTTAAAAGGATGGAGACATTTTCTCTATGGGGCAAGATGTGAGTTATATACTAACCACAAAAGTCTCAAATATTTCTTCACTCAAAAGGAATTGAATATGAGGAAGAAGCGTTGGTTGGAGTTGATTAAACATTATGATCTAGCAATCAATTATACTCCTGGAAAAGCAAATGTTGTGGCAGATGCTTTAAGTCGGAAAAGCATAGATACGCAACCTATGAACAGAGAATTGCCGAAACAATTACAAATTGATTTGGAAAGGATGGAGATACAGTTTATATGTACAGTAGTTCTTGGAGGATTAGCCACCATGCGGGTAATTGAAGAGCAAAGTAGTGATCTTCGACATGAAATCTTTAGACATCAAGATGAAGATCCTTTTATTGCTGAAGAAATTCGAAGAATCTCTCAAGGTCAAACATTATTTTTTATCTAGGAGATAATGGATCTTTATGGTTTCAAAACCGTCTTTGTGTACCCGATGTGTCAGAGATTCGAGAAGCCCATGAAACACCATATTCCATACACCTGGGTAGTACGAAGATGTACATGGATTTAAAAGAATTGTTCTGGTGGAATAATATGAAAAGAGATATTGCAAAATATTTATCTGAATGCCATACTTGCCAAAGGGTTAAAGCAGAACATCAAAGTCTAGCAGGACCATTATAGCCTTTAGAAATTCCAGAATGGAAGTGGGAAGAAATCGAGATGGATTTTATCACAGGGCTACCCATGACACCTAAGCGAAAGGTATGATATGGGTAATTGTGGATAGACTCACGAAGTGTAGATTTTATTCCAGTAAACCAAAAGTATAATGCTGAGAAATTAGTGGAAGTTTATGTCAAAGAGATTGTGAGTAAGCACGGTGTACCCAAGAAAATTGTGTCTGATAGAGGATCTGTGTTTACATCAGCATTTTGGAAACAATTACATGCAGCACTAGGTTCAAAATTGGATTTCAGCACAGCTTATCATCCAGAAACTGGAGGTCAGACAGAGAGGACCAATCAAATCTTAGAAGACATGCTTAGAGCTTGTGCATTAGATTTCGGAGGTTCGTGGGAAGATCATCTACCATTGGTAGAATTTTCCTACAACAATAGCTATTAGAGTAGTCTGAAGGCAGGACCTTATCAAGTACTTTATGGAAGGTGTAGATCACCTATATGCTGGTATGAACCTTGTAGTAGCAAAGAATTTGCACCAGATTATATCAAGGAAAGACAAGATATCATTGATATCATTAGAGATCGGTTGAAGATAGCTTAAAGTCGACAAAAGAGTTATGCTGATCAAAGTCGTAGATCATGGAATCCAGAAGTAGGAGATATGGTATATCTCAAAGTAAGTCCGATGAAGGGAGTGAAGAGGTTCGGAGTCAAAGGAAAATTAAGTCCAAGGTACATTGGACCATTCAAGATATTAAGTTAGAACAGAACAATAGCTTATGCTCTGGAGTTACCAAAGAGGTTAGCTTAGGTTCACAATGTGTTCCATGTTTCACAACTTCGAAAATGTCTGAAAGTTCCCGATGATGTTATCACTCATCAAGAGATTGAGTTACAAGCAGATTTGACTTATGTTGAGAAACCCTGTAAGATTCTAGAGGAAAACTGGAAAAGGTTAAGAAACAGGGCAATCAAATATTGCAAGGTAGAGTGGGAACATCACCCAGAACGAGAAGCTACCTGGGAGAAAGAAGAAGACTTGATGGAAGCATATCCAGAATTATTCAGGTACCATCCATAAACTTCAGGACGAAGTTTAATCTAAGAGGGGAAGTCTATAACATCCCAGCATTAGGATCCAACAAAGGGTAGAAATAGGAATATAAGTTTGTGCATGCATGCATATGTAAAATCAGGGTAAATTTTGCGCCAAACAAAACACTAAAGGGATCAGAGTTCTTTCACTAACCAAAGGTAGGAATAGCTCTTGTTAGTGATTGCTATGAATTATGATCTTTAGGTAGTATTAAGAATTTGGGGGAATTACTTGGAATTTAAATTTGAAATTCAAATCAAATTGAGAGTATTTGAATGTTAGAAGTTATGGATATTGAAGGGTTTTCCAAAAGAAAACCTTATTAACATTGTTTAGTTCTAATAAAGAAATAGTAATCAACAATAAGAATTAATGACAAGGAGAATTAAATAAGAAATAATTCTTATTTCTCTATCTTATAATAAGGTCATAATTGATGACAAATACATCAAAGGTATAAGGTTACAAAGAATAGAAATTTAACTTTATTAACTTGTAATAATATCTTTACAAGATCCTTTACAAAAGAATTACAAAGAAGGTTACAAGTAGAACCTATACTACTTATCTACTCCTATACTAATCTTGTGAGTCCAGATCTTGTTCCCGCAAATAAGAAAAACAACTAGAAAGGAAAATTAGGGGTTAGTTACATAATTTTTACTCTTAGTGTTGAACAGTGAAGTGTACTGTTCATGGTACATCATGGAGTAAATAAAAGGGTAAGTTTCACCAAAAGTGAAGTATCTGTTCTTCTCAGTAAATAGTTAAGCTTGCAGTAAAAGCCAAGTGGATAAAAGTAGGTCTCACCAGGCTGACAATCAGTAAATAGGTAATAGTAATAGTCAAGTTACTTGAGCTGATCCACATGCACAACACACACACACAGCTTAGTCGACTAACTGCATGGTGTGTGCTGTCAAGCTACCAGCAGCAGTACAAGCTACCATACAGAGCAACAGCCAAAGGGGAACACGGGAGCTCATTTCTCCTTCTCAGGCACACACTCACAGCTATAGAACTTGCTGAAATCATAGCCAAATACTCCACCAACTTACCCAAATCAACCATCAAATCTCCACTAGATGGTAACATAAGGAGAGGGTGGAGCAGGTGGAAAGAAAGGTCAAGCGCAAAGTCACAAGAGCAGCACCAGGTGGTGCAGGGCTAGATCAAGCAGCAAGCAACACACAACCTCATCAACCAACAAGCAATCTGGTGAGTACAAATAACACCACCACATGATCAGATTATCATTGAGTCAAATGAGTATATGTTGTTTATTAATCTTCTCAGAAAAACACCCAAGTGGGGTGTATATTCATCCCAGAAGAATTCAGATAAAAGCCACTAACAAATCTTTACCAACAAATCCAAGATCTCAGCCTATGCATCATAGATCTTGGATATAAACTAAAATCTCCACACTCATAAATAACAGCAGTCTTAGACCAAGATTCAGGGCACATCTCTTATGGAGTAGCAATTCTGAAATCTAATGATCTTAAGGATCAATATTTAACATTGAGGATTTCAATCATTTCTTAAAGAATTTAAGAAATATTAGGTGATACCATGCATCAGAGCACATCTATGAGGGACAACTAGTAACAACTTAATTTTATCTAGCTATGCCTTAGACCAGCATCATGGGCTAATAAATTTGTAGCATCTTAAGGATAATAAAGCCAGTAGAAGATTTCAATTCATTTAGCTCAGCCATACTTGGACCCAGGAAAGATTTAACCAATAGAAGTATGGATACTTGTGTACCATTCTAAAGAAGGTGTCACAAGTATAACTTCTAAACCAAGTAGATACTATACTTAGTTTTCATCAGTAAACTGGTAGCTAGCTAGCTAATCATTTTCCTGGAATAAACACTTAGGAATCATACTCATGGTTGCATATATACAATCAGAGAATCATATGAGTATCATATTAACTCTAATCTGGAAGATCAACACAAGCTAGTGTATAAAGATCAAGTGAACAATTACTGACAATACCACTATCAGTACTAACATCATGAAACAACAGTGAAATACACATCACTGGCATAAGTCGGTAAACATCCAGGACAGTATAATCACTACAATTAGTCTAATCGAGTCATCATAACCAAACCAGAGGAATGAACCCTAATCAAACCATGAACCCAATTAGGGATTGATCACTAGATGCACACAGAGGATATCAAGCAAGGCAGAGAGGAGCACAGAATGGGAACATCCCAACTTACTCAAAGTCCTCGCAAAAAGAATCGAAGAGGAGGCAGAGGATGGTCGGCGGTGAAGTAGAAACGGGGGCACGGGGAGCACCCCGAAGGGGCGCTGCAACCCACACCTAGCGCGTGTTAGATCCACTGGAGAAGAGAGGCGAACACCGTGAAGAACCGGCGCACCATCGCCGATGCTCCAGGGCGGCTAACCCTAACCCTAGCCTCACGCAGGGGTCAGCGCGACCAAAAGAGAGACTCAACGACAAATCTTCTCGGACAAAAGGGAGCGGCGTCGTCGACTTAGCCACTCTGCACCATGGCGGCGGCAACAGCGGTCGGATTTAGCCAGAATCGTGCGCGGCGGCGGCGGTAGATGGAGGAGGTGGTCGCGTGCGCGAGAGAGTGAGAGAGGGGAGAGGAGTGTGCGTGTGTGGGGGTACTGGGCCTGTGGGCAGCCCAGTACCACTCTGGTGGGTGTAACCAGGCCAAGTGGGCCGGGTTAGGTTGGGTCGGGCCAGCCCTGTGGGCTAGGCCCGTATTTTAATAGATTATCTATAAAGAAAATAATTATAAATATGCCCCTGAAATAAAAATAACTCTAGATTAATAAATAAAAATCTTAAAAATACAAATAATATATCTATGAACTCACAAAAGTATTTTCTATTGAATAAAAATAATCAATAGAATTTTTGGCAATTAAAATTTAGGTATATTAATAATAGGATGCTAATTACTTTTGAAGTTTACAAAAATATGGGAAAACTCCTAAAATTGAATAAAATTCACTTTTAAGATCCTAAATGAATATATTATTGTAGAAAAATACTAATTTGTATTTTTGCAAAGTGAATTTGGTGTGATGAGAATAAATCCTATTTCCTTAAAGGAGTTTCAAAAAATTATTTAAATAAAATAAATTCATAGAATGATATTTGTTTTTATTAATTAAATGAAATAGTAAGCTTTTACTAAAAGGGTAAAATCTGCAAAGAAGCAAATAATAAATCCATACACGACATTACTATGCACTACATATTGCTTCTTTAAATATTGTCCTTATCGGGCAATAATGGTTCTTTGTAGAAACCAAAGCTCAAGGACAGGTGGAAGCACCCAACTTCACTACCTTGCAGTCACAAGGCAAATTCATAACTTGCTCATGTCCTTTGAAGAGTCTTTATCAAAGATATTGCAAATTGTGTGTTATCATCTATGAGCTGGAGAAAGAAAATGATATCTTCTCTAATAAATAAGATGTAGTATCATCCTAAGTGATGATAAAGGTCTGCAATGGAACCTAGGGTTCCAATTGCATAAGTCACATCGGCTTAACAACCAATGTCGCCAGTGATTCTAGCGACGCATAATACGCGTTAACCATGAGATTTGGAATGAGACAAAGAAGTCAGTTGTATCTTCTTCCTTTCATATGGTGGCAAGATGACCTTATCGTGAAGTTGGGATTCCTGGTATGGATCCAACAAATGGGTGGGCACCCTTAGGCCCCACGATTTTGGTGTCTAGATTATTTATGAGTGGCTGCGGGAGGTATAGTCGGGCCTTTTATGGAGCTTACCAGGGGCATCACCACTTCATAAAGTCTTCAGGAACTCACCAGGGTTATAGCTTGCCCTAGTTGGAGGCTTAACAGAGGTGTAGTCAGCCCCGGAGGATCGTGCAGACATATGGGGTCATAGAGAGGGCAGTGATTGGCTTGGATCACCTACTGGGCCCCACATCATGGAATTGTGGACGGGAAAGTACGCCCGGTTGTGCAACAAGGAGTTGGTCTCTCATGGGTAAAGCAACACACCTCTACAGAGTGTAAGAATTGTGACATGTTACTCCATGTTCCGGTTGTGCAACAAGGAGCTACGAATGCAGCAGGAAAGGAACTCCATGAAGTTCTGGTCAACCTATGAAGACTGATGGGCATAGTTTTTGATAATAAAATCAATCTTTGAAGAAATGTTTATGAAAATTGCATAGTACCAAGGACAAATCGTCCGAGGTGGTAGATAGAGCAGCAAACTTCCCACCTTGCATATAATGAACTTGTTGGGTAACGCTGTTAGTCACTCTTTCCTTTGAACCCCTGCTTAGACTCTGAGAATCTAGAAGACACTTCGATGTATGTAGCTGATGGACAAGTGGACGTCTGCTATGAGGAACCTGACCTGTCCAGAGGAGTTGAAGGGGTGGACTACGAGATACGCTATGGAGTGGAGGGCAACGAGTCCGAGTAGTTGCCTTAGTTATTAGTAAACAATTGAGCTGAGCAGCAGGAATTATATAGAATAAGTTGTTGAGCTCAATTCGAAGTATGAGTTTGGTTTTTTATATATTCCGCTGAAACTACTTAAGTTTGGTTTGTACTTTCATAATATTTGAAGTTTGAGAACTCTTGGTTTGTAATAATGAAGCGTGTATGTTTGTAATATGGACCCACAATGTTTCTGCTGTAACACTTTGAGGGGTGTGATATTTACGGAACAGTGTTCTGTGAATGTCATATCATTGACTATAGTGTACTACACATGCAGTGGTATGCTGGGTCACCGTAATAAACCTATAAACCGCACTTATAGTGTAGTAAAGAAAGGTGATATTTCTGTACAAAGATAGACTGTTGTAGAAGTGGCTTGTTCCAAAGAATTATAGCTTATGTGCCTTTGTATATATCTTGTGAGAGGATGTAGTGGTGCAGATGTCTTTGTTGGGTACACTGGGCTTTTATATTCACACTTATCCTAATTTGTTCAAATTTTTTGTTCTCACAGTAATAATGCATAACTCCATCGCTGCATTTGAAAACATTAATATGGCTGCATCGATTTCTTTGGTGAAGGTACGCACATGATAGTTGGAGAAAAGGTTCAGTACTAACTGAATGTAGGAAAAGCGAAGAATTTTCTAGCCTCTGATGCTTTGTTTAATTTGTATAGGCTAGCGTATGGAAGTTTGATCTATTTACCTTTGTGTACACCTTTTATCTTTCGCCTTTTTATTTGATAGTGATTTCCATGCTTAGAACTGGTTAACGATGTTCATGCATGTGCTATTTACGATATACCAGTGTAAATAGATCTTCAAACCTACCGACGAGAATTCAACTTTGAATATAAGAAAAAATGTCCAAGTTAGATGTACGGTTAGAGTTATATTGTGTAAATTCATCTTAGCATTTCATGAATGTTCTTGTAAATAGACCCAAGTTGTCCAAGAATGTTCACTCGAACTAAGGTGTGGAGAAGTTGCTAATTTCTATATACCGTAACATGTGGTGCTTACTATTGTTCGCCCTCAAAAAAGTTATAGGCCATGTGACTGTTTTTAAATATATTTATGTAGTAAAGTGTTTATCTTCAAAATTCAAAGGTGTTTATACTCATGCATGAATGGAAGTAAAACAGTTATATAATATGGAAGTTCTATTCCATCTTGATGTTTTTGAGAAGTACTATAGTTTGCAGGTACATGAGAGTTCCCTAGAATTCGTATATAGAATTCTTATCTTAAGGCTATTCTAGACATTTAAGTTAAGTAGCATACAATCACTAAAAATAGGTATTGAATGATATATACGGAAAATAAGTAAAAATGGGTCTGGTGTATCATGTATTTGAGAAGAAAAAAGATGGGATGGTAAAATATTGTTCTCTACAATACTTATGTGTTTCTTTGGATAAACATATAAGGAACCTGCATATTATTTAGAGTCTACAATTATTTCCTTATGGATAGTGTTGTTTGTGATGTGAAGGTTTTGTTATATTCTTTTGCTCGGTGATGATTTATAATCTACAATTGCATTCTTCTCTAGATTCTTCATGTGAAGTATCTCGGGTTTTTCTATAAAAAGGGTTTATATGCTTTCTAGCTGCATGTTCCTTGATTTTCCCTTGGACAGTGAAGTTTTGAATTTTTTAGTTTGAACTTTAGTTGTACTGGTATCATATAATCACAATTTTAGGCTAGAATCTCTTACCTTTTGGTTATGAAGCTACAATTTACCAATTTAGCCCTTCTCAGGAAGTAATTCTTTTCCTTTCACCTGATGTAGTAGTGAGAGTGATTCCAGGTGGCTAGCATGATTTTCCAATTAGTTATCCCTTCCATATGATACTTTTATGTATTATATTATTAAGGAGAAATTTCCAGTATGTAGGACAGATGATAAACTTAAATTTTCATCTTGAATATAATGTGTGATGATGATTTAGTTTATCTTAAACATTTCCAAGTTGTCAGGATTTTTCCCTTGATATATACAGTGCATCACCATGGCGGAAAAATACCCTGATTCACTTACTATGCATTTAGTTGATTTTGTTGGATTGAGCCTGAATAACAACAATTGAAGATAGCTATTTAGTAAGCTGGTTCGTGTAAAAAGAGGTGTCTGATTTGTGAGTTATTTATATATGTGCTATGTAAAGTTTGACTCCATGGATGAATTAATGTGCTATTTATTTATATCCGTGGCATTTATTTATATGGTTTGAAAACCAAATGGATGAATCAATGTTGTTCTAATATGTAGTTTATTACTTAATTCTTACAATGAGATTCCTTATCTGCTCGTGCTGCATAGTGCAGTTGTCCTACAGTATCCACTATTATTTCTAGTAGTTTTATATCTTTTTATATGAAATACTTGGACATATTAAAAGATAGTCCTCATATCCTCTTCATTGTCTTGTAATTTTTTTATTTTCAATAATAAATCAATCGAGTTGGGTTCTAATAGATGTGTCTATTGTTGGCAGCGGTGGGGTAGATCATATTGAGTGATATAAGATCCAGACCATGTTGATCAGATGGTGATTCTAGAGAGATCCTCTAACTGGATTCTGAAGGTAAGATGCCTCTTTTTGAATTTTTGTTTGAAAGTGAGGCATGTGTTTGTGGGTGGTCCTTATCATCTTGCATGATTTGAGTTTTTCAGACGGGGCATATCTCGATGATGGTCCTGACCGGCAAGCACATGGTTCCAAAACTCCACTTAGTTATGTATTGTGTCTAAGTAAGTATATATATCGCTATCATTAACCCTACATATTCAAATGTTGTTTTTGTGTACAATTGCGCATAGTTTCATACTTTATAATGTGATTTTTTGCAGGTGTGATGAGCTGTCCAACAAGGGATTGTGGAATATATTGCTCAAGATAACTTTTTATTAATATAGAATGTGTTATTTGTTTTTCTCACCTTGTTGAGTTTTATTTTTACTTTCCAGGAGCCACCCAGAACACTATCTGGGTTACCCAAGTAAGCTCTAAAGCCATGAAAACCATAACCAAACAAATGATTTCGATATACATCTGTTTGTTTTACCTTATATCATGTCCTTGTAGTGGATGCCTCAAATCCTTGGTGCTACAAGTTACATGGGTTACATTGGAAAGGACAAGAATGGTGAGAAGCAAGAAGAATGCACAAGCTGGAGGAGTTACGGTTAGTTCTTAAATTTTGTTTGTCCTGCCTTTACAATGAGGATGATGTTGTTGGTCTTGTTGTTGTTGTTGTTTAACTGACTAATGTGTCCCTGGTCTTGTTATGTGTCCTCCAGGCCCATTACTATGAGGATGAATCTGCTCATACAGGCACTTGTGTTGTTTGTTGTGAAAGGTACTCACCTTACGATAATACCTTTTACCAGCTATTGTGTTTCCTTCTACTCTTCGGCTTTAGAATTTTGTGTAGGAAAACTTTTTTTGATGATTGATGACCCACAAGTATAGGGGGTGTATCGCAGTATTTTCGATAAGTAAGAGTGTCGAACCCAACGAGGAGCAGAAGGTGCTGGCTAGTGGTATGGATCAGGAATTCTCTGCAAATACTTAGCAAACGGATTTTTAGGGGTTTTTGATAATGCAAGTAAATAAAGTACGAGTAAATAAAATACAATAAGAATAAATGCAGCGAGTGGCCCAATCCTTTATGCAGCAAAGGACAAGTCGGTTGTATTACTTAAGATGACCAAACGTTCTCGAGGACACATGGGAATATCATTAAGTGATTTCGCTTCATATAGTTGATTAATCTTCTTTAGCTTGCTAAGTGTTGTGTGGGTGAACCTGTGCTAATGTATCGACCTTCCTAGGACTAATACATACTTGTGATTATACCCCTTGCAAACATCCATAAGTACAAGAAAGTAATCAAGGTAGAAACCTAACCACAACTTTAAACTCTAAGACCCTTACGTCCCTTGTGCAATTGTTTCCTAACGGGGGTTCAGGTTTCTGTCACTCCGGCAACCCCTACGATTAGTAGCCAAATACACAATGCATTCCCCTAGGCCCATATAGGTGAAGTGTCATGTAGTCAACGTTCACATGACACCACTAGACGAAGTACACCACAACTTAAATATCAAACTATTGAATCTTTCTCAACACAATTCCACTACTAACAACATGACTTCTCCCATGTCCTCAAGAACAAAACGAACTACTCACAAGACATTATATGGATCATGATCAGAGATGGAATAATGATTTCACTCAATAGCATCAACTACAAAGAGTAATCAACACCGGGAAAGTTTCCCCTATGAACTAATGCAAAATTCAACTCAATTGTTACAGAAATATGGAGATGGTGATGATGGTGGTGGTGATGATGATGATGATCCCGATGAAGTCCAGCTTGATGGTGGTGTTGATGGCGATGATCTCCCCTCTCCGAGAAGGAATTCCCCGGCAGAATTCTGTCTGCCGGAGAGATCTTTCTCTGTCGGTGTTTTCCGCCCCGCAGAGGCGGCGGAATCTTTCTGTGGTCACTCCCTGAGTCTTAGGGTTTCGGGAGGAATATATTCGTCAGAGGGGAGTGACAAGGGTGGACCAAGGCGGCCACACCACCTGGTGGCGCGGCCTAGGCTGGCCCGTCCCAGGGGGTCGTGTGGGCCCCCTATGGCCCATCTCCAACCCCCTCTCTAGCTTCCTTCGTCTTCTGGAAAAATAGGATTTTCCGTATATTTTCCTGGATTTTATGATCTTCGCGAATTTTGCCTCCAAACATCACCTTTTCCATCAGAATCCTGACTGCAGAAGTCCATGCTCCAAAAGTCATCATGCATGCAAAAACAGATGAAATAACATAAGTATCACCTCTTAATACGAAATATATCAATGAATAACAGTGAATTATGACATAGAATAGTGATGCAAAATGGACGTATCAACTCCCCCCAAGCTTAGACTTCGCTTGTCCCCAAGCGAAACTGAGCTCAATAAACATGACCTCAGGTTTATGGAGTGAAGAGTCGATAAAAGAATACGGACAAGAAGCATCATATTCATCAATACATAGATCACAATAGAAGACAACTCACTATTATACAACTCAACTTGCAATGAGTAAAGGAAACACAATAAATATACATAAAGTAAATCATAATTGGTAATGACAAACTTAGCTCTTGGTCGAAGAATAGTTGATAATTTGCTGGAGTTCACAAATAACTGGTTTTCAATGATAGCTTTCAAAGTAGTAAACATCAAGATAAGACAAATGTGCAAAACAAGGAACATAAGAAACATGATTGAATAAATCATCATATGAATGAATGAAACACAAAAACTCAAAATACTTGCTAAGATAGAAGGGAATGGGTTTACTGACTCAACTAAAAAGTAAAAAAGAAAGGCCCTTCGTAGAGGGAAGCAGGGATTGCAAGTCTCATAAAGAGCTCCCAAAAATTATGATACTTATTAGCTTTCAGCTCTCATTGCCCCTATCATAGGCATCTTTAGGTGATTAAGGTTAAAGTGATCAAATACGAGGATATGCTTAACAAGTTGTAAATTGAGAATCTCATGTCCCTTGAATACGAGGGTCGCTCCTCATGCTACTCAAATATTAGTCACCAGTAAGTTCTTGTCATCGTAAGCACATGTGTATCATAGAGAACCGCCAACGGGGTACCCCTTGCCCGATGATACGGAAGAATCCCCATATCAAAATGACAAGGCAAGCAGACAACAAGTATCTCATCAATCTTCTTATTTACCATGGGAATATGGTGCTTTTTCCTCTCTTTCCTCTTTTCATAGTATCTCTTTTTTTCTCTTTTTTCTCAATCTCTATCTCTTTTTTCACAAGAAGAATGCTTCATAGATACTCATTATGGTTACGCTGCAGGTTTCCACCATGTCAGCATGGATTAGACCAGTGGCCCAGGCATTTCTCTAACACACATGCATAACTCCATGGACTTACAGTCTCCCCTTTCATTTCACACCGACGACATCCATAGACAAAAGAACATGATATCAACTAGGTACAAAGTACCAGTGCAATGTTGAAAGCGTTCCCCATGACAGCATGGTTCTGCTAACTCACAACTTACAAAGCGCAAGCATATACGCAACATAGGTGAGCACAATGGTTCAAGTTTATTAAATGCAAGAAAGTAAAGTGTGCCATCAAGTTCGTGAGAGCTTTAATCACTAATTTTCACATAACAAGTTTAATTTGGGAGGTAGACAAAACAAGAATTTACTTCGAATAGCAATAGTGCTAATAAGTAGGTATGGTGGACACAAATGGCAAAGGTTTTAGTTTTAGAGTGGATGCACGAGAAGAATTTCCTCTCAGTACAGGTTTTTGGCTAGCAAGGCTGGGTAGCAAGTATAAGAGTTAAAGGAAACAATAAAACATACAAGTGATAAAGACAAACATGCAATCTTCCTTGGAAGCACAAAAGATCTTAACTAGATAATACTAGACTTATGAGCAAATTAAGAAAGAAAGATGATGAAATTATTTTTCTTTATAGGTACTTTTATCTTTTCATTCAACTCTCAAAAATAGTGTGCTACTGACCGAGATAGGTTTGCCAAAACCAACTAAATTAACTCAATGATCCCAAAGTGCTACCAATACTAACAACAAGATCAATCATATAACCACGAACTAAAAACCAATATAAGCTATGCAAAAGAGTAAATGATAGAACTTCTCATTAATATTCCATAATGGCAACTCACACCAAGGGATACATATCTAACGAGAGAGGGGACACTTCCATAATGCAAACCATCCTACATAATAACTTCTCTATTCATGATATGACTCTACTAATAGGGCAAAAAGGTAGAAGATAGTGATGTGATACCGCGGCACTCCCCCAAGCTTGGAAAAAACCAAGGGGATGCCAAACCTGATGATGAATTACTCCTTCGGTGATGGTGGTATCCTCTCATCTTCATCCGACTTCCAGGGTAAGGGATTCCCATGAACAAAGGACATCATGGTTTCCAACATCTTCATCCTTGAGTTCAGCAGTCTCCTTTTGGTGCTCGGCAATGTGTTCGGAACAAATCTTATGGATGATATCCACTTCGCGCTCCGCCATCTTCTTGTACCTAAAGACTTCTTGCTCTAGTGCTTCCATCCTGTCCTCCATACTACCTTCACCTTTAGGGCCTCGAACCTCTTTTAGCCGGAGTTCCCCATCTTTAAGCAACAACTCCTTGGGATGAATCTTCAACTCTCTCATGTATGGGTTGATGATATCCTCTAAAGAATCTTCCTTGGTTGGTCTAGAGGAAGTCATTGTAGCTCCAAATCTGGGACTCTTCCTGTCAGAAACAGATCGAAATGAAAACACGACGAAAACATGATATATGAACCTCGGGGGATCCGGGGGATTATATATTAGGAAGTTTCATGACGAAAGGAAGGTACTGGGAGAAAACGAGTCAGAGGGAGTCTGGGGTGGCCACACCACCTGGTGGCGCAACCAAGGGTGGGCCCGCGCACAGGGTGGTGTGAGCTACCATGGCTTCGTTTCCGTCCTCCTTTCGCTTCATAGCTTTCCATACCGAATAAAAACTACAAAAATATAGTTGGATAGTGTTTTCGCGGAAATTTTCTTACCAGAACTGTTACCTATTTGAAAGCGGACTGTGCAGTCTCTGAATTTGGTCCTTGATAAATTTTTCTGGAGTTATAACTTCAAAGGCATCAACATCTTCATTGTAAGAATCCCCAGCAATATAGTGTTTGAGTCGCTGCCCATTCACTACTTGTGTAGTATTATCTTTTAAAGAAGAAATTTGTATTGCTCCTGAACGGTATACTTCTTCAATAATGAAAGGTCCTTCCCATTTTGACAGTAGCTTTCCTGCAAAAAATCTGAGACGAGACCTATACAATATAACTTTCTCACCAACATGAAATTCTCTTTTAAATATTCGCTTGTCATGCCATCTTTCAACTTTTTCCTTAAAGAACCTAGCATTTTCATAGGCTTCACTCCTCCATTCATCTAAAGAACTTAAGTCAAATAATCTTTTCTCACCAGCGAGCTTACAATCTCTATTTAGTTTTTTAACTGCCCAGTAAGCTTTATGTTCTAATTCTAAAGGCAGGTGACAAGCTTTCCCATAAACCATTTTATAAGGGCACATCCCCATAGGATTTTTGTAGGCAGTTCTATAAGCCCATAAAGCATCATTCAACTTTTTAGCCCAGTTTTTTCTAGATCTATTAATAGTCTTTTTCAAGATGGATTTAATTTCTCTATTTGATAACTCTACTTGCCCCCTTGTTTGGGGGTGGTAGGCTGAAGCAATTCTATGATTAACATCATATTTAGCAAGGGTCTTTCTAAAACCACCATGAATGAAATGAGAACCCCCATCAGTCATGAGATACCTAGGCACTCCAAACCTAGGAAAGATAACATCCTTAAGCATTTTTAGAGAGGTTTCCCCGTCAGCACTCTTCGTAGGAATGGCTTCTACCCACTTAGTAACATAATCAACGGCAACAAGAATATGAGTATAACCTTTCGAGGGAGGGAAAGGACCCATAAAGTCAAATCCCCAGCAATCAAAGGGTTCAATAACTAGAGAGTAGTTCATAGGAATTTCATTGCCTCTAGAAATATTACCAACACGCTGACATTCATCACAAGATAAAACAAAATTTCTTGCATCTTTAAAAAGGGTAGGCAAGTAGAAACCTGATTGTAGCACCTTTTGCGCAGTTCTATCTCCTACATGATGTCCTCTGTAAGCACTACCATGACATTTACACAATATCTCCTTTTGTTCATATTCTGGAACACATCTTCGCATAATACCATCCACTCCTTCTTTGTATAAGTGTGGGTCATCCCAAAAATAATGCCTCAAATCATAGAAGAACTTCCTTCTTTGCTGAGCTATAAAAGTTGGGGGCCAATACTTAGAGACAATAAAGTTAGCATAATCAGCGTACCAAGGGCTCCCTCGCGAGCTTACCCCTACTGCGGCTAACTGCTCATTTGGGAAACTATCATTAACAGGCATAGGGTCAAAAGAGATGTTTTCCAATCGAGATAAATTATCAGCTACAGGGTTTTCAGCACATTTCCTATCTACTATATGTAGATCAAACTCTTGTAAAAGCAGCACCCATCTAATAATCCTAGGCTTAGCGTCCTTCTTCGTCATAAGGTATTTAATAGCAGCATGATCAATATGAATAGTGACTTTTGAGTCTACAATATAGGGTCTAAACTTATCACAAGCAAAAACAACAGCTAGAAATTCCTTTTCAGTAGTAGCATAATTCCTTTGAGTAGCGTCTAAAGTCTTACTAGCATAATGAATAACATTTAACTTTTTATCAATTCGTTTCCCAAGGACATCACCTACAGCAAAATCACTAGCATCACACATTATTTCAAAGGGTAAACTCCAATCAGGTGGTTGAACAATAGGGGTTGTAGTTAAAGCCTTCTTAAGAGTTTCAAAAGCTCCCTTACAATCATCATCAAAAACAAAGGGTACATCTTTTTGGAGAATATTAGTGAGGGGTTTTGAAATCCTAGAAAAGTCTTTAATAAACCTTCTATAGAAACCAGCATGACCAAGGATACTATGAATACCTTTAATGTCTCTTGGGCATGGCATCTTCTCAATTGCCTCAACCTTAGCTCTATCAACTTCTATGCCTCTTTTAGAAACTTTATGCCCAAGGACAATCCCTTCATTAACCATGAAGTGGCATTTCTCCCAATTAAGAACAAGATTAGTTTCTTCACATCTCTACAAAACTTTATCAAGGTTGTGCAGACAATTATCAAAAGAAGTTATAGACAGAAAAGTCATCCATGAACACTTCTACAATTTCCTCACAAAAACCATGAAAAATGGCGGACATGCATCTTTGGAAAGTAGTAGGAGCATTACATAAACCAAAAGGCATACGTCTATAAGCATAAGTTCCGTAAGGGCAAGTAAAAGTAGTTTTTTCTTGATCTTGTTGTTTAACAGCAATTTGAGAGAAACCAGAATAACCATCAAGAAAAAATGGGTCTTTTTAGACAATCTTTCCAACATTTGATCAATAAAAGGAAGCGGGTAGTGATCTTTCTTAGTAACTTTATTGACTTTTCTAAAATCAATGCACATCCTATAGCCTACTACTATTCTTTGAGGAATAAGCTCATCATTATCATTAGGAACAACGGTAATACCTCCTTTTTTAGGAACACAATGAACATGACTAACCCATTCACTATCAGCAATAGGGTAAATAATACCAGCATCAAGGAGTTTCAGTACCTCATTTCTTACCACTTCCTTCATCTTAGGATTTAAACGTCGTTGGTGCTCTACTACAGGCTTTACATCTGGTTCTATGTTGATAGAATGCTGACATATAGTAGGTGAAATCCCTTTTAAATCATCCAGAGTATAGCCCATAGCTCCTCGGTGTTTCTTTAAAACCTCCAATAACCTTTCTTCTTCCTTTCCTAAAAGTTTAGAGCTAATAATAACATGATATATCTTTTTATCATCAATATAAGCATATTTAAGATCATCAGGGAGAGGTATTAGATCGAAGACCAGATCCTTTTTAGGTGGCAACATGGTACCCAAGTCTTCTACATGCAAGTTATGCTTAAGCATCTTAGGCTGATCACGAAGAATCTTGTCAATCTCATTCCTTTCTTCCATGAAGATTTCACTTTCATGATCTTCCATAAATTGCTGCAAAGCACTATTAGGAGCAAGAGAAATAGAAGCAAGTTGTTCAACTCTGAAATCCTCATTATGGGTTTCCTCTTCACAAGGTTCTTTAGCGAATTTCGAGAAATTAAACTCATAAGATTCCCCATCAAACTTAGTTAAGATTTTCTCCCTTTTGCAATCTATAATAGCTCCACAAGTACTCAAGAAAGGTCTACCAAAGATAATAGGATAAGTTTTACTAGAAGCTGAACCAAGTACTGGAAAATCAGCAGGGTACTTAATCTTACCACAAAGAACTTCCACGTCTTGTACAATACCAATTGGAGAGATGGTCTCTCTATTAGCAAGGTGAATAACCACATCAATCTCTTCCAATTCGCAGGGACTAATTTCACGCATAATTTCTCTGTAAAGCTCATAAGGAATAGCACTGGAAGTTGCGCCAATATCACATAAACCATAATATTAATGATCACCAATTCTAACAGAAAGCACAGGGACACTAGCTTTTCTAGTTCTATTAGGATGTGAAACAATGTTAGAAGCATCCTCACAAAAGACTATGTGCCCATCTTCTATGCTTTTAGTGACAAGGTCTTTCACAATTGCTACCACAGGTTCAACGTTTATTTGTTCATCAGGTGTTACAGTTGTCTTTTCACTTTTGGTGATTACATTAGTTATCATAGGATGATCCTTTACCTTATCTGGGAAGGGAATCTTCTCAATATAAGGTTCAGGTAAGATGGGATCAATAGTGCAATACTCAGCACTCCCAACAGGAACACAGTCAACACTATCTTTATAAGGTTCATGGTACTTGTTCCATCCCCTTTTTGGAATTTCAATATAAGAAGCAAAAGCCCTAAAGCAATTCGTAATAACTTGTAAATCAAGACCATAAACATTTTTAATATTTTGAAAGTCATCAGTTCCCATAAAAGATTCAATGCATTCATAATCATAATTTATACCTGACTTTCTACCTTTGTCATTCTCCCAAGCTTCAGCATTGTCTTGAATACGGTCTAGAAGATCCCATTTAGCTTCTGCTTCCATGCGAGTGAATGATCCAGCACAAGAAGCATCCAATAAATCCTTGTCATGTAGAGGGAGCCTTGCATAAAAGTTGTTGATAATAATATTGTTGGGGAGCTCATGAATGGGACATTTGAGCATTAGTAACTTCAATCTCCCCCAAGCTTGAGCTGTACTCTCTCCATCAAGAGGCCAAAAGTTGTATATTTGATTCTGATCTTTATGAATCTCACTAGGAGGATAAAACTTTGAATAAAAGAGAGGCACTATTTCCTCCCATTCAAGAGCTTGACCATTCTTTAGCAGCTTATACCATTCCTTATCTCTTCCTTTCAGTGATAATAAGAATAACTTCTTCTTAACTTGATCTGTAGTAATACCCGCACACTTGAATAACCCACGTAATTTGTGTATAAAGAGCAAATGATCACCGAGATGGACAGTTCCATCCCCAACATAGTAGTTATCCATAACATGATTAATAATTCTTGTAGGTATTTTGAAAGCATCAATTTCAGCAGGTGGTGGCTTATCTAATACCTTAGCAGTGGTAGTAGCATTACCAAATAAGAAACTCAGCGAATTATCCATAACGAAAATAAAGAAACTAGCAGAAGTAAACAATACTCATAGTAGAAGTTTCCTTTACCAGTTCCACTCTCCAATAGCGCTTCACTCCCCAGCAACAGCGATAGAAAATAGTCTTGATGACCCACAAGTATAGGGGGTGTATCGCAGTATTTTCGATAAGTAAGAATGTCGAACCCAACGAGGAGCAGAAGGTGCTGGCTAGTGGTATGGATCAGGCATTCTCTGCAAATACTTAGCAAACGGATTTTTAGGGTTTTTTTGATAATGCAAGTGAATAAAGTACGAGTAAATAAAAGACAATAAGAATAAATGCAGCGAGTGGCCCAATCCTTTATGCAGCAAAGGACAAGCCGGTTGTATTACTTAAGATGACCAAACGTTCTCGAGGACACATGGGAAGACTGTCAAGTGCTTTCGCTTCATATAGTTGATTAATCTTCTTTAGCTTGCTAAGTGTTGTGCGGGTGAACCTGTGCTAATGTACCGACCTTCCTAGGACTAATACATACTTGTGATTATACCCCTTGCAAACATCCATAAGTACAAGAAAGTAATTAAGGTAGAAACCTAACCACAGCTTTAACCACAACTTGTGATTATACTTGTGAACATCCCTTGTGCAATTGTTTCCTAACGGGGGTTCATGTTTCTGTCACTCCGGTAACCCCTACGATTAGTAGCCAAATACACAATGCATTCCCCTAGGCCCATATAGGTGAAGTGTCATGTAGTCGACGTTCACATGACACCTCTAGAAGAAGTACACCATAACTTAAATATCAAACTATTGAATCTTTCTCAACACAATTTCACTACTAACAACATGACTTCTCCCATGTCCTCGAGAACAAAACGAACTACTCACAGGACATCATATGGATCATGATCAGAGATGGAATAATGATGTATAGCACTCTGAACATAAACAATAATTCAACGGTTCACTCAATAGCATCAACTACAAAGAGTAATCAACACCAGGAAAGTTTCCCCTAAGAACTAATGCAAGATTCAACTCTATTGTTACAGCAATATGGAGATGGTGATGATGGTGCTGATGGTGATGATGGTGGTGATGATGATGACGATCCCGATGAAGTCCAGCTTGATGGTGGTATTGATGGCGACGATCTCCCCTCTCCGGGAAGGAATTCCCCCAGCAGAATTCTGTCTGCCGGAGAGATCTTTCTCTCTCGGTGTTTTCCGCCCCGTAGAGGTGGCGGAATCTTTCTGTGGTTGCTCCCCGAGTCTTAAGGTTTCGGGAGGAATATATACGCCAGAGGGGAGTGCCAGGGGTGGACCAGGGCGGCCACACCACCTGGTGGCGCGGCCTAGGCTGGCCTGCGCCAGGGGGTGGTGTGGGCCCCCTATGGCCCATCTCCAGCCCCCCTTCTAGCTTCCTTCGTCTTCTGGAAAAATAGGAGTTCCCGTATATTTTCCTGGATTTTCTGATCTTCGCGAATTTTGCCTCCAAACAGCATCTTTTCCATCAGAATCCTGACTGTAGCGGTCCATGCTCCAAAAGTCATCAAGCATGCAAAAACAGATGAAATAACATAAGTATCACCTCTTAATACGAAATATATCAATGAATAACAGTGAATTATGACATAGAATAATGATATAAAATGGACGTATCAACTCCCCCTAAGCTTAGACTTCGCTTGTCCCCAAGCGAAACTGAGCTCAATAAACATGACCTCAAGTTTATGGAGTGAAGTGTCGATAAAAGAATACAGACAAGAAGCATCAATGAATAACAGTGAATTATGACATAGAATAGTGATGCAAAATGGACGTATCAATGATGTATATTTTGATTGAAATGTTAGAATTTCAAGATTAACTAGCAATATGTGGTCCATCAAATTATGTTGCAATCCTGAATGATGATGGAATATGTCCATCTGGCTTCCCTATAATGGTTAATAATTGTCTGTGCATCTCCCTTTAATTAGGAAGAAATGTTAACACTGTGAAACATATATGCTATCTATTGAATTACCCTGTGATGCATGCTATTTTGTAATTGAATGAAGTTAAGTACCCCTTAAGAATATTGCTAGGATTTGGGCTATCAGAGTTCAGGGACACATATATTACTAGAATGCATGGAAAATTTATTCATTTTCAGCTAAACAAAAATGTCTTATTGTTGGATGAAGAGAGTAGTTAATTATAGTCCCGTGGAGGATTTATTTTCTGGAGTTGTGACACATTGTGTGTTAGGTTTGTGGCATACAACCTGTCCATCACAAATTTGTTTGAAATGTCAGAGCTAAATATTTGGAAAGGTTGTGGCTGTTCATGTATTTGTAAGAGGATGTGCAAATGTTTATAAAAATAATTTTGCGTGCATCTGCAAATATGTTTGGTATATGAAATTCTTTAACATTTATGAGGGTATATTAGTAAATTTGCATATTTGATGGTTTTTGTGGAGCTCTGTGTTGTAAGCTGATAATCATGTATCGCTGGTGTTTGCCTGAAAATGTGTTTATTGTCTGCTCTTGAATATCTCTTACATGATACTCCTTGTGAAAGGGATACTTTCGTTCCTTGATTATGGTATGTCAATGTCATCTTACATTACAGAAGAAAACATTGCACGGCTATGAGCTTGTTCATATCCGTGTTATGCACAAGATATTCTTTTATTGTTCTATCAGAAAGTCATTTTGAAAAGTGTATATTTACATACTGTGTACTTGTCTCCTTAGTAGGTTTACATGAAGGATCTAACTGGCTGCCCAATTGGATGCATGAGATTATAAGTGGCTGAGGTTGTTAGAATTTGTCACTGAAGAGATTTATATAGTATCACAACAAGAATGGAGTAAAGATTTTATCATAGTTTTGGGGTCCAAACTCGCATGTTCTAACTATGGGTGCATTGACTGTTCCACTTTTGGGTAGCATGGTCTTGTGTGATGTCGTTCTAAGATATTAGAATTAAGAGGTATTACCCCTCACTCCCTTTAATTGTAGCACTACTTCATGTTCTTTGAGGTAGTGATGATCTTGATGTATCTTCATAAGAGAAAATTATATCACTCTCACATGTGCTTCTTATCGAAGATGATCATGCTGCGAAAATGAATATTTATATATGGTACTATCTCATGTACTATGTGCATTTCTTTATGTTTGCTATGAAAGCATAATTAATATTTTGCTAGGTTCCTTATGTTCTTATTGTTTACTTTGAATATAGTAACATACGTGGACAATAAAACAAGATAAACCACCTCGAACATGACCCAATGACGCGTTGCTCTGGGCGAACACAACGGTGTCTCCAAGAAAAGAGCGATGCAGGTAGAATCATGTTGTTCTTTGTCTTAGTTGAGCACAAAACTAATAGACGTTGCGGGATGGATATGACTACAATATGTATATTATTTCCTACTAACATTATCTAAGATTATGGTGGATAACAGTTGTGGCTAATCTACTATCTCGCTTTTGACCTTCGCTCCAGCGGCGTACCAGGTCATCTAGTATGACAACTGGGTATGCCCGGGAGGTGAATTCGAATGACCATGCCCATGACGCGTGTACTTGCTAGTACGACACCGGAAGCGTTGCTACTCAAGAGCATGTCGACTGGATGCAGAAGGCCTAGAAGCGTAGCTAGACCTAGTCGGATTAGATCAAGATCACCAAAACCTTAACCGATTCGGTGTGATCCATGTAAACCCTAGCGAGGTAGCACTATATAAGTCACCCTAGGGTACTCTCCACTCATAAACACTTTGATACACTCCATAGGGGCGACTTGCTGCCCTCATTGCCGAGCTCGTCACCCTTTGTAATCTCATACAAATCAATGCATGGCGTTGGATTGATGACATGTACGCCATGAGGGTGTCCTCGAGGCGTGTGGAAGAGAGGGGTGTGAGTTGTACATTATTCCGAGACGGTGAGCACACAAGTTTACCCAGGTTTGAATCCGCCGGCTTTGGACGGATCCTACTCCTGCTAGCAATCCAGTAATACGGTAGAGCCGGAATATGGGTTACAAGGGTTTCGCCTATGCGAGTTGAGATTGTAGACTATTTTCAGGGTTGGGTTGCCCTAAAGGCTCTCCCTAGGACGGCTTATATAGATATCATATAGATATCCGTCCTAGGGTTTACAGGAGAGATCTATCTAGCTACGACTAAGAGTCGATTACAGAGTACATCTTGGATTACAAGTAACACTATGGGCCAACGTCGGTAAGTCTTCTAGGCCTTCCCGTAGCCGGACTGGACTCTGTCTCTTCTCCCTGACTAGGCCGCTCGTGAAACAAAGCTCTAACCCGAAGTGGGCCACCCTAGTCAGTGAGGTACAGTGAGGATACCCGGAAAGTATATCCCTAACAGCAACCCCCGGAGGCCTCCAAGATCCAAAGTCGGATTCATCATCGTCTAGCTTGATCTTCAGCTTGCAGAATCTTAAAGGGTTCCTGAAACTTCAAAAGAAAAGATACGATCCAAGTCTCGAAAATAAGTCGTACCTATAAGTGCGTTATTCGGGTTTCTAGCTCGATATTCAAACTAAGCTAGAACTTGGTCTCTGACGTTATCTGACACCAGTCATGGTCAAGTCACATCACTGACAGACATTTCCTGTTAGCACAACCGTTGGTGGGTCCGCCTTTCGCGGAACCGAGGCGCTGTTTCAATGCGTGCGTGGAGATCGAGGCGGCGTAATCATCGCGTGGGGGATTCCCAGTCCTTTCCACGATGTGTGGCACGTTTACTGTAGTGTTTACACGAATCTTGACGTGGCCAGCGGTTATAAGTGGCGAGGATCTATTTTACTCATCTTCTTCACCAATCCCTTGCGTCGTTCCTTCTCCTCTACTCCTCTTGCGGACCCAGAGCTCCTCTTCTCCCCAAAAATTCCTAGCGCCACCCATCCAAGGTCATCGTCGCACTGGAAAAATGGCATCTGCATCATCCTTCGGCGAAACAATCCCCAACCCTCATGACGGCGAGCAAGTGCACTTCGGCACTCACCTTGACAGAGGTCTGAGCTTTCCTCCCTCAGATTTCTTTTCCGAGGTTATTGATCACTATGGAGTTCAACTCCATCATCTCCCCCCGAACTCCATCTTAGAGATGAGCGCGTATGCATCTTTGTGCGAGGGGTATCTCGGCATTAGGCCGAGCCTTACTCTCTTCCGGTAATACTTCTTAGTCCGGAGAAATTCCATTACTGCCGGTAATCCTTATATTACCGGTACGATTAGTTTTTCGGTTAAGCGAGAGCGCATCTATCCTTGGATCATGGCCAATCATTCGGTCAAGCAATGGTCGGCCACTTTTTTCTATCACAAGGACATTCCCGCTCCCGGCAAAGCTACTGCTTTGCTGGCTTTCGTCGACGGAGCCACCACGCCCCAAGAATCCTGGGATGAGGTCGCTCCGGCTCTCAGTGACAATCTACTTCTCGCCAAGAGGCGGATCAAATACTTGATGAAGCACAAGGGCCTGAGAGGGTCCGACTTGGTCCAATGCTGGGTGTCATGCCTGACCCAGCCTCTCCAACACCATGGAGATCGACTGATGCACTCCATCACGTCGTCAAAGAAGGATTCCCTCTGCATCAGCCCCAAAGCCTACACGACAAAAGATTATGTAAGCCAGATTAAGTGGCTAATAAGGGAGCGGATCAAGGGGAAGATTCTGGAAGTGTCCCTGGACATGCATGTGTTGGAAGATCCCGTTGTGCTGGTAAGCTTCAGCAACAACCCTTTTTCTGTGCTCATCTTTATATTATTTCGCAATACTGAGATATTATCTTCTTTTCAGCTTGCCGACCTCCCTGAGTCAGAGTTTGCTCCCATCGAGGGATATCCTCCTGAATTTTCTCAGGAGGAGGAATTGGTTCCACTGCCAGACATTGTTCCTTGGAAGCGTAAAGCTCTGACAGTGCCTATTGGCACAAAGGAGGTGCCCGTTGTGAAGAGGTAACTTTCCTCACAAATTCTGCCTTTGTACTTTGTTTGTAATTCTTTCCGAGATGTAATGTTCTTTGTTCTATTACTTTCTCAGAGCTAAACAGCTCATCAAGGGCAAGGGGAAGGGAGTTACTACCAAGCCCCTGCGTCAGTCGAAGCTAAATTTGGCTTCTCCTGCCGTGGCTCCTCCGACTCCTGCCCCTCAGCCTTCTGCAACGCCGGAGATTACTCCATCTCCAACCGTCGTTGAAGATCCGGCTCCTTCAGCAGAGCCAGTGATCCTTGAATCGCAAACTGACGTCACCATGGATGACTCAGGTATTCATAAGGGTGAACCCTCTTCAGGTAATGATCCCTCGGTAGAAATCTTCGCCGACAATCTCCTAAGCAACCCGGGACTTGCCAAACTTGGCCTTTCTCGGAAATCTGTGGAGGAAATCCAGCGGTTGGCCCGGAAATGCTTAGAAAGCCGGACCATTACTGCTGAAGAAGAAGCACAAGAAGCGGAGGACGTCAAGTACTCCGAACTTCTTGAATAAGTCCGCCTTCGCGACGAGGGATTGAGAGCTGGTGTGCTTCCGCCACCACCAATTATTCCACTCACCCTTGCCGAGAAGGTTTCTGCCGAAGTGAACGTGAGTTTGAGTAAACTCACTCACGAACATCACGTAAGTCAGAATTCCAACTCACGTTTTACTATATTTCATATCATATCCTCTAGCCCCCAAGCATGAAGTTGGATAGACAATCCGGGTTTATGCTTTCTTAGGATGCCAAAGAATGAACTAGTGTAGCCCCAAGGGTCGTGCTGATATTAGTTACAATATTAGCCTGAGTCTTTAGTAGACTTCTGACTCTAGGTATTCTGACTTACAGAAAGTTAATTCATATAACCAGTAATTATTGAAGAATATCTGCAACAAGCGGAGAGAGATCAAAGCTCTCTAACTTAAAAATGCTGAACTGAAAGTATCCAGGGATGAGGCTGAAGGTAATCATTTCAGTACTCAAACCTTGCTTTTTATTTCATAGTCGAATTTTTGTTCAACTGTTGTTCCTTTGACTACAGCACTAGTGAAACAGTCTTGTGCTATGATTGAAGAGGCCGAGAATCTTAAAACCTTGGTGGTGGAAAACAAGGATCTCCGCCAAGAGCTGGATAAACTCAAGGCAGATCATGAGAAGAGCATTCCTCAAGTTCTCGAATCCTCCTCCATGGATACCATGGAACATGATCGAACGATCGTGGCCTAGGACCAAAAGATCTCAGATCTCAGCAATGACTTGTTCAGAGAGAGGGATATCACCAAAGCACTCTGGGCTGAACTCTAGAGTCTTCGAGAAGAGAAAACCAAAGTCGATGATGTCATCCTTGGTACGTTTCCATCTTTCTGTCTTTTCTTCACCTTTCGACTCTTTCGATGTCGGATTTCTTTTATTAACCATTTTGCATTACTTGCATAGGTCCTCTAAATTTACTGGACTCAGCCTCTGCCAAGTCTCGCACCAGCCGACTTACACAAGTCGGCGATCTGCTTCACGACTTCCGCCAATCCATAGAGGATAGTGGCGAAGTTCTTAAGGTTCCGGATATGCATAACATGTCCGGCCTTCAAGTGCGAGACAAGGCCAAGGAGATGCCACAGCTTGTTCAAGACTGGAACATGTCCTACGCGCGGACCGCAGCGCAGAACGCTCTCAGCATGCTTATGAGCCACCATGGTAACATGGAAATCAGGCAAGTAACTAGAGGGTACTGCAAAGTGGATCAAGACGGACATGAGCAAGAAATCAAGGCCATCATGGACTCCTGCACCGGATATGGGTGTCACGTAGCTGATTTAACCAGCTATGCCACTCCCTTATTCACCCGCGTGAACACACCACCTCCGTCTGCTGAAGAAACAGCTGAAGTTTTCGACGATGAACAAACCGTATCGGATTTGAACATCTCAGAACGTTATCAAGGCGAGGCTGATGCATCAAGCAAGCCGGCAGCTCCAACCTCTCCCCGTGCATCATAGTGCATCAGAAAAACAATGTGTTATTCTGAAAACAATTTGGGTCTGTAAATATGCAGTATGATACTTTTGCTAGTGCCAAGTTTTATTGTATCTATTTAGTACTTTTGGCTTAAATGTTTGCATAAGCACTTGTATTTTTTGTTTGCACTTATCGTTTATCTGGCTTTCCGCCTCGTCCCTTTTGTGAGCCGGCCAACCTTTAGCACGAAAACTTTGCCAAGCAACGGCGCTCAATTGCTAAACCAATTTAAACTCGGAAACAAAGCCGGCTTCCAGTACCAACAATTCACTACTCGGAAAATGCCCACATCCGGCAGTCAGACAAATAACCAAAGCACATACTATAAAATTTAAACTTATACCCGAAGGTAGCAATTTTTATAATCGGAAATCTAAACCAGAACAAACATGAGCATCAAGTACTTTCAGGTATTCTAGGATTTTCGATTGTGACATGATCATTCGGAAATAAGATGGTAAAAAACTTCTCAAAAAAATTTGAGGCAACCAATACTTTATTTCTTTTTGAACATGTACACATATATGATTACAAAGAAGGATAAACTAAGAATAAAAGGGACGTAGCTGAGCAATATTCCATGGTCTGTCTAATTCTTCCGATTTGTACTGGCTCCAGCTCTCTTTCTCTTCTTAGTAGCAGGTCTTTCTTTGACTGGCCGCATATTAGTTAGGTAGTATGAACCATTGTGCAATACTCGACTAACCAGAAAAGGCCCTTCCCATACCGGGGAAAGTTAGTGCTTTCTTTGCTGCACAAGCCAGAGAACCAAATCGCCCTTATTGAAAGACCGGTTTCTAACTCTCTAGCTATGATACTTGCGTAACTTCTGCTGATAGGCTTTTGATCTCATTTCAGCAACGACGCGAACTTCTTCGACAAAGTCGAAATCATTTTGTCGAGAAATCTCGGCAGCCTCTTCAATATACGCGGAAACTCTAGGAGAATTGTGGATCAAATCACTAGGAAGAACTGCTTCAACACCATAGACCAAGAAGAAAGGTGTGTATCCGGTTGACCTGTTCGGAGTTGTTCGCAAGCTCCATATTACAGAGGGTAATTCCTCTGTCCAATCCCCCGCAGCACGTCTCAATGGTGCTTCGAGTCTTGGTTTTAGGCCTTGTAGGACTAATCCATTTGCTCTTTCGACTTGTCCATTAGCCTGCGGATGTGCGACAGACGCAATGTCAAGCCATATATTTTGTTCGTTGCAGAATTCGGCAAGCTCTCCCATAGAGAAGTTACCCCCGTTGTCCGTGATAATGCTATGCGGATAACCATACCAGATTATAACATCCTCGACAAATCTTCTGGTTGTTGCTCCATCACAACTAGTGAAGAGTTTAGCCTCAATCCATTTGGTGAATTTATCCACCATCACTAAGAGGTGAGTAAATCCACTTGGAGCCCGTTTAAACGGTCCTACCATGTCAAGCCCCCAGACCGCAAAAGGCCATGTTATCGGTATTGTTCGCATCTGATCAGCTAGAACATGAGCTTGTTTGGCATATTTTTGGCAACCTTTGCACGTCTTGACCAGCTGTTCGACATCCGCCTTAGCTGTAAGCTAGAAAAGGCCGTGTCAAAAAGCTTTTGCCACTAAAGATTTGGCTGCAACATGGTGACCACACTCGCCTTCTTGGATTTCTCTTAATATTTCCACTCCTTCTTCCGGAGATACGTGATGTCTACGCACTTCTATTCTTGTAGACAGTTGTTGGGCCTCCAAGTGCAGAGGTTTGTAGAATAGCAGCAAGTTTTCCCTTAAGTAGATCACCCAAGGTTTATCGAACTCAGGGAGGAAGTGGTCAAAGGTATTCCCTCTTAAGCAACCCTGCAATCAAGATACAAGAAGTCTCTTGTGTCCCCAACACACCCAATACACTTGTCAGGTGTATAGGTGCACTAGTTCGGTGAAGAGATAGTGAAATACAAGTGGTATGGATATAAAACAATGGTGCTAGAAAATAGCTTGATGGCGTGTGGTTGACGTGGGAAAAGACTAAAGGCAAACCGAAATAAAGATGGCAACAAGCAAACATGTAACAGATCTAATTGCAAACGGTGTATCAATGCTTAGAAACAAGGCCTAGGGATCATACTTTCACTAGTGAACACTCTCATATAAATATCTTCTCTTTATGATACTACTCTTAACTACTCTCCGGTTGAACACTCTAATCGATGGTAGGGCTATAACAGCACACCTCAAAGTCCATCTTTCCCATCTAGAAACCCCACACTGTCACCTTGAGTACTAGATGAGTCCAACAAACACCACAATTTCATAAAGACATCCAACTCCAAATATAACTCATAACAAGTATTTGTAATCTCTAGCCTAAGTGCCACCATGGAGAGCACGCTGTCACTTTCACACACATGGGGAGAGCAGAGATCTAATAAAGCACTTGAGTAGCAAGGTAGATCTACTAGATTACAAAATCTCATGACCACATCAAGATAATGCATAGATAGAGAGATGAACACATAGCTACCGGTAGAACCCTTAGCCTCGAGAGAGATCTACTCCCTCCTCATCATGGGAATCAGCAATGGTGATGAATATGGTGGTGGAGATCGATGGAGATGGCTCCGGCGGCGGCGCGGAGGACTTGTTCCCGCCACCGGTATCACAGGTGAGCACCGCCCCTTCACACCCTTCCTTCATGGCTTCTTGGGAGCCCTTTCCCATGAAGATGGCATCTATGGGAGAGGCAAAAACGTGGATTTGGTGGCTGCAAATTCGTGGATGGAGGAGTCTCCCACGGATTAGGTTTCCTCCCTTTATATAGCTTTTCGGATTCGCGTCACCCCATCTTGGGCTGCAGTAAATCGGGACTAAAAGGCTCGACCGGACTCGGAATTAGCTAAATTTTATGTCCAAAACGTCTGTCGCGAAATTTCCAACAACTTTGTAGTTGAAGAGTTTTCCGTTTGATGCCGGCTTCGACCCGAAACCTGACCATCTTCAAAAAGAGTTCTGAGACAGATTTCTGGAAAATCCCAATTTGACTTCAACAAGGTTTCCACTTGTATTCTTGGTAATTCCTACACATCGAAGTGTAAAACAAGAACATTGTGCACTTTTGCAACTATTAGTAAGTTAGTCCAAGAAATCATATAAAAAGTACTCCAAAGTCTGGGCAAAACATAAGAAAGTAGATAAAACCAAGCATTGAACATCAAAAATTATAGATACATTTGCAATGTATCAATATCTCCAAGCTTAACTCCTCCTCGTCCTCGAGTAGGTAAGTGATAAAAAGAAAGAATAATTTTTAAGGTGACATGAACCATCAAAGACTTGATCAAAGTATTTGTAAAACATTCAAAGTTGGGATCATAGTACTTTAATCATATCATGAAAGACAAAGTTCTAGCAATAAGACAAAAAAACTATGATGCAACATGAAAATGCACAAATAAAAGATTCATGAATAACAATGCTTTGCAAGACGTTTATTTGTTTCACATAAAGAAAACATAGCATAATAGTATTCAGCGTGTCCCTCAATAGAATAGCAAATATAAATGCATAGGACACCTTCAAAGTTTATAAGAGTGACTAGATACAAATAGTTTAAAACAAGCAATATCAAGTTATGCATCAATCAACAAGTCTTGGGACAATGCATATAGAACTAAGAATGGCCACTATGCTCTCAAAGTAGGTGCATAAAGGTAGAAGGTGGAGACTCAATATAAAAGGAAAAGAAAGGCCTTCATAGAAGGAAGTAGGGATTCAAGTTTTATAAAGAGCTTCCAAAAATTATGGTACTTATAGCTTTCAGCTCTCATTGCCCCTATCATAAGCATCTTAAAGTGGTTAAGGTTAAAGTGAACAAACTATGGTGTACATGCTTGACGAAGTATAAGTCGGAAATCTCATGTCCCTTGTATACGAGGGCCGCTCCTCATGCTACTTAAGTTTAGTCACCGGTAAGTTCTTGTCATCGTAAGTACATGTGTATCATAGAGAAAAGCCAACGGGGTACCCCTTGCCCGATGATACGGAAGAATACCCATATCAAAATGACAAGGCAAGCAGACAACGAGCATCTCAGCATTCTTCTTATTTACCATGGGAATATGGTGCCTTTTTCTCTCTTTCCTCTTTTCATAATCTCTTTTTTTTCTCTTTTCTCTTTTTCTTTCTCAATATTGGACTCTTTTTTTTATAAGAAGAATGCTTCATAGACAGCTCATTATGGTTACGCTGCAGGTTTCCACCATGTCAGCCTGGATTAGACCAGTGGCCCAGGCGTTTCTCTAACACATATACTGACATGGGTATACCCTACAGGTACTCGAGCTTGGTATATACGATCCAAATATGTACAGGCCCACGGTGTCGCCAAGGCCCAAACAAGAGACTCGAGTGGCCTACGGACTCTCGATTGCTTGAAGAACAAGAAGAAGTTAAAGATAGAAAGTTTGAAGGGGAAAAACCCTAACTTGTAACCGACTCGACCTGCTACCCGAGACCTAGCCTATCTATATAAAGGCTAAGAGGGGGCAGCGAGGAGGAGACACGCAACCCTAGTTTCCACAACCCTCGCCAGATTGCATCTGCGCACCGTTGTAACTTTCGACTCCTTCGATAATTCTACGAGCAGACAAGCAGGAGTAGGGACCTCTACGAGGACTGAACCTGGGTAAATCCTTTGTCCACTGTGTGCTTGTTTGCTAGCCGATAGATGTCTCCAGCGCTCCCTCCTTCTCCAAAACCCAAGTCCATAACAATGGGCATTGATGAGTTAAACCCTCGTCAATTGGCGCCATCTGTGGGAATTGGGATTGCTGATGTTGCGGCTTCTTCGGCCCCATCAACTGCGATCTACAACTCTGCAACAGCGGAGATTCGCCAGCTCTTCGGCGCTTTCGACTTCACCGTCCACACGCCGGCCACCCGCCCGGCCTTCGAGTCTGTGGGCGACGGAATCAGCCTAGCAACTGGGAGCTTCCGCTTCAAAGTTGGTCAGATGGGCACGCTTCGCATGCCTGATCAGCCGACAGCACCGGCGATTTCCTCGGCATCATGGTTCCCTCCATTGATCGACACCCTCAGCGAGCTCAACGCCCCGATGGCAGTCGAGAATACGATCAACGACATCAGTCGTGATTCTGGTCTGAGCAATCTGGCCACTGAAGATGGAACCTACGGTTCCGGATCTAAAAGTTGTGGAAGCAACAGCTTCCCCAATCACTTCATGTGCGCCGTCATCAACGCAGGCGACACCTCCGCCAATCGTGACAACGGTGGTAACACCGGTAACGACACCGATCCACCCAACGCCGGCAACGGTGGCAACGGCCGTAATCGCGCTCCTGTCAACAACGGAGGAGGAGTTGAACCTCCCAGCATAATCAATGAGCAAACCGGCGAACGCATCGTAATCAAGCTCAACGAGCAAGAGTGGAATCGCTGCCGTGAAGCCCTACGGGGCACACCTCTACCCTTTGGGTCCCCGCAGGAACTGCTGATGGGCTATCACTGGCTCCTGAAGGAAGAATTCAAGCGCCAACTGCAAACAATCGCGCAGCTTGAGGCACGTAAAAAGGCAACGGACGAATCGAGCCTTCGTTGCGCTGGGCTCTCCTCCTACGGAGGATCCTCCTCAAGGAGCAACGAGTACCTCGCCAAGAAGAGGCAATCGCGGATGGCTCATCTTACCGAGCAAGAACGCATAGAAGCCGCGAAAGTCCTCGACTTCGGCTCTATGACAGTCGACACGAGGGGCAACGTGGTCCCCAGGACGCCGCAGGCTGCGGTGACGGCAGCCACCATGTACCTCCTCAACAACCAGCCGCCAGCTGGAGATCCCCGAACTGCCATGCACCGATCTACGATCGCGGGCTTGGGATTAATCGAGGCCGCCCTCGACAAGGAGCCAACACCAGACCCAAAAAACGGCAAAGCGCTAGCAAAGCGCCACTCCTCACCCTCATCCAGCGACGACAGTCACGACCTGTCTCGGCGCCGCCGCTCACGGCGACATGACTGTGACTACGATGCGCGCAATGACCTCACGCAGTGCAAGATCGAAAAGTCAAGGGCACGACATGCTCGGTCGACTGACACGGAAGAGGAAGATGGGGAGCTCTGCGGCGCCAGATGCTTCAGCAGATCCATCAGGCAGAAACGAATGCCTAAAGGGTTTAAACTCCCGTCGGAGAACCCGAAATTCGACGGTCTACAGGACCCCAAGATCTGGCTGGAGGATCACATCTCCTCCGTCAGACTCCACGGAGGCAGTCGAAGCACTGCCATGCAATGCTTGCAGCTACAGCTGCAGGGCGCCACCCGAGCATGGCTCAATAACCTCCCACACGGATCCATTCGCAATTGGGATGAGCTAGTTTACAGCTTCGTGCGCAACTTTAAGGGCACGGACAAGCGGCCCGTATCAATCGAAGAGCTGAGATGCTGCCAGCAAAGATCTGGCGAATCGCTGCGCTCCTGCATCCAAAGGTGGTCCATCATCAAGTACTCCGTGGAGAACATCTCAGAAGACCGCACGATTGATGGATTCAACGGTGGTGACCGCCGCCTAGAGCTCAGGGAGGAGCTGGGCCGCTCAAAGCCCCAGACCATCGACCAACTGATGGAAATCGCGAATCGGTGGGCAGATGGAGAAGATTCGGTGAAAAATCACGCTCACTCCGACGAGGAGGCGGAACTCGAACGCAGACACGACCGCCGAGGCAAGCGCCGCATGCACATCTACGATGATCGCGACGACGTCAACATGGTCGCAGTCGGCTATGCCGATAGACGTGACGATAACCGCAACAGCGGATACCGCGACTCCGGGAAAACCACGCAAGTATGGCAACGCCGCACTTGTGATGAGGCACCGGCGACCTCCATCGAGGACAAGCTGTCCGGGCCATGTACGGTACACTTCTACATCGACAAGCATGATGGCAAGAGAAAGTCCAGCCACCTCCTCAAAGACTGTCGCAAGTTCCTCAAGCTACACGAGGGATTGGTTCGGATGAACCACAATGCAGTCGAAAGAGGCTACGGAGCCGCTCCAGGCGCTATGGCACATGGTGCACCACCACCACCACCTGGGCCACCCCCGAACGGAGCCGCACCGGACCAGCACCACGGAGGAGAACCGTACCCACGGGCCATGGGTACCATGATGATCCAAAAAGGACGCCCCTCCAACAGGGTGCAGAAGGCCATCACTCGCCAAGTCAACTTGGCCATGCACTCGCCACCATCCACCACTGAGTACCTCAGTGGGAGCGAGTCGTGCATCACCTTTGACAAACGCGACCACCCACCTCAGATACCTCGTCCAGGTCATTGCCCCCTCGTACTCGAGGCGCAAATTGGAGGTTTCGACATGAGTTGCGTCTTCATGGACGGCGGAAGCGGCATCAACCTCATATTCGCGAGTACCTTGCGAGCAATGAGGGTCCCTCTAACCTGCCTGGAGGCATCGGACACAACGTTCCATAACATCGTCCCAGGGAAAGGCGTATACCCCCTGGGCAAAATCAACCTCGACGTCATCTTCAGCACGCCGAAGAACTTCCGGCGCGAGCGCATCGACTTTGAGGTCGTCGACTGGCCCCCGCAGTACCACTGCATCCTCGGGCGCGTCACGTTTGCTAGGTTCATGGCAGTACCCCACTACGCCTACCTGCATATGAAAATGCCAGGTCCTAACGGCGTCATCACAATCAATGGGAGCTTTGAGCGATCTGACAGTTGCGACAGGGAATTCAACAGAATCTCTCAGTCCTTCGGCATGCAGGAAGAACTCGCGAGAATGAAAGAGACGACAGACAACAGTCTGCCTCCCCTGAGCAGGCCAAGCTCACCTGATCTCTCTTTCGACTCATCTGTGCACACAAAGAAAGTACATGTCCAGCCATCCGATCCCGCCAAGACGGCCCTCATCGCCAACAACTTGAGTCCCGCATAGGAACTCGCGCTCGTCGAATTCCTCCGTGAGCACTGGGAAATCTTTGCTTGGTGTCCTGCGGACATGCTAGGAGTTCCTAGGGAATTCGCCGAGCACGCACTCAACGTCAACCCCGACGCAAGGCCAGTCAAGCAAACAATCAGGCGACTGTCTGAGCCACAAGCGCAGACAGTTGGAATGGAGATCAACAGACTCCTTGAGGCCAAGTTCATACGCGAGATCAAGGAAAGCACTTGGCTCGCCAATACGGTGCTGGTACCAAAAAAGGACACGGATATCCTGCGGATGTGCATGGACTTCACTTCTCTGAACAAGCACTGCCCAAAGGATCACTTCCCAGTGCCACAAATCGACCAGATCATCGACTCCACCGCGGGATGCGAGCGTCTCTGCTTCCTCGACGCCTACTCAGACTATAATCAAATTCAAATGAAGGAGGAAGATCAAGAGAAAACAGCGTTTACAATGCCCTTTGGTGTGTTCTGCTACAACACAATGCCCTTCGGGCTAAAAAACGCGGGAGCCACCTACTAGCGGTGCTTGCAGGCTTTCCTCAAGGAACAACCTATCGCAACATCCAAGTCTATGTCGACGGCATAGTAATCAAGACCAAGGAGGAAGCCTCTCTAATCGATGATTTGCGCAAAACCTTCGCCAACCTCGACCGCTACCGGATCAAGCTCAATCCGGACAAGTGCGCCTTCGGCGTACCATCTGGGCAGCTACTTGGGTATCTCATCTCCGCGAGGGGAATCGAGGCGAACCCGAAGAAGATAAAAGCCATACTGGCCATGGAGAAGCCGAAGAACATAAGAGGCGTCCAGGAACTGGCCAGACAAATCGTGGCCCTCAGTCGATTTATCAGTCGAATGGGTGAAAAGGCCCTGCCCTTCTACCAGCTCCTCCATAAAGCTGAAAAATTCGAGTGGACCAATGAAGCGCAAGAAGCATTCGAAGATCTCAAGCGCTTGCTATCCACTTCGCCAGTGCTGGTGACTCCACGAGAAAGGGAACCACTGTTGTTGTACATCTCCGCCACCAACCAGGTGGTCAGCACAGTGCTCGTCGTCGAGCGGGCTGAGGAAAACAAGGTTCATGGCGTACAATGCCCGGTATACTACCTCAGTGAGGTCCTCACGCCAACAAAACAGCGGTACCCGCACTACCAGAAGCTGGCGTACGGCGTCTTTATGACCGCCCGACGACTGCGCCACTACTTCCAGGAACACCCAATCGTGGTAGTCAGCGACGCCCCATTGGGACATATCCTCAATAACCCCGACGCTAGGGGGCAAGTCGCGCTTTGGGGAATAGAACTATCTCCACAAGACATCACATACGAAAAGCGCGACGCAATCAAGTCGCAAGTTCTCCCTGACTTCCTCATGCACTGGATGGAGAACCAACTCCTGGACAAGCCAGATATGTCCTACCTCTGGAAAATGCACTTCGATGGGTCCAAGCGGAAAGACGGAGCAGAGGCAGGTGTCATACTGACGTCACCTCAAGGGGACAAGCTGAAGTATATCCTGCGAATGCAGTTCACAGCCTCAAACAACGAGGCTGAATACGAGGCCCTGTTGCATGGGATGAGGATGGCAAAATCTTGCAGCGCCAAGAGGCTCATCATATATGGCGACTCCAAGTTGGTCGTCAACCAAACAATGCATGAGTGCGACGCACTGAACGACAACATGATCGTGTACCACGACCTCTACGATACACTCGAAGGAGACTTCGATGGTTGCAAGTTGCGACACGTAGGTCGCGAAAGCAACGAGGAGGCGGACGCACTCGCCAACATAGGCTCTACCTGCGCCCCCATACCACCTGGGGTATTTCTCGAGCGCATATGCGAACGCTCCATCAAACCAAAGGCCGCAGAGAAGAAAACAAGCGCAACAACGGACTCGGGGGCTACGCCACCCAATGAGCCAATGGCACTCGATGACTTGGAGCTGGACACAGGACTCGATTGACCAATGAGCGTCATGATGATCGAGAGACTACCTCCTTAGCAAGAGACTACCGGACGACCCGACAGATGCACGGCACATCGCGCGGCGCTCCAAGGCATTCACCGTTATCAACGGCGAACTGTATAAACGCAGCATCACAGGAGTGCTACAATGATGCGTCTCCATGGCCGATGGAAGAGCAGTTCTCCTCGACATCCATGAAGGGACCTGCAGGCACCATGCCGGCAGTCACGCCCTCATTGCCAAAGCTCTACGAGCTGGATTTTACTGGCCCACGGCCATGCGCGACGCCAAGGACATAGTCCAAAAATGCAATGCTTGCCAGCGATTCGCGGACAAGCCACACGCACCAGGCGTAGAGCTACGGCCTATTCCATTGGCCTGACCCTTCGCACAATGGGGGCTCAACATGGTTGGCAAGGTTCCAAGGTCCTCGCGCGGAGATTACGTCTACCTCTTGGTTGCAGTCGACAAATTCACCAAGTGGATCGAGGCCATGCCGGTGACCAACCAATCCGCGCACAGCGCAGTCAAGTTCTTCGAGCCCATCGTCTACCGCTTCGGCGTGTCGCACAGCATCATCACCGACAACGGGACGAACTTCACATCCAAGGAGTTCAAAGAATTTTGCGAGAACCTAGGGATCAACATCAGCTACGCCTCAGTAGCGCATCCACAGACCAACGGTCAGGTGGAAAAAGCAAACAGGCTCGTCTGCAGCGGCATCAAGAAGCAACTCCTCCGACCACTCGAACAAGCCGCGGGTTGCTGGCCAGATGAGCTGCAATCCGTACTCTGGAGCCTACATACAACTACAAACAGCGCCACGGGCTACACGCCATTCTTTATGGTGCACGGAGCAGAAGCGGTACTACCCGCCGAAGTACGGTACAAGGCGTCGCGCGTGGTCGCTTACAACAAACAAGAGTCATCCCTTGCACTCGAAGACTCCGTCGACCTCCTTGACAAAGCAAGATAAATCGCCGCAGAGAGATCCACGATCTACCAGCAGAACCTGCGTAACTACCACAGTAGAAGGCTTCGGCCCAGATCCTTCGTCGAAGGTGACCTGGTCCTGCGACTGAAGCAACAGGGGCATCTCAAGCTCGAGTCCCCCTAGGAAGGACCGTACGTGATTACAAAAGTAATCCTAGGTGGCGCCTATCACCTTCAAGATTTAGAGACAGGAGTCACATACTCCAACCCTTGGAACGTTGCACAACTGCGACGCTTCTACCCCTAGTCGTTTTTTACTTTTACATCACAAAATAAGGCTACTCAGCCAAGGCTACTTAGCCACACATTGTACCTTGCACTGTTCTTCGAATAAATAAAAGCTAAGTGCCCCAAAACTCCATGTTTCTCCTTCACTTTGTCAATTTTTATACTCGGGGGCTGCGCCATCCTACATACATCTATTCTTCGAAAAAAAAGACGATATCCTGAGTAGTTGGCACATCAATCGAACCCCTTAACACAAAATCAACCCAGCTGCAACGCACCTGACAGGTTGACAAGGGACTAAGGCAAAAGATGGCCAGGCTAACGAAAAGGACTCGCATAGTGCAACACACCTCATGCTAACAAAGCTCTTTATACACATTCGACAATAAATTATCTACAACATCTATACGAACTTTACAACACAAGTACACTTATGTGCAGGATACAAATTTGGCTACTCTTGCAACAGAAGAACGTTGGTTTGTTCCTCGAAGAAGTCGAAGATCTCCTCTGCTGGACGGTCCACCGCCTGATAGTGTGGTACCATATTCCAGGCAGATCCTGCTGGTGGCGCTGGCGGCCCAAAGGCAATGGCGGCAATATCCACGTCAGGCCTGTGTAATCGCACCATCGAGAGGGCAGCCTTGGCACCAGCCACCAATTGCTGCCTCACGCACTCGCGAACCGTGGACAGATCTTGAAATTTGGCAAGAAGAGCCGGCAGGCTTGATGGAGTGTCGTTCAGCGGGAACATCGCTGGATAAATGTTCTTCAAGCACGACTGCGACTTTTTCAGAAAGAGCAGCACCCGCGATGCACGATCCTGCAGGGTCGCCAGCGCAGTCGCACGATCATGATCTACCCAGAAGTATCCACTCTCTTGAAGTTGCTCCTGAGTGAGATCATGCAGGCGAATGGCAATCCTATCCTTCTCCTCCTGCGGATGACGCGCGCTAACAACTACACGAAGCAGCATCAGCAGCATGAGTACAACGTACCACTACGAGTGACTACAAGGAAAAGATGAGAACAAGCAAACTAACACTTGAATTGGTCGCCCAACTGCGTCACCTCGCCAAGCAAATATTGCTCTCGGGCGGCAGCTTTTTCCGCCTTCGACTTCCACACGTCTGCGCTACCGCGGAGCACATGCAACTCACGCTCCAGCTGCTTCACACGATCACGAAGTCGCGAAAGCAAAGACATCTCCTCTACGCTGGAGCGTGGTGGTGCCACGATATCATCAAGAGTTGGCGAGTCCTGGTTTCCCCTCATAGGATGACTTGATGTACCCTACCACAAGTCAAGATAGAAGAAAATAAGACAACCAAATCAACACAAAGACAAAAGGGTCAGATGCATTCAAGACTGGCATAAGTATCAACAGACACACTCGCCAGCAGACATATTCTTAATCAAAAGGACAATTAATCAACTATTACAAAAGCTAACTACGGAGCAGCTGGCTTCTTCAACTTCGACGGCTTCGGGGGCTTCATCAAGTCCGTGGCAGTGTCAGACGCCGCTGACTTTCCACCGGCCCCAGAGGCCGAAGCCTTCGCCGCCTTCTTGGCACGTTGGAGCTCCTCCGAGTACTTCGCGACAGTATTTATCAAGTGATGCCCATATTTACCACAGGCAGTCGCGAAAGGAGCGAAGACTACCTGCTGACCATCTGCGCCAACAGGCATAGCCTTTGACACCGCAGAGGGATCGATCTCGACTTCGTGGGCCTGCACCATGGTGAGTGACATGGTCACGCCAGCCGCGCGGAGGGAGTTCTTGTAGGTGGTAGGCACACCCCCGGTGAGTGACTCCACCAGCTCGTCCATATTATCGACCAGCTCCGCCTTCGGCATCAACTCCTCCTGGAGGCGACTGAGGGCGACCTTGGCCTTGGAAAGTATATCTTGGACGGCGGCGCTACGGTCCTTGACTGCGGACACCGCACCTGCCAGAGCGTCATCACGACGAAGGGCCTATGGGTCATAGCTCAAATCGCCAGCATCTGCACATGAACCCACACATGGATCAAAACTTCAATGCCACCAGCAAAAACACTAGATGCAGAGAAGGACAACAATATCCACAAGCAAAGGTACCTGAGAGATCCTTGGCGACTGAGAACAGTTGTCCTTCGAACAGCTTTTCCCTGGCCGCAAAGGAAGCACGCAGATCCTCTTCACGCTTCTGTGCCTCGTCACGCGCTGCGATTGCCTCGTCGTGACCCTTCACAGCCGCGGCCAGTGTCTTCTCCAAGGTGGCGGCATCACGCAATAGAGCATTATGCTTAGCTACACGACAAACAAAAGTTGACTATCAGTCGACTACACCAAAAAGAGAAGACGAAGAAGAGTAAGTGTAGAACACTCACTTTCAACCATGCGGTGACGCATCTCCACCATTGCATGCTGGCGGCCCATCGCCATCACTTGCTCTGCCAAGTGCACGGCTTCCTTTACAAGGAGCTGTCGCACAAACAAAGAACCATCAGAGGAAATATATAACATCGACTGCAACACTACAAAGAAGGAAACAACTACACTTACATGGTCCTCCAATGACTCCGAAGAAGTTTGTTGTGCCGTCATCCGGGCAACCATTCGATGCTCCCCTGTGTGAGGAGAGCTGGAAGAGTTGTGCTCAGAGTGGGCCGCCACTGGAGGGGAAGGAGCGCGCTCGACCTCTTTCTTGGCCATTGAGGTCGCGACTCCAGATTCCTTCAAAAATTCGATGTCGCCAGAAGATGACGACGCCTCTTGACTACAAGACAAAACTCACCTTGAGAAAAGGCAAACTCCCAGGGCAAGTCAACAAGAAAGAAACACAAAGAAGAGAAAATGAACTCGAAAACTTACCAGTCAAACTTGTCAAGATCAAACGTGGCCTCCGCCGACTCCGACGAAGACTCCTTAGGCAATCGCATCTTCTTGCGAGAAGACGGTGCCATAGACCTCACAGGGACGGCAGGAATTGGCGACTCCGCGCCAACAACCATACCCTCTGGAGTCGAAGGAGATGACGCGTCAGAATCCTCGCTGCGCGAACGCTTGCGAGTGTCCGGACTCTCGGACTCGGGGGCTTCCTCCTCCACATCAGAAGGGACAGTTGACTCAGACTCATCCTCTTCCAAGGCTTCACGAGGAATAACCCCCTCAAGGAGAGGAGGCATACAAGGCGATATCGTCCAATCCTGCATACATACAACAAAAATTAACAAAAATCAAGTAAGCAATAGAAAAGCAATCGACAAAATAAGCTACTGTGTAGCACAACTATACCTCAGGTGGAGGATTCGAAGCATCAAAGAGAGAAACAACTGGCTCACTAGGAAGCACATCCTTGGCAGTGTACTTCGTGACCAGTCGAACCCTCTTGTCCACCTCACTCGCGGACATGCCATCGGCAGACACGCGAGTGGCATCATCAGCTCCAGCCCATTGAAACATTGGGTGGACTCTGGCTTGAAGGGGTTGGACGCGACGGCGCAGCCAGGTTCGGATAAGGGCGTAGCCTCCCTCTTCTGTGCCTATGTGACTCTCGAGGTCGCAGACGCGTTGATACAGCATGTCTGTCTCTGCAAGTTTGCCAGGCATAACTACGTTCTTCTAGGAACGCATCTTCTTGCAGGGAGTCGCGGGATCGAAGGGCGCGAGTCCAAAGTGCTCATCTTTGGACTTCTGATCGCGGACATAGAACCATTTGTCCCTCCATCCCTGGACAGACTTGGTGAGCTTGATGTCGATGTAGGTGGCGGATGGGTCGACGTGGATTCCGCAACCACCTACGTCATAAACTAAAGAGCCAGATGCGGACTGACGCTTCAATTTAAATATGCGCTTGAAAAGACCAAAGTGTGGCTCGATTCCGAGCCAACACTCGCAAACAGTAATGAAGCAGGTGATGTGGAAGATCGAATTTGGGGACAGCTGATGGAGCTGGAGCCCGTAGAAACAAAGAAAACCCCTATGAAAGGGGTGGAGAGGCAAGGAAAGACCGCGAATGACGAATGCAAGAAACATCACTCGAAAACCAGCGGGAGGAGCAGAAATGGTCTCACCGCTGGGGACGCGTGCATCGGCGACTGCTGCTGAGATAACTCCGTCTTAGCGAAGAAGACGGAGATCTGACGCCTTGATGATGGAAGGGTGCCATGCACCATTTGTCACGTGGGTGCCCGCGACCTTGTTCTTCCCACCGGCGGCGACGCTGGTGCCCGCAGCAACGGAGCCACCCTTCTTCTTCGCCGCGGCGACGGTGGCCCCGGCATCAGCAACAGCGCCTCCTTTCTTCTTCCCCATTGAACGACGATGATGCGAGCGCAGAAAGTAGCTCGGAAATGAGCGGAGGTGGTCCAGCATTGTGGAGGAAACGAGCACAAGAAGAAGCAGAAGAGCAGCAGCAATGGCGATGGCAGGAAGGAAGAAAGAGCGCAAATGGGAAATTACCGCCGTAGCATCGCTACTTAACCCCTAGAAGATGCAATCCAACGGCTCAGAAAAACCCTACTAGACGCGTGGCACACATCGTGTTGGACACGTGGAGAAGGGGAAGCACGAATCGTCCCTCCACTGCTCCCATTACGCGTGGAAATCGAGGAGGCGCGGTTAAAATAAAGATTACGCATGTCCAGTCAAATCAAAGTCAGAAAGTGGGACCCACTGCTTGTCACGTCCCGTCAAACTCGCTCACGCAGGCAACTGAGGTCATACAAGCGTCAGCACTGACGTCATCAAAGCTACGCAGCGAAAAACTTCGACTACTTTAGTCCTTGCTGGAGTCTTCGACTCCACCAAGCACGCGGGGGGTACTCCCATAGGGAGCGCTGGCCGCGCACCCTATGATTTTCTTTTCTTATTGCAGGTACAAGGACAATCAAAAGCAAACCCAAACCATTCGAAATACGATTCGACTATGGACATGGGTTACTCCCATAGGGAGCGCTGGAAAAATTTGACTGAAACAAGCAAACAAAAGACGACAGCAGTCGCAAAAGTTATTTAGTCCCTGTCTGAGTCTTCGACTCAACCAGGCACTCGGCGGCTAATCCCATAGGGAGCGCTAGTCCCGCACCCTATGATTATTTATACAGAAAACTGTGTGTTGATAACATCCGCACTCGAAGATCATGGCGACACCGCCTCATAATTTTCCCTACAAAGAGATTGCGTCTCCTGGGTCACCCAAAACGTCTCCGCGATGATAAAATTCGGATGCTGCGCTTACAGCGTGAAGGTAAGACCTGAATAAGGCCTGGCAACGCATTTAGCAGCGCACTACTAGAAATGTATCCGTGCCTATAGGTACGATGAATATGCCTTGACGGACGCGTCGAGTGCTCACACCCATATAACTGGAATTCGACTCCTATAAGACCTCCGCGGCCTGAGTCGAATTACACCAGCACTCTCCGGATTCGAGTCCGGGGACTCGAGTTCGAATAGATTATGTTGTTTCACCCTAAGGTGGTTAACTGATACCGATAGTTCGGTTATATCAGGCACGTATATCAACAATCCCTATGACACAAATAAAAGCAGTTGAAATGCACTCGTTCAGGCACTCAAAGACTTCAAAAAGTCCCCAGTCGAATCTGCGATTCCACTGGGCACTCGGGGGATACTAACATGGGTATACCCTACAGGTACTCGATCTTGGTATATACGGTCCAAATACGTACAGGCCCATGGTGTCGCCAAGGCCCAAACAAGGGACTCGAGTGGCCTACATACTCTCGATTGCTTGAAGAACAAGAAGAAGTTAAAGATAGAAAGTTTGAAGGGGAAAAACCCTAACTTGTAACCGACTCGACCTGCTACCCGAGACCTAGCATATCTATATAAAGGCTAGGAGGGGCCGGCGAGGAGGAGACACGCAACCCTAGTTTCCACAACCCTCGCCAGATTGCATCTGCGCACCATTGTAACTTTCGACTCCTTCGATAATTTCACGAGCAGACAAGCAGGAGGAGGGACCTCTACGAGGCCTGAACCTGGGTAAATCCTTTGTCCCATGTGTGTTTTCTAGCCGATAGATGTCTCCAGCGCTCCCTCCTTCTCCAAAACCCAAGTCCATAACAATGGGCATTGATGAGGTAAACCCTCGTCATATACATAACTCCATGGACTTACAAGCTCCCCTTTCATTTCACACCAACGACATCCATATACAAAAGAGCATGATATCAACTAGGTACAAGTACCAAGCGCAATGTTGAAAGCGTTCCCCATGAAAGCATGGTTCTGCTAATTCCTGACAAATAAGTGCAAGCATATACAACATAGAAGACACAATGGTTCAATTTTATTAATGGCAAGAAAAGTAAAGTGTGCCATCAAGTTCGTGAGAGCTTTAATCACTAGTTTTCTCATAACAACTTTAATTTGGAAGGTAAAAAAAACATGAATTTACTTGGAATACCATATGCTAGTAGGTAGGTATGGTGGAATCTTTGGAATAACTTGGTTTAGGGAGTTGGATGCATGAGTGGAACTCATACTTGGTTGTGGAGGCTAGCAAAAGACTGGGAGCGACAAACTAAGAGAGCAATAATGGCCATAATCATGCAGAGCGACAAAACATCATTGATCAAAGAATAAAGTGATACTACAAGTTGAAAACTAAAGGATCATAAAGGCTATGGTGACTTGAGATAGTCATAACATGGTGTGAGCATGCGCCAAGTCAACCCAAATAAAGCATCAAAGGAGAATACCACTATACTATGCTTTAATATGTTAAAACAATGCATGATTCATCCAAGGCACATTAAGAAATATCAATTGTTTATAACAATTCATGCTACAACAAAGAATACTAAGCATAAAGCCAAAACAATATCAAGCATGGCATGACAAAGCATAGGCTACAGTCAAAAACGAGCTCTTTTACCACATAAGCATGAACTTTTCTACTCTTTTCCAAACCAAACCAAACTATTTGCAAACCACTGACAAAGATGATAATAAATAAAGATAAGTGAGCTTGTCTCACAAATCCACAAAGAAGAACTAAAAAGTTCTAAGCTGAAAGCACGAGAAACTAAGGCTAAACATGGTGCTAGCAAAAGAGAACACTCACAGAACAATAAGAATGAAAACTAGAGTGTTCTAGGCAATGAAAACAGAGCGTGTCTCTCTCCAAAATAAGTGTGTTGGGATCCAACTAACTTATTCAAGCAAACTAAGAAAACCAAGCAAACTAAAACTAAAAACGAAAACAAAGACGCTCCAAGAACAACACAACTGTGCACGAAACAATAAAAAATGAAGCGTTTGGAAGAAACCTAGGATTTTTATCGATGAAGAAGGGGATGCCTTGGGCATCCCCAAGCTTTGACGCTTGTACTTCTTGGATATTTCTTGGGGTGACACACGTGGCATCCCCAAGCTTGAGCTTTAGTCCATCCTTCATCTCATTACTCATTCCTTCCATACACCTGAAATTTTTCCTTCATACAAAACTTCACACAATCTTTATTAGCAACATTAGTGCATTCAAGATAAATAGGTCTTAAGGTTCAGTTCTAACACCAAATAAACTTCCATTAGAACACTAGCTACTGTATCACTTCCCTCAAAAAGATCAATTCCCTAAAATAACTCAAAAAGGAACCAACAAGAAGCAAATGCAGAGAATGGCAGAAATCTGTCAAAACAGACCAGCAGGTAAAGACGAATTTTTTCGAAGACCTTCTGTTGATCAAATCGAAAAGTGTTGAACTAAAGAAAGTTAGATAACAACCTGGGTCAGAATCACAAAAAATTACAGCTCAATCCTACATACAGAGCTCTCTCACGAATATTTACGGTGAAGCAAACAAATCTGTTTCGGGACAGCAACTTTTTCAATCATTACTTCTCTCTCATTAGAGGTTACTGTTGGCACAAAAAGCAAATAAAAAGGATAAGGAGCGGTTATTACCGAAGTAATAACTTCCAAGACTCATCTAAAACTTTTGGGTTATCTAAAACTTTTCTTTAACGCCTTTAAGTTAGGCATGATAGTTTGAGAAGATGCTCACATAAGAAATATGACTTGAAGTAAAAGAGAGCATCAAGAAGCAAATTCAAAACATATTTAAGTGTAAACCACTTCCTATGCATAGGAATCTTGTAAAGAAACAAGTCATGAAAACACAAAGCAATGTGCATAGGAAAGCAAAACAAGTGCAACTTCAAGACTTTCAACATAAAGAGGGGAAACTTAATATTATTGATATGCATAAGAACATGTTTCCCTCTCTCATAATAACTTTCAGTAGCAACATGAATAAGATCAACAATATAACTATCGCATAAAACATTCTTATCATGAGCCACATGCATAAAAGAATTAATACTCTCCACATAAGCATAGTCATTCTTATTAATCATAGTGGGAGCAAATTCAACATAATAGCTATCATTATTATTCTCATCACCATAATCATCAAATATAGGAGGCATATTGTAATCATAATTAATTTTATCCTCAATAGTAGGTGGACTGAAAATATCATATTCATCATTGTAATCATCATATATTTGAGGTTTTGTATCATCATAAGCAATACAATAGCTATCTTCCAAAGTTGGGGAACTAAAAAGATCATTTTCATAAAAACTAGCTTCCCCAAGCTTAGTCTTTTACATAGCATTAGCAATAATGGTGTCCAAAGAGTTCATACTAACAACATTGCTATTAGCATGCAAATAAAGTTCCATAAGTTTTTTAATTTTCTCTTCAAACACTTCATGTCCTAACTCAAGATAAATACTATAAAGCTCTCTAATTTTTTTGTTGTTTTCCATTAAGCCTAACTAGTGAAAACAAGAAACAAAAACACAAAATTGCAGAATCTAAAGGGAATAACTTCGAGCACTCACACCAGAAAATAGACGTTTGCCGTGGGAGGTTCTTCTTCTTTAATCCTCCGGTGTGAATACCTTTTACCTTACCTCCCCCGCAACGGCGCTAGAAAATAGCTTGATGTCTACGCACTTCTATTCTTGTAGACAGTTGTTGGGCCTCCAAGTGCAGAGGTTTGTAGAACAGTAGCAAGTTTTCCCTTAAGTAGATCAGCCAAGGTTTATCGAACTCAGGGAGGAAGTGGTCAAAGGTATTCCCTCTTAAGCAACCCTGCAATCAAGATACAAGAAGTCTCTTGTGTCCCCAACACACCCAATACACTTGTCAGGTGTATAGGTGCACTAGTTTGGCGAAGAGATAGTGAAATACAAGTGGTATGGATATAAAACAATGGTGCTAGAAAATAGCTTGATGGCGTGTGGTTGACGTGGGAAAAGACTAAAGGCAAACTGAAATAAAGATGGCAACAAGCAAACATGTAACAGATCTAATTGCAAACGGTGTATCAATGCTTAGAAACAAGGCCTAGGGATCATACTTTCACTAGTGAATACTCTCATATAAATATCTTCTCTTTATGATACTACTCTTAACTACTCTCCGATTGAACACTCTAATCGATGGTAGGGCTATAACAGCACACATCAAAGTCCATCTTTCCCATCTAGAAAACCCCACACTATCACCTTGAGTACTAGATGAGTCCAACAAACACCACAATTTCATAAAGACATCCAACTCCAAATATAACTCATAACAAGTATTTGTAATCTCTAGCCTAAGTGCCACCATGGAGAGCACGCTGTCACTTTCACACACATGGGGAGAGTAGAGATCTAATAAAGCACTTGAGTAGCAAGATAGATCTACTAGATTACAAAGCTCATGACCACATCAAGATCATGAATAGATAGAGAGATGAACACATAGCTACCGGTAGAACCCTTAGCCTCGAGAGAGATCTACTCCCTCCTCATCATGGGAATCAGCAATGGTGATGAAGATGGTGGTGGAGATCGATGGAGATGGCTCCGGCGGCGGCACAGAGGGCTTCTTCCCGCCGCCGGTATCACAGGGGAGCACCGCCCCTTAGCACCCTTCCTTCATGGCTTCTTGGGAGCCCTTCCCCATGGAGATGGGATCTATGGGGGAGGCAAAAACGTGGCTTTGGTGGCTGCAAATTCGTGGGTGGAGGAGTCTCCCATGAATTAGGTTACCTCCCTTTATATAGTTTCTCGGATTCCCATCACCCCATCTTGGGCTGCAGTAAATCGGGCCTAAAAGGCCCGTCCGGACTCGGAATCGGCTAAACTTTTATGTCCAGAACGTCTATCGCGAAATTTCTAACAACTTTGTAGTTAAAGAGTTTTCGGTTTGACGCCGTCTTCGACCCGAAACGTGACCATCTTCAAAAACAGTTCTGAGACAGATTTCTAGAAAATTCCAATTTGACTCCAACAAGGTTTCCACTTGTATTCTTGGTAATTCCTACACATCAAAGTATAAAACAAGAACATTGTGAACTTTTGCAACTATTAGTAGGTTAGTCCAAGAAATCATATGAAAAGTACTTAAAAGTCTACGCAAAATATAAGAAAGTAGATAAAACCAAGCATGGAACATCAAAAATTATAGATACATTTGCAATGTATCAATACGCAGTGCTGAAAGACCGCAGACACACTCCGCTTATAGAGCTCATCACTAATTATAGTATAGGCTTTTGCTCGTTGGACAATCTGTCGGCTCAGAACCTCGTCTTCGGGTAATTTGCCATCTACCAAGTAATCAAGGTAGGGTTGAGTCCAACTGGGAATTACAGCCAGAACTGCTACTAAAGGTGACTCGGATTTGGTCGGATATTCCTCGTCTACTACTTTTATATAGGGAACTTTGAGGTGCTCTAAAAAAGCGCCATCCGGGACCTGTTTCCGTGCAGAGCCTATTTGAGATAATGCATCTGCTTCCTCATTTTCTGCTCGAGGGATGTGTTGAACCTCAAACCCTTCGAATGATTTAGATAGATCATCCACGACAGCTTTATATGCTGCCATGTGCTTATTTGCATTACAAATATCTAACACTTGTTGAGCAACAAGATCCGAATCTCCGTGACACATCAATCATCGGATGCCGATATCCTTAGCAATCCGGATTCCATGCAGTAGTGCTTCATACTCGGCAATGTTAGTTGTCACTGTGAAGTGGATCTGCAACACATATAGAAGTTTATCTCCTTGGGGGGATTTGAGTACCATGCCAGCCCCCGAGCCCCCTCGAGCCTTAGGCCCGTCAAAATATAGGGTCCAATATTCCGACTCAGGGAGGGTCATATTCTCCTTTGTCTTTGTCCAATCAACAACAAAGTTAGCAAGGATTTGAGATTTGATTGTTGTTCGAGGTTTATACTCAATATCGAAAGCTGAAAGCTCTATGCCCCATTTTGCGACACGTCCTGTGGCCTCGCTGTTATTGTCTATGTCTCTCATGGGAGCTATGCTCACCACGGTAATTGGGTGTTCCTGAAAATAATGACGTAACTTACGGGATGCGAAGAACACACCATAATCCAGCTTTTGATAGTGCCGATACCGTTGTTTTGATTTAGTTAGGACCTCGCTGAGGTAATAAGTCGGATGCTGCACCAGGTGTTCCTTATTTTCTTCTGGTCTCTCCACTACCATGACGACACTGACGACCCTGTTTATCGCAGCGAGATAGAGCAACATTGGTTCCCTTGGTTCCGGTGCTGCAAGGATAGGAGCAGACGAGAGTACTTCTTTCAAGTCTTGTAGTGCAGCTTTAGCTTCATCAGTCCAAACAAAAAATTTGGTCTTTTTCAGGAGCTTGTAAAGTGGTGCGGCTCTTTCTCCGAGCCGGCTTACAAACCGACTGACTGCAGCAATGCAACTAGTTAGTCTTTAAACGTACTTCAGGCGAGTTGGCCTAGAAATATTGAGTATAGCCTTAATATTGTATCGGTTCACCTCTATGCCTCTTTGAGACACGATAAACCTAACAATTTTCTAGCTAGGATTCCAAAGAAACACTTCTTCGGATTAAGCATAATGTTGTATTTCGTAGATTGGCGAACGTTTCCTCCAAGTCGGAAATTAGTGTTTCCTTCTTTTTGGACATCACCGCAATGTCGTCCAGATATGCATGTACATTGCGTCCGATTTGGTCGTGGAGGCAACGCTACATAGTGCGCTGGTACGTAGCTCCTGCGTTCTTGAGCCCAAAGGGCATCGTAACGAAACAGAAGGTTCCGAAGGGGGTTGCGAATGAAGTTTTGATTTTATCCGATTCCTTCATCCGAATTTAGTGATAACCAGAATATGCTTCGAGAAAACAGAGGAGTTCCGAGCCTGCCGTAGAATCAATAACTTGACCCACTCTAGGCAGAGCGAACGTATCTTTGGGACAAGCCTTGTTCAAGGCAGTATAATCAACACACATCCTTAAATCAGTGGTGTCCTTTTTAGGGACCATTGCAGGGTTGGCCGACCAATCAGTATGAATGACCTCTTCTATGAATCCGGCTAACTCAAGCCGGGCTAGTTCTTTAGCTATTGCTGATACGTCCATTTTGCATCACTATTCTATATCATAATTTACTATTATTCATCGATATATTTCATATTAAGAGATGATACTTATGTAATTTCATCTGTTTTTGCATGGTTGATGACTTTTGGAGCATGGACCGCTGCAGTAAGGATTCTGATGGAAAAGGGGCTGTTTGGAGGCGAAATTCACGAAGATCAGAAAATCCGGGAAAATACATGAAAAATCCTATTTTTCTAGAAGACGAAGAAAACCAGAAGGGGAAACGGAGATGGGCCACAGGGGGCCCACACCACCCCCTGGCGCAGGCTCGCCTAGGCCGCGCCACCAGGTGGTGTGGCCGCCCTGGTCCACCCCTGGCTCTCCCCTCTGGCGTATATTATCCTCCCAAACCCTAAGACTCGGGGAGCGACCACAGAAATATTCCGCCACCTCTGTGGGGTGGAAAACACCAAGTGAGAAAGATCTCTTCGGCAGATAGAATTCTGCCAGGGGAATTCCTTCCCGGAGAGGGCAGATCATCGCCATCAACACCACCATCAAGCTGAACTTCATCGGGATCATCATCACCACCATCATCATCATCACCAGCACCCTCATCACCATCTCCATATCGTTGTAACAATTGGGTTGAATCTTGCATAGTTCTTAGGGGAAACTTTCTCGGTGTTGATTAATCCTTGTAGTTTATGCTATTGAGTGGAACCATTGAATTATTGTTTATGTTCAGATTGTTGCACATCATTATTTCATCTCTGATCATGATCCATATGATGTCCTGTGAGTAGTTCGTTTTGTTCTCGAGGACATGGGAGAAGTCATGTTGTTAGTAGTGGAATTATGTTGAGAAAGATTCAATAGTTTGATATTTAAGTTGTGGTGTACTTCTTCTAGTGGTGTCATGTGAACGTCGACTACATGACACTTAACCTATATGGGCCTAGGCGAATGCATTGTGTATTTGGCTACTAATCGTAGGGGTTTCCGGAGTGACAGAAACCTAAACCCCCGTTAGGAAACCATTGCATAAGGGACGTAAGGGTCTTAGAGTTTAAAGTTGTGGTTAGGTTTCTACCTTAATTACTTTCTTGTACTTACGGATGTTTGCAAGGGGTATAATCACAAGTATGTATTAGTCCTAGGAAGGTCAGTACATTAGCACAGGTTCACCCACACAACACTTAGCAAGCTAAAGAAGATTAATCAACTATATGAAGTGAAATCACTTAATGATATTCCCATGTGTCCTCAAGAACGTTTGGTCATCTTAAGTAATACAACCGGCTTGTCCTTTGCTGCATAAAGGATTGGGCCACTCGCTGCATTTATTCTTATTGTCTTTTATTTACTCGTACTTTATTTACTTGCATTATCAAAAACCCCTAAAAATCCGTTTGCTAAGTATTTGCAGAGAATTCCTGATCCATACCACTAGCCATCACCTTCTGCTCCTCGTTGGGTTTAACACTCTTACTTATCAAAAATACTGCGATACACCCCCTATACTTCTGGGTCATCAATTGCCTTATGCTTTAAATCGCCAAAATGGCGTAGGTACTGTTTGACTGGTTTAGCATTCGGGTGTACATTTAGAGAGTGCTCCGCAAGTTCCCTAGGTACTCCGGTCATGTCAGATGGCTGCCATGCGAAGATATCTTGATTTTCTTGGAGGAACTTGACGAGCGCGCTTTCCTATGTGCTATCTAGGCCTACACCTATCTGGGTCACCTTGGAGGGGTCATCATCCTTCAACGACGTCTTCTTCGTCTCTTCCGATGCCTTGAACTCCGGATTCGGCTTTGTCACCTCCTTCTTTGTTGCGGGCATCTCGGACGGATCTATGGTCTTCTTGATCTCCTGGTACTCCTGGGCGTGCAACACGTCTTCAGCAAAGGCAGCATTTCCATCCTCGCCCTCTCGCGCTTTCTTCGGGTCTCCCCTGATGGTGATCACGCCATTGGGACCTGGAATTTTCATCATATTGTAAATGTAACACGGACGAGCCATAAAAGCCCAATAAGACGGACGTCCAAATATAGCGTGGTACGCGCTCTTGAACGCGACCACTTCGAAGGAAAGTGCTTCCGTCTGGTAGTTCTTTGGAGCTCCAAAGGTAACATCCAAAGTGATCTCTCCCAGGGAATTTTATTGTCTTCCTAGGACAACTCCATGAAAGATCACAGAGCTGTGATTCAACTAGGTCTCCGAGATTTGCATCTAGCGTAGTGTTTCGACATACAGAATATTGATGCTGCTACCACCGTCCATGAGAGTCTTGGAGAAACCATAGCCGTCAATAAGTGGATTGACGACTAAGGCGTATTTTCCTCGCCTGTGTAACTTAGGCGGATGATCAACACGATCAAAGGTGATTACAAGTTCCGACCAGTCTAGATACTGAGGGACAGCCGAAACTATTGTGTTGAGCTCATGCAGAACTGCTTTCTTGACCTTAGCTGGTTCAGATCTGAGGAAGGTGCGTATGTGTCTTTCTTTGCGGGGAAGGTTTTCTTCCCCTCTGGCTTAGGATTTGAAGGGTCAGCTTCCTCCATGTCGGAATCTTCATTGGTCTCTTTATCCTTTTGGGGATTCTTCTTTCCCTTCTTCTGCTTAGCCCTGTAGCCAGCGGTGTCATCTTTCTTGATGTCGTCATTAAAACGACACTCGGCGTTTGTGTGAGACGATCCCCCATTGGCATCCAGATGATGCACACATGGATTATTGGCAATGTCGGCCCAAGAGTAGGTTTTGCCAGGTTGCTGGTCTCCTCTACCATGGACTCTTGATGTCCCACGATCGCGTCCGCGACCACCGCCACGTCCTCCTCGTCCTCCAGACCCAAAAGTAGCAGTAACCACTACCATTTCCGTGTTGGATTTTTCTTCTGAGGTGTTCTAGTGTTGGGAATATGCCCTAGAGGCAATCATGTATGATGTTATTTCCAATGTATTCATAAAGTTATTGTCCATGTATGAACTACTGATATATATCATTGAATATGTGATTCAACTGTGGAACTATATATTCATGTTGTTTATACTGATTGTCCTTGGTCGTTGAGGTTGTGCTGGACACACAACTTAGACTAATGTAAAAGTCAGTTGATGACTCAGTTCCACTTGTCATGGGCATAGAGATGCTATTCCGACTTACACGGATTCGGCTAAAGAGTTTAGCGAGTCGGACTGACCCATATTGAGATACAATGAATAAGTCGTCATTTGTATATCTCAATCAATGTAATCCTTAGACCTGAGGTTATTGCACAATCCGAGTTGAGGATCACCGACTTAGGTTCTGTCAAACGCTGCTTCGTCACTGGGCAGTTATAAAGGTGGAGTTCGGGTCAACTAAGAATCAAGCTGCGTGATGTGAATAACCGAGATGGGATTTTGCCCCTTTGTCTGGAGAGATCTTCTCCGGGCCCTCTCGAAAGATATGATTCGGAAAGCATGGCCATGCGTGACTTGGTTAAGTGTTAACCGAGGCAACCGACTAAGAGTTAGTCAGATGAATCACTTATCTCGGATCGAGAAAGAGAGTCGAACTATTTAAGGGATGACGATTATTCGCCTATAGTTCGACAAGGTATATCGTGAGGCAAAAGGGACTCAGACGAAAGTCGCATTGGAAGGTATGTCATCATGACTCTTTGGTACTTGGGAGTTGGCACATTCTGTTAGGAGCCACTACCAACTGATCATTCACGAGTGAGACTCGGATCGTGTCTGGGTCACCATGAGCCTGTCGGGTCACACACTTAAGAGCGGGAGCAAATTTGGGTTGGACCCAAAAAGGAAACGGACAGAGTCAGTGAGTTGGACTCGCAGTGACTAATATAGGCCTTTTAGTGAATGGGCCACAAGTGAGTGGAGCCCACTTTCACTCCCTATATAAGCTAGGGCGCAGGTGCTTAGAGCACACGGTTAGGTCACTCCATGTGTTGGAAACCCTAGCCTCAGTCCAGTCCTATCGCCGCCGTACCGGACCTAGCAGTCCATCGCTGGCGTTGCTCCTCGTACGTGTGGATACTGGCAGAGGTGATGTATGTTCAGCACTTCGACAATAGTGGATCGGAACGGATCGTGAGGACTGCACTGTATCAAGCGACGTGCTACATCGATTCCGCAACCGTGCGTCTAGTGGTAATTCTCGTGGCCTTCTACCTCAGCTAGATCTTGGGATCACCGCGTAGGAAAAAGTTTTGTTTTTCTCTGCGTGGCCCAACTGAGCTTGCTGCTTTGGTTGTTTTGCCGACTGTGGCACAACTAGGGCGTTCAGTAATCCCTCCGCGTCATCGTCAGCATCTGCATACTTGCTCGCTGTTTCTATCATCTCTCCCAAATCAGTGACCTTGTCACACTTCAAGCGATGACGTAGTAAACCAATTGGGAGTCCTGCAATGAAGGCTTCAATTACAGTTTGGTCATTTACTCCTTCACATGAGTTCTTGGTGTCGATCCATCGTCCGAGATAATATCGGTAAGTTTCTCTGGCTTTCTGGGTGCAACGATGTAGGTCTCCAACCATACAAGGCCTCCGATATGTGCCTTCGAAATTCCGAAAGAATACACTTTGCATGTCATACCAACTGTGGATGGTGTTCTCCGGAAGTTCATTGAGCGATGATCGTGCCGACTTCCGCAACATAAGTGGGTGATATCGGGTTGCGACCAAGCTATTTCTGCCTTTGGCGATGCAACAAGCCTGGAAAAAATCCTGGAGCCAAGTATCTGGCCGAGCCACACCATCGTAGGCTTGAATGTGTCTTGAGATAGCAAATCCTTCCGGGAAATGTGTTTGTCGAATTCGTGGTCCAAAGCATTTTGGGCCCACAAATATATCATCATTTTCGTAGCGCCGCGCCTCTATGTTGGAATTAATCCGGTGTCTCGCGTCACTTGGAGACAAAGATCGTCGTCTTGAGTGATGGCTATGGCTGCGGTGCCTTGGAGCCGGACTTCGGCTTCTACCACCACCTCCCCTGCCACGACGCCCTCCTTGGCCTCCTTGAGATCTGTTGTGATGGCTACTTGGTGGAGAGGGTGGGGCAGCTAGATTGTTTTCGGCTGATCGCCGGCCTCCGTTCGGAGCGTCATTATTCCGGTTCCGGGGAGGGTCTTCATTGCGACGAGCCCCCTGCCGGCTTGTCTCGGCATGGTGTCCGTCGTTTCTTCGTCCGTCACTCCCACCACGGTGGGGCTCAGCCAGACGGCTTGTATGTCTAGGAGGTGGCATTCTTTGACGGTCCTCCTCCCGACGTTTCTCTTTGTCTTCTTCCCTGCGATCGTTCGACTCTCGCCAGGGAGGATTTTTCGGGTACAGTGCAGTGATCACCTCTTGCTCAGTAGCTAGAGCGACGTTGCGCCAGTCACGTGCAGTTATGTGATGCTGCCCTGAAGATCCGGTTCTTGAGTAGTTGTCTTCCCGACGGTCGGAACGGTGATGCTGTTCCGGAGCACGTTGGGGTCTTACGTCATTCCAGGCCGGATCCGTGCGACATTGGTCGGATTTGGAGACCAGTTTTCCGCTTCTGGATTTCGCGGCCCTTTGCTGCTCCAGACCCTTGGTGAGTATCTTGATGCCCAATCAAACCTGTTCTGGGCCTAGACTATTTGACAAGATATCTCGAGCTGCAACAGTGTTTTGCCCCGGCGTTGGATACACCAGATCTCCCTTGCTATCGAGTCGAGGCATCCCTGGGTCTCCCTCAAAAAGAACCTTGTGCACTTTTGGAAATTGATCGTCACGCGTGTGACATTTCTGGGTCTTCTGATATTGCCGAGAGATGTATTTCTCTACAGTTGCCATGTGTTTCTTTTTTTCCTCGATGTTTTTGGCTTCATCCAGGGTACTTGGCGACGCGCTTCTAGGGCCTGGGCCCTTTCATCCAGTTCTTTAGCAGTAAGTTCTGCAGCTGTAGGGATAGGTGTGGTTAATGCAGCATCGATGAGTTTACGCGCACCTTCAGTGATGACGTGTCCATCCACCGACTCTTATTTGGGCTCGTCTAGGATAAGTGCTCCATCCGAGTTTTCCTCATATTCCTTGGCAATCACTTCCTCTGCTGGAAGATCTTTTGCTGGGGTATTGTTTTTCTTGTTCTTCTCCTTTGCCTTCTTGGCAGCGCCAGTAGCAAAGATGGCTTTGGGCCCGTTTCCCGGAGTCAGGCTCTGATCGGTACTTTCGGCCATTTGGTCCTCAGGATTATCTCTGAGATCCATGTTGTCCTGCGCTTTAGGAGAGTTTTCTCCGGATTCTTCGTCCATGGCTTCTCCTTCTGCTGTAGCTGTCGAGTTAAGCTCCTCTTCATATTCCGCGGAGAACTTCCAGAAATCTGCCGACGTCATGGAATCATCCGAGGATGCCGGTAAGTCGACGCTTGTTCCGATTGCCTCCGGCACCGAGTCTTTGTTGTCTCTAGCATCGGCAGAGCCGGATCCGGAGCCAATGTATCCGACAAAGTGTGATGTGTGCCTCCTGAGATAGCTACGGTCTTCATGGTAGGCTTCGTTGAAACGCCTGATGGTCTCGAGGATTGAATCCATGCTTGCGTTTTGCATCACCATGCGTCTCAACGTGTATCTCAGGAAATGCCTGTTTGTCCCGACATCGTTAGAGCCAGAACCAGAGTTATCTTCTTGCTCTTCCTGGATTTCGACCTCCGTAGGTGGGTCGATCTGGGATTCGACCTCGCTAGGGAGATCCACTCCAGATCTGACTTGGACTGCGAGATCTGCCTCAGGTTCAGCTTTCTCCACTATCTCCGCAACTGGTGCGGGCTGGGTGGGATTACGGTTTCTAAGATCCGGAACTTTGTTGCCTCCGCGGACAAAGGGGACCCAGAGATTTCTTCTGCCTTTATCATTACCGCTGGGGTGGGTGGGACAGGTTCAATGAAACCGATGTAAACATCGATCTCACCGGAAGACATGATGGTGTAAGTGGTCACGGCTTCCCTAGCCGGAATCCAGGTCTCGTCGAGAACGATGCGAGGGACGTCACTGGCGTAGAGGATGCGACCGACGACGATAGTCTCACCGATTCCGATTCTTGTAGATTCCACTCGGAACGCAGATCCGAAGCTCACTTGCCCCACGGTGGGCGCCAACTGTCGTCGAATTGATGACATGTATGCCATGAGGGGGTCCTCGAGGCATGTGGAAGAGAGGGGTGTGAGTCGTACGGGATCCCGGGACGGTGAGCACACAAGTTTACCCAGGTTCGAATCCACCAGCTTTGGACGGATCCTACTCCTGCTAGCAATCCAGTAATACGGCAGAGCCGGAATATGGGTTACAAGGGTTTCACCTATGCAGGTTGAGATTGTAGACTATTGTCAGGGTTGGGTTGCCCTAAAGGCTCTCCCTAGGATGGCTTATATAGATATCCGGACTATGGTTTACATGAGAGATCTATCCGGCTACGACTAAGAGTCGGTTACAGAGTACATCTTGGATTATAAGTAACACTATGGGCCTACGTCGGTAAGTATTCTGGGCCTTCCCGTAGCCGGACTGGACTCCGTCTCTTCTCTCTGACTGGGCCGCCCGTGAAGCAAAGCTCTAACCCGAAGTGGGCCACCCTGGTCAGTGAGGTACAGTGGGGATACCCGGAAAGTATATCCCCAACAATACACACTATAAGAAAATTTGGCTTTTACAACGGACGATTTTCGTGGTTAAAAGTGTTCTACGAGAGATGGCCTTCATGGTAAAATCCCCATCGCAAATGAATCTACAATGGTTTTTTTTCGACCGTGGTGAATCGCACCCTTCAGCCACGAAAACTCGTTCCATCGTAGATCTATTTGCCAGCCGTGTTGACTCCTGACGTCATGCAAATTGCCACATGGCAAACACCGTTAACACCCAGTTACCGTTGTTAACGGTCACAGAAGCCGTGGTAGAAACCAGGCCCAGCCAAAGCCTGCTAATTAGTAAGTGGGCCGGCCCATTACGAGAGCGTAATAAGAAAAGGCCCGTTACTATTTCTTCCTGCACTATTTGGAATGGGCCTATTAGTGCAGCCAACCATGGCCCGTGAACTTTCAGGCCCGACATAGTTTCGGCCTACAGTAGGCCCACCTGGGTCCAATACTATGTGGCCCATTACTAGCCTGCGCAATTCGGTCCGGTACTTTTAAGACCTGCGGTCGGCTTGCCACTTTTCTCACATACCATCGTGGGCTGCCTTATGGCATGTTACTACTACAGTCTTTAACTGTTCTGGCCTTTCACTCTTCATGCCTTCTACTATTCAGTCCCATAAGCAGCCTGCTAATTTTCTTGTCTAGTATGTCTTACATTTTAGAATGGAGGTAGCATGTACGAAAACAATGATTTGCAATTGAATAAAATATGTACTATTAAGTTTTAAAAAGTAAATTATTGATTTTTGTATGTGTATCCAATCATCCTCCCCTCCAAATGCATCTAGTTTGGTGACATGGGTGGAGAGGAGACTATTCTCGTCTCTCGTCTGGTGTGTACCTTGAGACGGTGATGGCTTCTTGTTACAAATAAAAGTCCTACTGCTACGATCCTTCTCGGTGGCGCTCGGACTAGTCTTGTCGATGATCTTGTGAGTTTTATCCTCCATTTTAGATGTTTTAGCCTTGTGAAATGGGTGTATCTAGTCCCTTTTGGAGTGTAGGTTCATCAAGGTTTGAGGTGAACCTACAAATTAAAAGGTGTCTAGATATACATCTTTCACAAAGCTAAAATATATTATATTTTAAAATGGAGGGAGTATAAGATATTTTAACTTTGTGAAATGAATATATCTAAACGCTTTTTAGTGTATAGATTTACTCCAAACCTCTACGAACCAATACACTAAAAGACGTCTAGATACATTCGATTCACAAATCTAAATCTTCTTATATTTTTCAACGGAGGGAGTAGCACATACAATGTTGTACATTGCTAGCGCGAGTTATGATGATGCAGCAACAACGAGTTTGATTAGATTACTCATAGTGGAAGTAACTTAAATGGTAGCATAGATGTTACCTAGGCATAAAAGATGATGTGACGAGTAATTAATGAAGAGAGGGGCAAATAAAGTAACATATGACTAGTCACAATGGGTAGTATCATAAACTAATCATATAGTGTATGATACTACGTCTACAATGCATGATATCATGTAGTAGTATCATGATCTAATCATATTTATTGAATTGTAGAATCCTAATGTAAATTTGTGTTTAAGATTTATTTGACATTAATTTTTTATTTTTATGTGCTATGATACTTCCTCCATTCCGGTGTGTAGGGCTCAATTCCAAAATTTGCATGTTCCCAATTACCAGTGGATTAAGGCCTGCTTTGTAATTATTGCCCCACTTGAAACACTTTTGGAAACTGTTTTCAATTGCATGGAACGAGAACACATCTCCATGCATTGGACGGAATAATCATGTTTTCCTCCTTTTGAGTTGCATGAAGTGGGCCTTCCTCTAGCATCCCCTAAGGCTAGTCATAGTGTAAGTAACTTCATGAGTAACTAAGAGTCCAACTCAACAAAATTGTTTATGTGACAGTGAGTTAATGAAGAGAGAGAAAAATTGTGTACTAACATATTTAGTTACAGTAACATCACACATATTTAGTTACTGTAAAATCACACATACCAAGGGTTCTACTGCCCAATCATGTGCAACCTAGGTCATAGTCAAATCCAAATTGAGCCCAATACACCGGAATGGAGTGAGTACTACTATGATCTCTCATCATTAATTGCAGTGACACATCAGCGTTTTGCATGCATGTAATGCATGATACCACATATGATACTCTCATTGTGAGTTAGTGGCGGAGCTAGCAGCATGTTGAAGCCGGGGCATAACCTTGCTACTACGCGTGTTGCAAAGTTTTCCCCCAAAAAAATAGCTAGTGGATCTCTTAAGCTAGCTCAGTTTTGACTGGAGTGTCACCGACAGAGCCCGGGAAGCTGTTGGGTTTGCAGCATAGGAAACAAAAAAACTCCTACGATGTGAACTACTAAGCAGCAAAATCTATCTATCTTGATACAATCAACAGGTGGATATACATACATAGAGAACATACCCTTGAAGAGCGACAAAGCGTTGCTAACGAAATCTAATTTCGTGAATGATGTAGTTGTACACTTGCCGATATCAAGATCGTGATGAAGTCTAGCAAGTCCAGCAGGTCCAGCACCAGCAAGTCCAGCACCGCAAAGCAACGGTGCATCCGTGATCACACACACGTTCGGTACCCCGACAACCTCCGCGTCCTTGCTCCAGCGATGCAGCGGAAGCAGCAACTCCTTTTAGACAAAGCCACCATGAATATGTATCTCGCTTATCCGAGATCATGGGGAATAATTCTAGAAGGGGAGAGAGATCCTTCACGAGGAGGTGTGAGATGAGAGGAGGAGAGGGAGGCCTCCCATGAACGGCGGCCATGGAGGTTCCCTCACCTCTTCCTTCATTCATGTGGGTGGAGCTCCCACTCATATAAATATGCCTCCACTCAAAATTACACTCATCTCCATTAAATTTTCACCAAATTTAATGCAATCTTTCATTTAATAAAACTATTTTATTTATTTTATTTAGAATTTTGTTAATTACTTTAATTAACAAACATTCACATAAACCCCCCTGCAACATTTCAATATCAAATGCAGTACCAGTTTATGCAATTTTATCCGAACCAATTTCGGTTTCCATCGAAATGATTCCATCACTTTCATAATCTTTATCTAAAATATATTTGCTCCTAAATGGTTTCAATATCCCTTAAGTGTGTCACCCTACGGTTCCCGAATAATGCAGACATGATCGAGACCCCTCTCTGATCAATAATAAGAAGTGAGACCTGGAGATCTGTACTTAATCCCACACATTTAACGATGACTCCAGTGACTGTGTGAACCTTTAACGTTTGTAACTAAATCCCTTTGTCTCGCGATATATTACATGTCCGAGATTTGATCATCGGTATCCCCATACCTAGTTTGATCTCGTTACCGACAAGTACTCTTTCTCCTTCCCGTGATATAACATTCTAGTGATCTTATCACTTGCTTGAAAGCTACATCAATATGATATCACCGAGAAGACCTAGAGTATATCTCTTCATCATCGGGATGGACAAATCCCACTCTTGATCTATGAGCCTCTACATAACACTTTCGGAGTATCTGAACCCACCTTTATTGTCACCATGTTATGGTGTGACGTTTGATGTTATTAAGTTACTCTTCTGGTGTTAGTGATTGACATGATCTCATGTTCTAAGGACTAAAGTTACTTCGTATGATGTCATAAACATTTTAGCACAATGACTTTGATCATATTGCTATTCTTCGGATGAATGTTCATTACAACATTCCACCAATGGTGTGACCTTGTTATTAACAACAACCAATGTCCATGATCAGAAAACCTTGATCATCTTGTTAATCAACGAGCTAGTTTATATGAGAGGTATAACTAGGAACTCTCATCATCATCGGAGTCATCATGGCGGTTGTTGCGGTCGTTGCGATCTCCATAGTGCCACCAGCAGTTGCTAGATGGGTGACCATGGATCTTGCAAATTTGGCATGTCCCGTCAACGAACGGGGTGGGAGCACGACCATGAGCGCGCCCTCCATCATCACGGCAGCGGCCACCGTCATCACGGCGACGCCCGCCATCATTGCGCCGCATGTCACGCCCATCATCACGGCGCCACTCTCGGCGCCCATCACGGCCATCACGACCATTGTGATCACGGCGCCTCCACCCACCGTCATCACGGCGGTGATCGCCTCCACCACGGTCACCACGGTAGCCGTGGTCACCACGGTCGGGGGAGCGACCATAGTCTCCTCGTGGGCGTGGGTCGCGGTTGGCGTCACGAGATAGGCGAGCAACGACGTTGGCCGATGAAGTAAAGCTGGTGTTTTCTCCTGTTTCTGAAAGCATCTCATTGCGAAGATCGTGGGCACGAATTTGACTGTAAAGGTCATCAAGAGTAGTACCGGGGTTGGCATTGACGGAGGATACGAGGTCTTTGTAGCTTGCATCGAGACCGTTGAGGATATAGCCCACCATCTCGTCTTCTTCAACATTCTTGCCCGTAGCAGCGAGATCAGAGGCGAAGCCCTTCATCTTTGCGAAGAACTACACGGCAGTCATCTCGTTCTTCTTTGTGTTGTTCAACACCCCTCTCAGATGGTTGGTTTTTGTCCGAGAGAGAGCGGAGAACATGCCGATGAGGACGGACCACACCAAGGCAGATGTCTCGAGCCCAACGACATGAGGGATGATTTTCGGCGACAGGGAATTCACGAGGAATCCGAGCACCATTTGATCCCGAGATAGCCATGCCGCATAGGCAGGGTTCGGAATCGTGATCTTCTTGTTGTTTGAATCTTCAGCCTCCAAGGTCTTCTCTGGCGCGGTGTCGGTTCCATCGAGCAAGCCGAGGACCTGAGCACCACGAGGGGGGGGGGGATAGACGAGGGTCTTGCAAAAGAGGATATTCGCCCGGGTCAACTTGGTGGAGGGAGGGGATCCCAGGGCGGTGGTGAGTGTCGTCGAGGTAGAGGACGACATGGCCGCGGAGGGATTGTGATCGTGGTTTTTATTTGGGCTTTGAGCGGCGGCGACGGCGTTCTTGGTTGTGGCGTATTTTGTGGAAGCTAGAGCGAGGAAGAGGAAGCCTGTGATACCGATATCAATCTAGTAGTTTTGGCAGGAAACAATTAGCTCGTTGGAGGTATCGGATACGTGTTTATATTAGCGAAAAAAACCCTCGCGAGCGTTTACAGGAGGAATCGATCGTAGCGACCATAACAGAAGCAAAGCTGATCGCTACCTGATCTCTATCTAAGGAGTTTAAAAGAAACCGATCCTTGTCCTAGGGAATCAACGTAGAGTATCACTCCATGGTTGGTTTACATCAGATAGAATAAAGATGTTACATACATCATGCACGTGACGATAATTAATCCCATACGTCTAACAGTTAGAAGACATAATAGACGATATTTTTTAGGTAGTATTCCCTCCGTTTTAAAATATAAGATATTTTAGATTTGTGAAGAGAGTGAATCTAAACTTTTTTATTACGTAAGTTCATTTAGGTTTAAAGTGTACACAGTAAAAGATGTCTAGATACACTCATTCACAAAGCCAAAAAAATCTTATATGTTAAAAGGGAGGGAGTACATCAAAGAGCTATCGGAACATAAATCGTGTGATCTGTACGATGTTCAGATCCGACGAAAAAAACACACGTACGGAAGAACAGAGAACGCGAAACTACTATAGCGTAACATCGCAACAGGGCAACATACGCACAGCCGGGCACGTACATACCTACGTAGCGATCTAGGAATTGATTGCACCGACCAAAACTGCGAACCAAAATCTCTCCCACCAAAAAACAGAGGAGACTCGTCCCCTCGAGGTACTGTATAGTAGTACGTACGACGCGTCCCCTCGAGGTACAGATCACCGTATATGTATCGCGCCAAACGTCTAGATCGATGGTCTTGCGTTGAGTGCTGCGCACCCTTTGCCGTGCGTATCGTCGAAGTAACCGTTTCCTTTTGGTTAATTTTGATTCTTCGGACGATGATCAGGCCACGTGTGGCTATTATACGTGCAGAGGCTCATGAAGACAAATTAAACCTCCAACTCACCTCGCGGATGCGGTATTGGGATATACTTTACGGATATTCTTATAGTTCCTCGCTGACTAGGGTGGCTCACTTCGGGTTAGAGCTTTGCTTCACGGACGGTCTAGTCAGGGAGAAGAGACGGAGTTCAGTCTGGCTACGGGAAGGGTCAGAAAACTTATCGACTTAGGCCCATAGTGTTACTTCTAGTTCAAGATGTACTCTATAACCGATTTTTAGTCGTAACCGGATAGATCTCTCCTCTAAACCTTAGGCCGGATATCTATATAAGCCGTTCTAAGGAGAGCCTTTAAGGCACATCTCAATAGTCTACAATCTCAACTCGCACAGGCAAACCCTTATAACACATACTCCGGCTCTGCCATATTACTGGATTGCTAGCAGGAGTAGGATCCGTCCAAAGCCGTCGGATTCGAACCTGGGTAACTTGTGTGCTCACCATTCCAGAACACCGTACGTCTCACAACCCTCTCTTCCGCACGCCTCGAGGACCCCCTCATTGCGTACTTGTCATCAATCCGACGACAGTTGGCGCCCACCGTGGGGCAAGTGAGCTTCGGATCTGCGTTTCGAGCGGAATCTGCAAGAATCGGAATCGGCAAAACTATCGCCGTCGGTCGCATCCTCTACGCCAGCGACGTCCCTCTCATCGTTCTCGACGAGACCTGGATTCCGGCTAGGGAGGCTGTGACTGCCTACATCATCATGTCTTTTGGCGAGATCGATGTTTACATCGGCTTTGCTGAACCTATCCCACCCACCCCAGCGGTGATGATAAAGGCAGAAGAATCTTCTGGATCCCCTTTGTCCGCGGAGGCGGCAGAGTTCCGGATCTCAGAAAACCCTAATCCCACACAGCCCGCACCACTTGCGGAGATAGTGGAGAAATCTGAGCCTGAAGCAGACCTAGCGGTCCAGGTCAATTCTGGAGTGGATCTCCTTGGAGAGATCGAATCCCAGATCGACCCACCCGCTGAAGTCGAAATCCAGGAGGAACATACCAACGACACTGATTCCGGCTCTGATGACGCCGGGACAGACAGGCCTTTCCTAAGGTTCACGATGTGACGTATGATAATGCAAAACTCAAGCGCATATGCAATTCTCGAGGCCATCAGGAGTTTCGACGAAGCTGATCGCGAGAGCCGTAGGTACCTCAGGAAGCACGCGTCGCACTTCGTCAGATATGTTGGATCCGGATCCGGCTCTGCCGATGCTGGAGACAACACCGACTCTGTGCTGGAGGCAATTGGAACAAATGCCGACGTACCCGCATCCTCGGATGAATCGATGACGTCAGCAGATTTCCGAAAGTTTTCCGCGGAGTATGAAGAGGAGTATAACTCCAAAGCTACAGAAGAAGGAGAAGCCATGGATGAAGGATCCGGGGAACACTCTCCCAAAGCGTAGGATGACATGGAAGTCAGAGATAATCCCGAAGTCTAGATGTCCGAAAGTACCGATCAGAGCTTGACTCCGAGAAACGGACCCAAAGCCGTCTTTGCTACCGGCGCTTCCAAGAAGGCAAAAAAGAAGAACAAGAAAAACAAGACCCCGGTAAAAGACCCTCTGATAGAGGAGGTGATTGCCGACGAATACGAAGAAGACTTGGATGGAGCGCTTATCCCAGACGAGCCCAAAAAAGAAGAATCGGTGGATGGACACGTGATCACTGAAGGTGCGCGTAAACTCATCGATGCTGCATTAACCACACCTATTCCTATAGCTGCAGAACTTACTGCTGAAGAACTGGACGAGAGGGCACATGCCCTAGAAGCGCGTTGTCAAGTACTCCTCGATGAAGCCAAAAACATTGAGGAGGAAAAGAAACGCATAGCATCCGCGGGAAAGTACAACTCCAGGCAATACCAGAAGACGAGGAAGCGTCATACAAATAACAATCAGTTCCCGCAGATTCACGCCGTCCTTTTCGGAGAAGAAATGGGGAAGCCTCGGAAAGATAGTAAAGGGTATTGGGTACATCCAACTCCAGTACAAAACACTGTGGTGGCCCGAGAATTTTATCGGCTAATCCAGGCCCGGAGGAGATCCAGTTGGGAATCAAACTACTCAACAAGGGACTGGAGCAGCAAAAGTTCGCCATGTCCGGGAGTCAAAAACTGGTCTCTGATTCCGACCAATATCGCATAGATCCGGCATGGGCTGACGTAAGACCCCAGCGCGTATCGGAGCAGCACCACCGCCCCGATAGCCGGGAAGACAATTACTCAAGAACCAGATCTTCAGGACAGCACCACAAAGCTGCCCGTGACTGGTGTAATATTAACCCAGTTGCGGAGCAAGAGGTAATCGCTGCACTGAATCCGAGGAACTCGCCCCGATGAGAGTCGAAAGACCGCAGGGACGACGATAAAGAGAAACGTCGGGAGGAGGACCGACAGAGAATGCCACCCCCCAGATATGCTAGCCGTCCGGACGACGGACGAAGGAACGACGGACACCGTGCTAGGACAAGCCGACAGGGGGCTCGTCACGATGAAGACCCTTGCCGGAACCGGAATAATGACGCTCCGGAAGGAGACTGGCGATCAGCCGGAAATAACCCAGCTGCTCCACCATCTCCACCAAGTAGCCATCACAACGGCTCTCAAGGAGGCCAGGGAGGGCGTCGAGGTGGAGGAGGTGGTGGAAGAAGCTGAAGTCCAGCTCCAAGGCACTGCAGCCACAGCCGACACTCGGGACGATCTTTATGCCTGAATGACGCAAGGCACATGATCAACTCCAACATAGAGGCGCAGCGCTATGAAAATGATGACATATATGTGGGCCCAAAGTGCTTCGGACCATGCATAAGAGCCACAAGATTCCCGGAAGGATTCGCTATCTCGAGACATATCCAAGCCTACGACAACATCGCTCGGCCAGATACCTGGCTACAAGATTTCTTCCAAGCTTGCTGCATCGCCAAAGGCGGAAACAGCCTGGTCGCAACCCGATATCTCCCACTCATGTTGCGGAAGACGGCACGATCATGGCTTAATGAACTTCCAGAGAATACCATCCACAACTGGTATGACATGCAAAGCGCGTTCTTTCGGAATTTCGAAGGCACATACCGGAGGCCCTGTATGGTTGGAGACCTGCGGCATTGCACCCAGAAGGCCGGAGAAACTTGCCGAGATTATCTCGGATGATGGATGGACACCAAGAACTCCTGTGAGGAGGTAAATGACCAAACTGCAATTGAAGCTTTCATTGCAGGTCTCCCAATTGGTCTACTGCATCATCGCTTGAAGTGTGACAAAGTCACTGATTTGGGAGAGATGATAGAAACAACAAGCAAGTATGCAGATGCTGACGACGATGCAGAGGGATTACTCAACGCCCTAGCTATGCCATAGTCGGCAAACCAACCAAAGCAACAAGCTCAGAAGCGCAAGAACACCTCGGAAGAGAAACCCAATGCGGTAACGACAGTGGTCACTGCTACTTTCGGGTCTGGAGGACGAGGAGGACGCGGCGGAGGCCGCGGGCGTGGTCGTGGGACTTCGAGAGTTCAAGGTAGAGGAGACCAACAACTAGGCAAAACCTACACTTGGGCCGACATTGCCAATAACCCATGTGTGCATCACCTAGACGCCAATGGGGGCTCGTCCCACACAAACACTGAGTGTCGTTTCAATGATGACATTAAGAGAGATGACACTGCTGGCTACAAAGCTAAGCGGAAGAAGGGAAAGAAGAATCCGGAAAAAGATAAAGAGACTAAGGAAGATTCCGACATGGAGGAAGCTGATGCTTCAAACCCCAAGCCGGAAGGGAAGACAAAATTTCCGACCAAGAAAGACACTTATGTCACCTTCCTCGGATCTCCACCAACAAAGGTCAAGAAAGCAGTTCTACATGAGCTCAATGCAACAGTTCTGACTGTCCGCAATTTTTTGATTGGTCGAAAGTGGCAATCATGTTTGACCGCGCTGATCATCCGCCTAAGCTACCCAGGCGAGGAAAATACGCCTTAATCGTCAATCCACTTATTGACGGTTATGGTTTCTCCAAGACTCTCATGGACGGTTGATGACCCACAAGTATAGGGGGTGTATCGCAGTATTTTCGAGGGAAGTGAAACCCAATTTATTGATTCGACACAAGGGGAGCCAAAGAATATTTATAAGCCTTAACAACTGAGTTGTCAATTTAGCTGCACCTGGAAACAATCTTGCTCATATCAGTTTATTAGTAGCAACAGTTTTGTAGTAGGGATAGTAAAGTAGCAGCAGTAGTAAAGTAAAGACAGTAGTATCAAGAGCAGTAAACAGTAGGATTCGAGTGCGGTAGGCATAGGGATGGATGGACGGGCGTTGCATGGACAAGACAATTCACATAGCAATCAGAACATAGGGCAATTGCAGATAAATAAGATAAAGCATCCAAGTACTAGACAATCATAGGCATGTGTTCCATTTATAGTCATACATGCTCGCAATGAGAACTTGCACAACATCTTTTGTCCTACCAGCCCGTTTGCAGCGGGGCCTCAAGGGAACTACTGGCAATTAAGGTGCTCCTTTTAATAGAGCACCGGAGCAAAGCATTAACACTCCGTGAACACATGTGATCCTCACATCAAATCCATTCCCTCCGGTTATCCCGATTTCTGTCACTTAGGGGCCATTGGTTCCGGACATCAACGTGTGTATACAACTTGCAGATAAGACCATAAACAATACTATCATAAGGAATCAATAACATGTTCAGATCTGAGATCATGGCACCCTAGTGACAAGCATTAAGCATAACAAGTTGCAACAAAGTCATAAAGCACTAATAAAAGATACTAGGCACCATGCCCTAACAATCTGATGCCATTACATGAACGATCTCATCCAATCCCTACCATCCCCATAGCCTACAACGAGGGATTACTCACTCATAGATGGGGGAAACATGGATGGTCGATGGAGAAGCGATGGTGATGATGATGGTGGTGATATCCTCCAATTCCCCATCCCGGCAGGGTGCCAGAACAGAGTTTCTGGTGCTGTTTCGTGGAATTTGGTGGTGGTGGTGGAGCGGAACTCCTTTTGGAAAAACGTCGAACCCGCTAGATTTTTAGGTCAGAATGCAACTTATAGGCGAAGAGGGAGACCGAGGTGGTGTCTGGGGTGGCCAGACCACCCCCTGGTGCGGCTTGGGCTTGCCCGCGCGACCAGGTGGTGTGGCCTAGGCCCAGCCCCCCTCCGTCTTGTATTCTGGCTCCAGGAGTCTTCTGGTGAAATAGGATTTTTGGCATATTTTCCGGGATTTTTCCTGATAGTTGATTTTCTGCACAAAAAGTAGACACCAAGGCAATTCAGCTGAAAACAGCGTCAGTCCGTGTTAGTTGCATCCAAATCGCACAAGTTTAGAGGAGAAACAATAGCAAAAGTGTTCAGGATAGTAGATACGTTTTGGACGTATCAACTCCCCCCAAGCTTAGCTTATTGCTTGTCCTCAAGAAATTCAGTTGAAAACTGAGTGCGATAAAAGAACTTTTATGAACACATTTGCTTCATATGATGTATATATTCTCAGCATGTGATCAACTACTTAGACAATTCATAATAAGGAGTATGCAACTAATTTTACTTAATAGGCATTGCAAGCTATGAAGAGATTCCAACTCAAAAATAATAAGTAGCATGAAGTATAAACATAAGCAACATTACAATGCTCATAAAAAGGTATGATAGAGTGGTATCTCGCTTGCCTTTGATTTAAGGCACCTCTGAAGTTCAGGTGAAGACTAGAAGTAAAGATGTCAAAGATACAAGCATCAAAGTCATAACACAAATAATCAAGTATTGAGACAAGCACAAAGAATAACAACTATGCTCTCAAGAAGGTGCCCAAAGAATATGTGGAGACTTAACAAGTAAAAGAAAATGTTTTGAATAATTTGAAAAGCTTCCAAATGCTGAAAGTATGGTACTCATTAGCTTTGAGATCTCATTGCCCCTATCATAAGCATCTTTTAATGTGGTTAAGGTGAAAGTGAGGTCTAATCTGAGTTATATGCTGGACAGACTATAAACTGAAAATCCCATGTCCCTTGAGTATGAGGGCTGCTCCTCATGCTACTCAACTTTAGTTACCGGTAAGTTCTTGTCATCGTAAATATGTGCGTATCATAGAGAACCGCCAACGGGGTACCCCTTGCCCGATGATACGGAAGAATCCCCATATCAAAATGACAAGGCAAGCAGACAATGAGTATCTCAGCAATCTTCTTATTTACCATGGGAAAATGGTGCTTTTTTCTCTCTTTCCTCTTTTCATAAATCTCTTTTTTTTCTTTTTCTCAATAGCTATCTCTCTTTTTTATAAGAAGAATGCTTCATAGATATCATTATGGTTACGTTGCAGGTTTCCACCATGTCAGCATGGATTAGACCAGCGGCCCAAGCGTTTCTCTAACACACATACATAACTCCATGGACTTACAAGCTCCCCTTTTATTTCACACTGACGACATTTGCAAACAAAAGAGCATGGTATCAACTGGGTATATATTTACAAGTGTTGAAAGTGTTCCCCGTGACAGCACGGTTCTGCTAATCCCCAGCGTATAATTTGCAAGCATATAACTTTCATGGACAGTCACAATGGTTCAGGTTTATTAAGTGCAGAAAATAAAGTGTTCCATCAAGTTCGTGAGAGCTTTACTAACTAACTTTCTCATAACAAGCAAACATTTTATTCAGAAGAAAACAAGGCATATTGAATATGCACAGAAGTAGCAAATGATGCTAATAGGTAGGTATGGTGGACACTTTGGCAATATTTGGTTTAAGGGAATTGGAAACATGAGTAAAATACTCAGTGAAAGTGAAGGCTAGCAATAGTAAGGGAACGACAAACGAGAGAGCAATAGCTGTCATAATCATGCTTGCAACAAAACAAGACTAATCATGGCATGAAAGTGATTCAAGATCCTCAAGGCAAAATAATTCATCGAGGCTTAACTGAGTATTACAGTCATGTGCATGCATGAGCATGTGCCAACTCAATTCAAATGAAACATTCAGAGGAGGATACCACGGTGTCATACCAAATTATGAGTAGAGTAATGCAAGCAAACATTCATAAGACATGCTACAAACTATTAGCAAGCTGGAACTAATCATACGAAAGCAAGAACTACTAAGCATCCAAAGATAACATATGCCCTACACGAACAGGCTAAGCATGCCCACAAATATGAGTATATGTACAAAAATGAAAACAAATAGAGTTCATTACCAGCCTCTTACCACGAGTTTTCATTAATCCTCATTATTGCTCTTCACTTGTGTGGCTTGAATAATAACATGAAACCAATATCCACTGAGGACTACTGAACCATATAGCAAACTCACAAAACCAAACAAGAACGACAAATATTTTTGTTGTTTTCGATTTTTGAAATAAGAACCAAAAAGTAAGAACAAGCAAAGCAAAATATTTTTGGGTTTTTCGAATAGTTCAAACAAAGCAAAAAGGGGAAAAGAAACCAAGGCAAAGAGAAAAAGAAGCAAACCAAAGAGAAACAACAGAAATATTTTTGGTCTTTTTGTGTTTTAGAAAGCAAAAGCAAAGAATGAATGAAAACTAAAAAGAGAATGAAACATGAATATACAAAGTACCGACGCAACATGATAAGGAGATGAGTGCGATGTCGGCGTACCTCCCCCCAAGCTTTGGCTTTTGGCCTAAGTGGGTATCAATCCAAATTCGGGTAAGGGTTCCAAGCAGGAGGATCATGGTAAGAATGGTCGTAGTTGGGCCCGTGGGAAGAAGAATAAGCTCCCCAATCATAAGCAGGCTGTTGATATGAAGACTCTCCCTCATTCGAGGGCTGGACCGAATCACCTGTGACCTCCCTTCTAGTGTCTTGCTCCTGTTGGGAGAGCTCTCCCAAGTACGTGTCAAGCTCCTCCTCAGTGAGGGACCATCATTCCCTGTTATCAAGGTTAAACAAAACAGGTGCAGGCAAAAGAACAACACGCTCGGACTTGCTCTTTCTCCAACCAGCTTTGAGAAAGGTTATTTCATAAGACAACTCACTCACACTAGCCCACAAGGAAACAAATTTATGTTGTATCATGGAATTAAGATCAAGCCTTTCTATGGGAAACTGTAGGTCTAGATGATGAGGCACTAAACCATGCAATGCTAATAAACGAGAAGCACTGAGGCCTCCACAAATTCCACCTTTCTCACGGTTAGCAGCAAGGTGGAAAGCTATCAAAGCACCTAAGTTGTAAGACCTATCTCGTTTAAGAGCAGCAGAGATAAATGCTAGATCATATGAAGATAACTTATTGGCAGTTTTCCTAGCAAGAACACACTTGGCAATAAAGTAGGCAAAGTAGCGAATGGAGGGAAGATGAATGTTACAGATTTTTCCATTCTCCTTCGAGAATCTGCTCCCTTGGCAAATTTCTGCGTATAAATCCATGAGTGGTTCAGGTCGCTCCTTAATCCTTCTACATGATCCCTATTGAGGTACCTTAATAGCTGCACAAAAGTCATTGAGAGAAAGGTCGACAGCAATATTGTAAATTTTGTAGTGGACCATGGGGTTAGGCGAAGAGTGACTAAATTGAAAGTCCTGCACCATAGACATGGTTAGCTTCACAAATTGACAAGGTCCATCTTCCAAAAAGTGCTCCAACCCTGCATTAGAAACCAAAGTGTGGAAATCTTGGAGAATTCCCGCAGCTCTCATGAACTCAGAACAGGGATAAATGGAAGGAAAAAAATTCCTCCTCTCGGTGGACCTTCATGACCTCAGACACCCATAGTTCATGTTGGTTTAGTTGATGCTCATTCATCTTCTATTCTGAAATTTAAACACCTATTAAACAAGTGATTACAAAGTGAATATAATGAAGGATTCTACTCATAGGGACATGTAAGAGGCCTAAACATGCATCAAAACTATATATCTAAGCATCAAACAATCTTGCAAGCTCTCAAAACCTGTCACCTACAGCAGCAAAATACTCAAGATATAATCCACTAAACACAAATCTACTTGGACAAGGGGAGGAGTCACATACCAGAGAACAAGTGCTCCAAATTTCAGCAACAAAGATGGGCTGAGTAAGGAGATCGAAAAAATCGAGAGCAATCATAGCAAGAACGCGATTTTGAGCAATGAACTGGAGCTTACTTGGGAGAGAGAAAAAAGTGGCAGGTGAGAGAGTTAGTGGAGGGCCAAGGGTGGCCCACACCATGGAATGGCGCCACCCAGGGCAGGTCGCGCCACCAGGTAGTGAGCCTGCCTGGTGGGTCCCCCTGGTACCTCCCAGGCACTCCCCTGCCCGTTTTTCACGTAAAAATTTAATATGAATTTTCTGGAATTTTTCGAGACACTTTATTTTTGGGCATTTTTCACGTATAGAAGAATGATTTTCTGACAGACAGATTTTTTTGGAAATGATGCAAGGACAAAACAAATCTAGAACTACAGAAGTTCTAAGACACTCTAACATGCAAGAAACTAACAACAAAAAGGAAAACTAAACAAAAACAAAAACTAAAATGGATAGAATAAAAGTAAACAGAGATAATCACGGTAAAAACATTGTTTTGTTCAATGAAATCCTTTTGTTAACAAGGTTGATCAGGTCTTGCTACCAAAAAAATTTCATGTGAGACAAAACTTTTTATTTCACTAGTGATTATGTTACCCCAATTTTGATAGAAATGGTCCCAATCATAATAGTTTCAAATTTTTCTCTTGGTATGGGACAATATATTTCTCCAACTTGAATGCCCTCAACATGTTCAATTGAATTCAAACCATAAGTTCTTTCAATCTTATTGGGGAATAGACAGTATGTTCCTTGTCATTAACATTAAAGGTCACCTTTCCTTGATTACAATTAATAAAAGCCCCTACATTATTAAGAAAAGGTCTCCCAAGAATAATAGACATATTATCATCTTCAGGCATTTCAAGCACAACAAAATCAGTTAATATCAAGAAATTATGAGCCACTTGAACATGTACATCCTCACATATACCAACAGGAATAGTGGTAGATTTATCAGCCATTTGCAAAGATATATCAGTTGGTATTAATTTTTCTAGTTGAAGCCTCTTATAAAGAGAGAAAGGCATAACACAAACTCCAGCTCCCAAATCACACAAAGCAGTTCTAACATAACTATTCTTAATAGAGAAAGGGATAGTTGGAATCCCTAGGTATCCAAGTTTCTTAGGAACCTTACCATTAAAGGAATAATTAGCAAGCAAAGTAGAAATTTCTTCATTAGGGATCTTCCTTTTATTCGAGACAATATCCTTCATATACTTTGAGTAAGGAGGCAATTTAATAGCATCGGTCAAAGGAATTTGCAGGAATAAAGGTTTCATCCACTCACAAAACTTATTATAGTGTTCATCTTCCTTTGACTTGTGTTTCTTATCAGGGAAAGGCATAGGTTTTTGGAGTCAAGGTTCTCTTTCACTACCATGTTTCTTAGCAATAAAATCTTCTTTAGTGTATTTAGTATTCTTAGTGTGGTTTTCAGGTTCTTCTTCAACTTTTTGTTCATTAGGAACATCATTTTCTTCATTACCACTTTCAGTTTCAGCATCAAAAATAGATATACTATTAGGATCTATAACAGGTTCAGAGGGTTCTACAACAGTTTTATGTTTCTTTTTCCTTTTCTTACGAGTAGAGCCACTATTTTCAGCTTGTTGAGAATCCTGCTCATTTCTTTTGGGATGCCCCTCAGGATATATAGGATCCTGGGTAATAGCTCCACTTCTAGTTCTAATTTCATAAGCATGTTTTTCTTTAGCAGCATTAACTAGCAAGTCTTTTTGCACTTTAACGAGTTGATCTATTTGAGTTTGAACCATTTGAAAGTGTTTAACAATCATTTTAACATCATTAGAGGTTCTTTCCACAATATCTTTCAACTCAACAATAGCTCTAGTGTTTTCCATTAGATGATTTTGCACCCTTTTATTAAAATTATCCTACTTAACAATAAAGATATCGAATTCTTCTAAGCATTGATCAGGAGGTTTAGAGTAAGGGATATCACCTTCATCAAAGTGTTGGAGAGAGTGTACCTCGATAGTGGGTGAGTAGGGAATAGGCTTACATAATTCTTCTATAGGAGGTAAATTCTTGACATCTGCAGCTTTAATTCCCTTCTCCTTAAGACATTTCTTAGCTTCCTTCATCGCTTCATCATTTAATTCAATAATTCCCCTCTTCTTTGATGTTGGAATAGACACTGGTATAGTAGGTTCAGGTACAATTACTTCAGGTATAGCTTGTTCAGGAGGAGTCCAATCTTCATAATTCTTGCTTATTTTAGCCATTAATTCCTCGGCTTCCTTAGGGGTCCTATTCCAGAAAACACAATCAGCACAACTATCTAGGTATGTCCTAGATTCTTCGGTTGGTCCATTATAAAATATATCAAGAAGCTCATTCTTAGGTAATGGACTTCCAGCCTGTGCATGAATCAAAGCACAAAACCTTCCCCAAGATTCAGGCAATACCTCTTTTTCTCTCTGTTTAAAATCAAAAAGTTCCTGCAAAATAGCATGTCTAGCACTAGGAGGAAAATATTTCTGCAGGAAAGTACTAATCAAGCAATCAGGGCTATCAATAGATCCAGGAGGTAAATTACTAAACCAAGTTTTAGCTTCTCCTTTCAGTGAAAAGGGGAAAATCTTAGCAACAAAGTAAGTACGTATCTTAATATCATCAGAAAACAAGCCACTCATGGTAGAAAGTTCATTCATATGTGCTACACGTTCATTCTTAGTCCCACAAAAAGGTTCTTTCTCAACAATAGCTATGTAAGATAGATCGAGAGAGAAATCATAATCTTTATCTTTAATGTTTATGGGAGAAGCAACAAACTTAGCAATAGGAGACAATTTGGGTCTAATAGTACGCCTCTCAAGGAGACTCTTAGCAACACTCCTATCATGGGTGTTTTTACATTCTTTAATAAATTCATCGGTCATCTCAACATAACCATCTTCAATATCATAACATTCACTAGACTCAGGTGAACTAAAAGGTGTAGTAGTGTCTTCATTAGGAGTTTCAGTATTTCCAGCTATAGTTCTAGCAATCGTAGCATCTAGGAAAGGACCTAATGAACCACTCTTATCAAGCACAGTAGAAGCAGCATCATAAGCATCAGAAGTTTCATATTCAGTAGTAGTAGCGGTGTGTGTAGCATGTGTATGTGGTGGTGTAACGAGCTTACTTATAACAAATGGTGAATCAAGAGCAGCAGAGGTGTTCAGAACCGTACCTCTTCTTGTAGTGGATAGTAAAATAGGAACCTTGCCATCACGAGACTTACCCATGATGGATGGATAGCAGCGAACAATAGAGAATCCAAGTGAACTTGATAAATAAAGTTATGCTCCCCGGCAACGGCGCTAGAAAATAGTCTTGATGACCCACAAGTATAGGGGGTGTATCGCATTATTTTCGAGGGAAGTGAAACCCAATTTATTGATTCGACACAAGGGGAGTCAAAGAATATTTATAAGCCTTAACAACTGAGTTGTCAATTCAGCTGCACCTGGAAACAATCTTGCTCACAGCAGTTTATCAGTAGCAACAATTTTGTAGTAGGAATAGTAAAGTAGCTGCAGTACTAAAGTAAAGACAGTAGTATCAATAGCAGCAAACAGTAGGATTCGAGTGCGGTAGGCATAGGGAAGGATGGACGGGCGTTGCATGGACAAGACAATTCACATAGCAATCAGAACATAGGGCAATTGCAGATAAATAAGATAAAGCATCCAAGTACTAGACAATCCTAGGCATGTGTTCCATTTATAGTCATACATGCTCGCAATGAGAACTTGCACAACATCTTTTGTCCTGCCAGCCCGTTTGCAGCGGGGCCTCAAGGGAACTACTGGAAATTAAGTTACTCCTTTTAATAGAGCACTGGAGCAAAGAATTAACACTCCGTGAACACATGTGATCCTCACATCAAAGCCATTCCCTCCGGTTATCTCGATTTCTGTCACTTCAGGGCCATTGGTTCCGGACATCAACGTGTGTATACAACTTGCAGATAAGACCATAAACAATACTATCATAATGAATCAATAACATGTTCAGATCTGAGATCATGGCACTCGGGCCCTAGTGACAAGCATTAAGCATAACAAGTTGCAACAAAGTCATAAAGCACTAATAAAAGATAGTAGGCACCATGCCCTAACAATCTGATGCCATTACATGAACGATCTCATCTAATCTCTACCATCCCCATAGCCTACAACGGGGGATTACTCACTCATTGATGAGGGAAACATGGATGGTCGATGGAGAAGCGATGGTGATGATGATGGCGATGATCTCCTCCAATTCCCCGTCCCGGCAGGGTGCCAGAACGGAGTTTTTGGTGCTGTTTCATGGAATCTGGTGGTGGTGGCGGAGCGGAACTCTTTCTGGAAAAGCGTCGACCCCCCCTCCTGGGTTTTTAGGTCAGAAGGCAACTTATAGGCGAAGAGGGAGAGCGAGGGGGTGTCTGGGGCGGCCAGACCACCCCCTGGCGCGGCCAAAGCTTGCCCGCGCGACCAGGACTTTAGGGATGGCACCCGCAGGGTATGGGTGCGGGTGGAGCCACCCCATACCCGTACCTGTTCTCCCCGAGTATACCCATCACCTGCACCCGTACCCGTCAACGGGTGCAAGTTTTTCCCATACCCGTCACCCAACAGGGTTAGTGGTACCCGTGGGTTAAAATACCCGCATATACGGCACATCAAAATGAACAATTTTTTTTAGAAAACAACATTTTACAATATAATTTATAAGCATCAACACAATAAATTAAGTTCACTAACTCACACAAGAAAAGAGATAATTTAACCGTATATAAGACCACAAAATAAGCATCACAATAAAGTATATTACGTTATCTCAATTAATCCTAGAGATACCATGCTGTAGTTATAGGAATGGACTACGACAATAGAGAAAAAAAGGATGTGTGCAATCAACAATCATCAATATACCCGGGTAAACAGAGATAATAGGTGTGAAATATGTATGTTGTTTTGGCCTACCGATATTAACGGGAAAAAATAGATTATCTAAGTTAGAATTTTGTATCGGAGGTGCACTTGTCAGATATATTGATGGGTACATGGGTACACGGGTGTGGGTTGTATGATCCCTTACCCGTACCCGTCACACCCGATGGGTTTAAAATTTACCCATTTATATACTCATGGGTATTTTTCTGTCCCAAACCCTTACCCTAATAGGGTTTTTACCCGCCGGGTAAACGGGTGATGGGCACCCATTGCCATCCCTAGGCCAGGTGGTGTGGCCTGGGCCCAGCCCCCCTCCGTCTCGTATTCTGGCTCCAGGAGTCTTCTGGTGAAATAGGATTTTTGGCATATTTTCTGGGATTTTTCCTGATAGTTGATTTTCTGCACAAAAAGTAGACACCAAGGCAATTCTGCTGAAAACAGCGTCAGTCCGCGTTAGTTGCATTCAAATCACACAAGTTTAGAGGATAAACAATAGCAAAAGTGTTCGGGAAAGTAGATACGTTTTGGACGTATCAATGGTGGCAGCAGTATCAATATTATGTATGTCGAAATGCTACGCCGGATGAAGATCTCGGAGACCCAGCTGAATCACAGCTCTGTGATTTTTCACGGAATTGTCCCAGGAAAACAAGCTAATTCCCTGGGAGAAATCACTTTGGATGTTACCTTTGGAACTCCAAAGAACTATCGGACGGAAGCACTTTTCTTCGAAGTGGTCCCGTTCAAGAGGGCTTACCATGCTATATTCGGACGCTCGGCTTATTAGGCTTTAATGGCTCGTCCGTGTTACATTTACAATATGATGAAAATTCTTGGTCCCAACAGCGTAATCACCATCTGGGGAGACCCGAAGAAAGCACGAGAGTGCGAGGATGGAAATGCCACCTTTGCTGAAGCCGTGCTACACGCCCAGGAGTACCAGGAGATCAAGAAGAGCATAGATCCGTCTGAGATGCCCGCAAGGAAGAAGGAGGTGACAAAGCCGAATCTGGAGTTCAAGGCATCAGAAGAGACAAAGAAGACGCCGTTGAAGGATGATGACCCCTCCAAGGTGACCCAGATAGGCATAGGCCTAGATAGCGCATAGGAAAGCACACTCATCAAGTTCCTCAAAGCAAATCAAGATATCTTCGCATGGCAACCATCTGACATGACCGAAGCACCTAGGGAACTTGCCGAGCACTCTTTAAATGTAAACTCGAACGCTAAACCCGTTAAACAGTCCTTACGACGTTTCGGCAATGAAAAGCGTAAGGCAATAGCTAAGGAACTAGCACAGCTCGAGTTAGCCGGATTCATAGAAGAGTTTATCCACACTGAGTGGTCGGCCAATCCTGTAATGGTCCCTAAAAAGGACACCACTGATTTAAGGATGTGTGTTGATTATACAGCCTTGAATAAGGCTTGTCCGAAAGATCCATTCGCTCTGCCTAGGATGATCAAGTTATCGATTCTACGGCAGGCTCGGAACTCCTCTGTTTTCTCGACGCATATTCCGGTTATCACCAAATCCGGATGAAGGAGTCTGAAAAAGTCAAAACTTCAATCATAACCCCCTTCGAAACCTTCTCTTTTGTTACGATGCCTTTTGGGTTGAAGAACGCAGGAGCTACGTACCAGCGCACGATGCAGCGTTGCCTCCACGACCAACTCGGACGCAATGTACATGCATACGTGGATGATATTGCGGTAATGTCCAAAAAGAAGGAAACACTGATTTCCGACTTGGAGGAAACATTCTCCAATCTACGAAAATACAACATCATGCTTAATCCGAAGAAGTGCTTCTTCGGAATCTCAGCCGGAAAATTGTTAGGTTTCATTATGTCTCAAAGAGGCATAGAGGTGAACCGGGACAAAATCAAGGCTATACTCAATATTTCCAGGCTAACTCGCATGAAGGATGTACAAAGACTAACTGGTTGCATTGCTGCAGTTAGTCGGTTTGTAAGCCGGCTTGGTGAAAGAGCCGCACCATTATACAAACTCCTGAAAAAGACTAAGGATTTTGTGTGGACCGACGAAGTTGAAGCTGCATTACAGGACCTGAAGAAAGTACTCTCATCTGCTCCTATCCTCGCTACACCAGAATCACAGGAACCGATGTTGCTTTATCTTGTTGCGACTAACAAAGTTTTCAGTATCGTCATGGTAGTGGAGAGACCATAGGAAAATCAGGAACACTTGGTGCAACGTCCGACTTACTTTGTCAGTGAGGTCCTGACAGAATCAAAACAACGGTATCCGCACTATCAAAAGCTGGCTTACGGTGTTTTCCTAGCATCTCGTAAGCTATGACACTATTTCCAGGAGCATCCAATTACCGTGGTGAGCATAGCTCCCATGAGAGATATAATCAACAACAGTGACGCCACAGGACGCGTCGCCAAATGGGGCATAGAGCTCTCAGCTTTTGATATTGAGTACAAACCTCGGACGACAATCAAATCCCAAATCCTTGCTGACTTTGTTGCTGATTGGACAGAGACAAAGGATAATATGACCCTCCCTGAGTCAGAATATTGGACCCTGTATTTTGATGGGTCTAAGGCTCGCGGGGGCTCGGGGGCTGGCGTGGTGCTCAAATCACCCCAAGGTGATAAACTTCTATACGTGTTGCAGATTCACTTCACAACGACAAATGATATTGCCGAGTATGAAGCACTACTACATGGAATCCGGATTGCTAAAGATATTGGCATCCGATGTTTGATGTGCTACGGAGATTCGGATCTTGTTGCTCAGCAAGTTTCGGATATTTGTAATGCAAATAAACACATGGCAGCATATAAAGCTGTCGTGGATGATTTATCTAAATCATTCGAAGGGTTTGAGGTTCAACACATCCCTTGAGCAGAAAATGAGGAAGTAGATGCCTTATCTCGGATAGGCTCTGCACGGAAAGAGGTCCCAGATGGCGCTTTTTAGAGCACCTCAAAGTTCCCTCAATAAAGGGAGTGGATCAGGAATATCTGACCAAATCCGACTCGCCTCTAGTAGAAGTTCTGGCTATAATTCCTAGCTGGACTCAACCCTACCTCGATTATTTGGAAGATGGCAAATTACCCGAAGACGAGGTTCTAAGCGGGCAGATCATCCGGCGATCGAAAGCCTATACTATAGTTAAAGGTGAGCTCTATAAGCTGAGTGTTTCTGGGGGTTTTCAGCGCTGTGTATCTCCAGAAGAAGGAGTGGAAATCTTAAGAGAAATCCAAGGCGAGTGTGGTCACCATGCTGCAGCCAAATCTTTAGTGGCAAAATCTTTTAGACACAGTTTTTTCTGGCTTACAGCCAAGGCAGATGCCGAAAGGCTGGTCAAGATGTGCAAGGGCTACCAAAAGTATGCCAAACAAGCTTATGTTCTGGCTGATCAGCTGCGAACAATACCTATAACATGGCCTTTTGCGGTCTGGGGGCTTGATCTGGTAGGACCGTTTAAACGGGCTCCAAGTGGATTTACTCACCTCTTAGTGATGGTGGATAAGTTCACTAAATGGATTGAGGCTAAACCTGTCACTAGTTGTGATGGAGCAACAGCCAAAAGATTTGTCGAGGATGTTATAATCCGGTATGGTTATCCGCATAGCATTATCACGGACAATGGGAGTAATTTTTCTATGGGAGAATTAGCTGAATACTGCAATGAGCAAAATATCTGGCTTGACATTGCGTCAGTCGCACATCCACAGGCTAATGGACAAGTTGAAAGGGCAAATGGTTTAATCTTACAAGGCCTAAAACCGAGACTCGAAGCGCCATTACGACGTGCTACGGGGGCTTGGGCAGAGGAATTACCCTTTATAATATGGAGTTTACGAACAACTCCGAACAGGTCAACCGGATACACACCTTTCTTCTTGGTCTATGGTGCAGAAGCAGTTCTTCCTAGTGATTTGATTCACACTTCTCCTAGAGTGGCCACGTATATCGAAGAAGATGCCCAGATTTCTCGACAAAATGATCTCAACTTAGTCAAAGAAGTTCGCGTTGTTGCTGAAATGAGATCAACAGCCTATCAGCAAAAGTTACACAAGTATCATAGCCAGAGATTCCAAAACAGATCTTTCAATAAAGGTGATTTGGTTCTCCGGCTTGTGCAACAAAGAAAGCACAAACTTTCCCCAGTATGGGAAGGGCCCTTCTTGGTTAGTCGAGTATTGCACAATGGTTCGTACTACTTAATTGACATGAGGCCAGTTAAAGAAAGACCTGCTACTAAGAAGAGAAAGAGAGATGGAGGTAGTACAAATCCGGATGAGTTAGACAGACCATGGAATATTGCTCAGCTACGTCCCTTTTATTCTTAGTTTATCTTTCTACCCATAATGTTTATCGGAATAATACATTTGTTTTTTGGTAATCTATGGTGCAGGAGAAGAGGTAGGCACTGCCGGCTCACTATATGCATCGGCGTCGGTTTGATATCGATCTGAGACGTTCAAATCCGATACGGTATGTTCATCGTCGGAAACTTCAGCTGCTTCTTCCGGAGGCGGAGGCGAGGTGTCCACGCGGGTGAAAAAGGGAGTATCGTAGCTGGTTAAGTCAGCTACGTGGCACCCATATCCGACACAGGAGTCCATGATGGCCTTGATATCCTGCTCCTGGTCGTCTTCATCCACCTTGCAGTACCCTCTGGTCACTTGCCATATTTCCATGTTTCGATGGTGACTCATGACCATGGTGAGAGCGTTTTGCACAGCGGATCGCGCGTAGGACATGTTCCAGTCCTGGACAAGCTGCGGCATCTCCTTGGCCTTGTCCCTCACCTGAAAGTCGGACATGCTATGCATGTCCGGAACCTTGAGAGCTTCGCCAATTTCCTTGATGGATTGGCGGAAGTCATGGAGCAAATCACCGACTTGGGTAAGCCGGTGGGTGTGGGGTTCGACAGAGCTAGAATCCGTCAAGTTCAGAGGACCTGTGTATATAACACAAAACAGTTAAGAAAGATCTGACATTAAAAAAAGTCGAAGAATAAAAGCAAGTCAGAAAGATGGAAACTTACCGAAGATGACATCGTCAACTTTGGTCTTCTCTTCTCGAAGCCTCCAGAGTTCAGCCCGGAGCGCCTCGGAAAGGTCCTTCTCTCTGCAAAGCTCATTGTTGAGATCCGAGATTCTTTGATCTTGAGCTGCAATCTTATGATCACGCTCATTAGTAGCCATGGAGGAGGATTCGAGAACTTGAGTGATGCTCTTCTCATGATCCGCCTTGAGCTTATTCAGCTCTTGGCAAAGTTCTTTGTTCTCCACCACCAAGGTTTTGAGGTTCTCGGCCTCTTCAATCATAGCGCAGGACTATTTTACCAGTGTTGTAAGTCAAAAAAGAACAACAATTCAACGACAAAATATTTGACTATGAAAACACAAAAGACAAGGTTTGAGTCTCGGAAATCTCACATTTGGCCTCATCCTTGGAGACCTTCAGCTCAGCATTTTCAAGTCGGAGAGCTTTGATCTCTCTCCGCTTGTTGCAGATATTCTTCAACAATTCCTGGTTATATGAATTAACTTTATGTAAGTCAGAATACCCAGAGTCAGAAGTCTACTGAAGACTCAGGCTAATATTGTTACTAATATCAGCACGAGCCTTGGGGGCTACACTAGTTCATTCTGTGGGGGCTACACTAGTCCATAAACCCGGATTGTATATCCTACTTCATGCTTGGGGGCTAGAGGATATGATATGAAATGCAATAAAGAAAATCGTGAGATGGAATTCCGACTTACATGATGTTCATGTCTGAGCTTGCTCAGACACATGTTCACCTCGATGGTAACCTTCTCGGCGAGGGTGAGTGGAATAACCGGAGGTGGTGGAAGTACACCAGCTTTAAGTCCTTCATCGCGAAGGCGGACTTGTTCAAGAAGATCGGAATACTTGATGTCTTCCGCCTCTTGTGCTTCTTCTTCGGTCGAGAGATTTCTCTTATCTAGGCATTGCCGGGCCAGACGCTGGATTTCTTCTACAGATTTCCGAGACAAGCCAAATTTGGCAAGTCCCGGATTGTTCAGGAGGTTTTCAGCAAAAGTCTTTGCCGAGGGATCATTACCCGAAAAGGGTTCACCCTTATCTAAACCTGAGCCACCCGTGGTGGCGTCAGTCTGTGACTCAAGGGTTGCTGGATCCGTTGAAGGAGCTGGATCTTCTGCGACAACCGGCGATGGAGTAATTACCGGTGTTGCAGAGGGTTGTGGAGCTGGAGTCAGAGGAGCCATGGCAGGAGAAGTTATGTTCAGTTTCGTCTGCCGCAAGGGCTTCGAAGAAGTTCCCTTCCCCTTGCCCTTGATGAGCTGCTTAGCTCTGAGAATGTAATAAGAATGGAAAGCATTACATCTCGGAAACAAAATTCGAATAAGGAACAAAGTCGGAAGTTGTGTTGAAAGTTACCTCTTCATGTCTGGCACCTCCTTTGTGCCGACGGCCACTGTCGGAGCCTTGTGCTTCTTGGGCACATTGTCTGGTAGTAGGACTAGTTCCGCCTCCTGAGTAAACTCTGGAGGATATCCTTTGAGGGGATCTAGCTCCGACTCGGGGAGGTCATCAAGCTGAAAAGAAGAAAATATCTCAGTATTGTAAAATAAAAGGTGAAACACATAGAAGGATTTATTATCGAAGCTTACCGGAACCACAGGGTCTTCCGCTGTATGCATATCCAGAGACAAGTCCGGAATCTTCCGTTCAATCTGCTCCTTGATCAGCCATTTGATCTGGCTTATGTACTCCTGTGGCTTCAAAGACTTAGGACTGATGCGGAGGGAATTGTTCTTCGACGCCGTGACGGAGTGCATCAGACGGTCGCCGTGGTATTGGAGAGGCTGAAGGGTTCTGTAGCAGAAAACAAAAAATTTCTATCTACTTGAACACTAATACCAGGATCTATACTGTGTAGACATAAGTAATGGAGAAGGAATATAGTATTCATACCTTTGCAGAGAGAGGCACGCCTTACGCAGGAAGGCGTATATTGACGAAGACGAGCAGCACCCCAAGTGTGGTGCCTCCGAAGTTCGTCACACGTCCAGTGTAGGGGACGTCAACCGGGCTCCGATCCAGCCGAGCAGCGGAAGAAGTAGATGCTGGATCCCCGATCACACGACGGTAGTGTGAAGGTGGAGAACTCAACTACGAGGTCCTCCCCAATATTACGGGGAAGTCCTCAGCAGATGAGAGAGAGAGAATGAGAGGAATGGGTGTCTTCCAAGGGGGAGGGGGTGCACCACCCAGGGGCCAGGCAGGGTGGGACTAATCCCTACACTCGCCGGCCACCTAGGGGCAGCCGCCGGCCCTAGGTGGGCCCCACTGGGGCGGCCCACCAGCCCTAGGCCGGCTGGCCCACACTCCCTAGGCGCCTTGCCCACTTGGGCCTCCCTTCGGGTGAGGCCCATTAGCAATATAGTGCCTTCAAAAATAAAATAAAATATATATTTAATATTAATTCTCCAATTAACATTCAAATATACATATTATATTATCTCTTCACTCCGAACAACTTCCGGACCCCTTTCCGATCTCCATCGGATGTTACCGAAACTATTCCGGTCTCTCTCTCTCTCTATTTCTCATACGATGCCTCATCTACCCTAAGCGTCCCTACCCTTAAGTGTGACATCCTTTGGTTCAGAAACACTCTGGACATGATAGAGACCACTCTCATATCAATGATCAACAGAGGGATCTGGATGGCCATGTGACCCCCGTGCGTTTCACGAATACAATCGCTCGAACCGTGAGATAGTCGTTCCCCATTCCCTTTGTCACTCGATACCCGATACATTGCAAATGTATCTATAATTTTTGATGCTCCATGCTTGGTTTTATCCACTTTCTTGTGTTTTGTCCACACTTTGGAGTACTTTTCATATGATTTCTTGGACTAACCTATTAACAAGATCCACAGTGCAAGCTGCCTGTTTTTGGTTCTAGGAAAGTCAGAAAATGAATATTCTTGGAATTGGACGGGACAAAAGCCAAAGTGCCTATTTTTTCAGAAGACTCATGGAGCCAGAATACGAGACGGAGGAGGGCCAAGGGCTGGCCACACCACCCCCAGGCGTGGGCTAGGCCTGGCCGCACCAGGGCATGGTGTGGTGGCCCCAGGCACCCCCTCGGTCTGCCACTTCACCTATAAGAAGCCTTCTGACCTAAAAGCTTCAGGGGGTTCGATGTTTTTCTAGAAGGAGTTCCGCTCCGCCGCCACCACTAGATTCCACGAAACAGCACCAGAAACTCCGTTCTGGCACCCTGCCGGGATGGGGAATTGGAGGAGATCATCGCCATCATCATCACCATCGCTTCTCCATCGACCATCCATGTTTCCCCCATCTATGAGTGAGTAATCTCCTGCTGTAGGCTATGGGGATGGTAGGGATTGGATGAGATTGTTCATGTAATGGCATCAGATTGTTAGGGCATGGTGCCTAGTATCTTTTATTAGTGCTTTATGACTTTGTTGCGACTTGTTGTGCTCAATGCTTGTCACTAGGGCCCGAGTGCCATGATTTCAGATCTGAACATGTTATTGATTCATTATGATAGTATTGTTCTTGGTCTTATCTACAAGTTGTATACACACGTTGTTGTCCGGAACCAATGGCCCCGAAGTGACAGAGATTGGGATAACCGGAGGGAATGGCTTTGATGTGAGGATCACATGTGTTCACGGAGTGTTAATGTTTGCGCTGGTGCTCTATTAAAAGGAGCACCTTAATTGCCAGTAGTTCCCTAGAGGCCCCGCTGCAAACGGGCTGGCAGGACAAAAGATGTTGTGCAAGTTCTCATTGTGAGCACGTATGACTATATATGGAACACATGCCTAGGATTGTCTAGTACTTGGATGCTTTATCTTATTTATCTGCAATTGCCCTATGTTCTGATTGCTATGTGAATTGTCTTGTCCATGCAACGCCCGTCCATCCATCCCTATGCCTATCGTACTCGAATCCCACTATTTACTGCTTTTGTTACTACTGTCTTTGCTTTACTACTGTTGTTACTTTACTATTCCTACTACAAAACTGTTGCTACCGATAAACTGCTGTGAGCAAGATTGTTTCCAGGTACAGCTGAATTGACAACTCAGTTGTTAAGGCTTATAAATATTCTTTGGCTCCCCTTGTGTCGAATCAATAAATTGGGTTTCACTTCCCTCGAAATACTACGATACACCCCCTATACTTGTGGGTCATCAATACCTAATTCATCCGAGACTTGATCTTTGGTATCTGCATACCTTAGTTCGATCTCGTTACTGATGAACTTGTTTTCTCGTTCTCATGTCATTGCATTCCGTGACCTAGTCACATGCTTGGAAGCTTCATTAGTGCAATGTCACCGAGATGGCCACATGTATTTGTCCGTTACAAAGACTAGACAAATCCTGGTCTTAATATGTGCTCCTCTACGCATCCCTTCGGAAAACCTGAGTGGCACCTTTTTGATCACCCTGTTACGAGATGATTTTTGATAACCATCTAAGCTTCTTCCGTAATGGTGATTTGCATTACCTCACAGTCAAAGGATCAGGTTGCGAGGTTCTCTGTGTTTTATCATCAATGGTGAACTTTGTAACTAGATCTCATTAAGATATAACGGTCGGATGTTTGTCTATCATGTTATTCAACTAATAACATGACCTCATTATCAGTTGGCATAAATGCCCATGATCTTGAAACACAGACCATCCTTGTGACCAATGAACTAGTTCACTAGAGGTAACTAGAGACACGGTTTGTTTACATACCACACGTGTATTAACGTTTCGTATTAACACAGTTATAGCACAGTATGAAACGTATTATAAACATACATGAGAAGTATCAAATAAAACACTTTATTATTTGCCTCTAGGGCATAACTCCTTTAGTCTCCCACTTGCACTAGAGTATAAACAAAACTAGTTTACAATAGGCAGTAATCTAACACCAATAGAATCTCGGTGTTGTTCATGCTTGTATAGATGGAGAGCTTTCATCAACGGATCTGCTACATTCCGCCCCACCATTCACCAAGAAAACAAATCCTGTTTGAGACTTCGAGTCATCATGATCTGAATTCCAGCTCGCATCTACGTAACCTGTTATGTTTAGAGCTTCATCATTTCCTCCATAGATCAGGAACATATCCTTTGTTCTTCTCAGATACTTTAGGATATTTTTCATAGCTGTCCAGTGATCCGGTCCTGGATTACTCTGATATCGGCTTGTCAAACTAAGAGCCAATGCCACATCAGGTCGGGTACTAAGCATTGCATACATGATAGATCTTATTGCTGAAGCATAGGGGATGTAAGACATCTTCTCTCTATCATCGTCCGTTACAGGACATTGAGTCATACTCAAATTACAATTCTTCATCATAGGTGTAAAACCCCTCTTGGTGTTTTCCATTTTGAACCTCTTCAAAATCTTATCTATGTAAGTACTCTGACTCAATGCTATTAGGTGCCTTGATCTATCTCTATAGATCTTGATTCCTAATATGTATGCAGCTTCACCTAGATCCTTCGTGGAAAATTGGTTGCTCAAATACACTTTCACGCTATTCATAAGATCCACATCGTTTCCCATGAGTAATATGTCATCCACATATACTACTAAGAAAACAACCGAGCTCCCACTCGCTTTCTTGTAAACACAGAACTCTTGTTGGTTTTGGACAAACCCAAAACTGATCAAAACGTTGGTTCCAGCTCCGAGATGCTTGCTTCAACCCATAAATGGACCGTTGAAGTTTGCATACCTTTATAGCATCCTTAGGATTGACAAAACCTTCTGGTTGCATCATATACAACTCTTCATCAATGTGACCATTGAGGAATGCGGTCTTGACATCCATCTGCCAAATTTCATAGTCGAAATATGCAGCAATTGCTATTAAAATCCTGACAGCCTTAAGCATTACTACGGGAGAATAAGTCTCGTCATAATCAACTCCTTGAATTTATCGAACCCTTTGCGACAACTCGAGCTTTGTGAATGGTCACATTCCCATTCGCATCTGTCTTTTTCTTAAAGATCCATTTATTTTCCACGGCCTTTCGGCCTTCTAGAAGATCCACCAAGGTCCAAACTTGGTTTTCATGCATGGATCCTATTTCGGATTTCATGGCTTCTAGCTATTTCTCGGAGTCAGCACTATCCATAGCTTCTTTGTAGTTTGTAGGTTCTTCTTGATCATCTAAGATGACAGACATGACAAGGTTACTATACCAATCTGGAGTGGCACGAACCCTTGTAGACCTACGAACCTCAGGAGTTTCAATGTCATTGTTATGATCAGCATCTAGGCTCTTCTTCCATACTGGAGAGCGGTTTTGGAATAGCTTCCGTTGCGCTACTCGGAATACGGAGAGAAGGGTCAACAATTTCATCTAACTCAATTTTCCTTCCACTCACTCCTTTTGCAAGAAACTCCTTTTCGAGAAAGGTGCTAGTTTTTGCGACAAACGTTTTGCCTTCGGCTTGGTTGTAGAAAGTATACCCAACGGTTTCCCTTGGGTATCCCACAAAGATATATTTTTCCGATTTGGGTTCGAGTTTGTCAGGCTGCAGTTTCTTAACATAAGCCTCACAACCCCAAACTTTCAGAAATGACAACAATGGCTTCTTGCCATGCCATATCTCATATGGGGTTGTCTCCATGGATTTGGATGGTGCTCGGTTTAAAATAGAAGCGGCGGTTTCTAACGCGTATCCCCAAAAAGACACAGACAAATCAGTTAAAGACATCATGGACCGTCCGCTATCCAATAGGGTTCGGTTACGACGTTCCGACACACCATTACGCTGTGGTGTTCTGGCTGGCGTAAGCTGTCGTATAATCCCACAGTCCTTCAAGTGCATGTTAAACTCATAACTCAAATACTCGCCTCCTCGATCCGATCGAAGGTGCTTGATTTTCTTGTTAAGTTGATTTTCTACCTCTTTCTGAAATTCCTTGAACTTTTCAAAGGTTTCAGACTTGTGCTTCATTAAGTAGATATATCCATATCTGCTCAAGTCATCAGTAAAGGTAACAAAGTAACGATAACCATTGCGTGTTGAGACACTCATTGGTCCACATACATCCGTGTGTATGATCCCAAGTAGGTCTACAGCTCTCTCCACTATACCGGAGAATGGTGTCCTGGTCATCTTGCCCACGAGACATGGCTCACACGTATCAAGGGATTCAAAATCCAATGATCCAAGAAGCCCTTCTGAATGAAGCTTCTTCATGCGCTTTATGCCAATATGACCAAGACGGCAATGCCATATGTACATGGAATTATCGTCCCTATGCTTACAACGTTTAGCATCAACACTATGGATGTGTGTATCACAATCAACATCAAGTAAGAATAAACCATCACGTACAGGTGCATGAACATAGAAAACATCATTCATATAAATTAAACAACCATTTGTTCCTGATTTAAACGAATAACGGTCTTGCAACAAGCAAGACTCACTCACAATATTCATACTCAGTGCAGGTACATAATAGCATTTATTCAAAATCAACAATAATCCTAACAGTAGACGCAGATGCAGGGTGCTGACGGCCATCACTTCGACTTTTGAACCATTGCCGACGCACATCGTCACCTCGTCCTTCCTCAGGCGCCTCCTACTCTACAGATCCTGCTGAGAGTTACAAATGTGAGCAACAGATCCGGTATCAAATACCCAGGTGTTACTCATGGCGCTTGTAAGAAATACATCAATAACATGTATATCATATATACCTTTGTCCGGAATGGCTATCTTGCCAGCTCGCTTGTCTTCAAGGTACTTAGGGCAGTTGCGTTTCCAGTGCCCATCCCCTTTGCAGTAGAAGCACGAAGTGCTGGGCTTAGGGCCAGGCTTAGCAGCCTTTGAGGTGCTGGGAACAAACTGGCCATCCCTCTTAGGCTTCTTACCCTTGCCTTTTCCCTTTTGCCCTGGTTTCTTAAAGTTGGTGGTCTTGTTGACCATCAGCACCGTGTGCTCCTTCTTGATTTCAACCTCAGTAGTTTTGAGCATGGAAAACACCTCAGCAAGGGTCTTAGTCATCCCTTGCATGTTGTAGTTCATCACAAAACCCTTATAGCTAGGGGCAGCGAATGCAGCACCCTATCTATAGCGAGTTCCTCCAGGATTTTGCAATTCAGGGTGTTTAAGAATTTAACGTAGCCAGACATTTTGACCACGTGCTCACTAATACTGTTGTGCTCTTCCATTTTAGTAGAGAAGAAGAGCTCGAAAGCATCATACCTCTCTGCACGAGCCTGTGGAGCAAAGACAGCCTTGAGATCCTCAATGATCTCAAAAGCATTCATCTTCTCAAAATGGTTTTGAAGCTCCGGCTCCATGGCATAGAGCATTCCACTCTGGATGAGGGAGAAATCATCCGCCTTGGACTGCCAGACATTCTTTTCGTCCTCAGAGGCGGAATCTGTAGGCTTAGCTGGAAGCTCAGCCTCGATGACATAAGTCAACTTATAGGGGACTAGGAGGATCCTAAGATTGTGGAACCATGCGGTGAAGTTGGTTCCGTCAGTTTTCAGCTTGTCCTTCTCGAGGAAAGTGCTAAGGTTGAAGGTGGGTGGGTGAGACATCTACAAAGGATTTGCAAAGTGTTTAGATTATGTTCATAATAATGAGTTCAAGTTTTAACTAAAAGAACTCCCACTTAAATGAACATCCCTATACTTGTTCAGTGATCACATGATCCTATCCTCTACACCTCCCTCGATCGTCACGGCCATCAGTGCAGTATCAAAGGTGGACATTCCCTAATGTCGATCACATCAACCATGTGATTCATGCTCGACCTTTTGGTCTCTTGTATTCCGAGGCCATGCTTCTCTAACGTGCTAGGCTCGCCAGTCCTAACTCGTGTGTATTCGCAGTGCAACATGGATTACACCCACTGTATGCGAACGTAGATATGTTTGACACCTAGGCCTGTAACCCTGGATCGCCTCATACCGAAGAACTTTCTTGGTGGTGCACACACAAGGGGAATACGATAACTGGAATACTATGAGGGATTATCTTATTATGCTACCGTCTAGTAAGTATACTAGCACAATAAGAAATAGTTCTAAAGTGAAGTGCTATGACATGGTTATAGCTCTATGATTATCATCAATAGCTTCAATGAGAGTTTCACAAACTTGTCATTGCCATGTTATAATACTTGCCCCTTATGCCATAATAAAGATAGACGTTTCTATATTAACTATTGCATGTTTTACGCGGCTTTAGGGCTTTCGTAGTAGAACCCTTTCCCACCTACGAACGTTGAGCCACAACATTGATTCAATGATTGCTGTTCTTCTTCCCTTTTCAGGGCCCTCCAGTGTCAATGCCATATCAACTACTATAGAGAGACAGACACCCCCCTAAGCCACTTTGATATGTGGACCAGTCTCGTGAATCACCACGTGAGGTCGGTTGGGGGACGCTTCATCAAATAGTGCCGCGATATGAACAATAACACTAAAGAGGGTAGCAACTAGAGAATCAATGCCCACATATTGCTATGTGTTCTATCCGTACGACATGTCTACCCATAGACCCGCTCTGATACCACTGAAGGGTTCCGTAGCAGAAAACAAAAAAATTCTATCTACTCGAACACTAATACTAGGATCTATACTATGTAGACATAAGTAACGGAGAAGGAATACATTATTCATACCTTTGCAGAGAGAGGCACGCCTTACACGGGAAGGCGTATATTGATGAAGACGAGCAACACCCCAAGTGTGGTGCCTCCGAAGTTCGTCACACGTCCTGTGTAGGGGACGTCAACCGGGCTTCGATCCAGCCGAGCAGCGGAAGAAGTAGATGCCGGATCGCCGATCACACGACGGTAGTGTGAAGGTGGAGAACTCAACTACGAGGTCCTCCCCAATATTACGGGGAAGTCCTCAGCAGATGAGAGAGAGAGAATGAGAGGAATGGGTGTCTTCCAAGGGGGAGGGGTACCCCTTTATATAGTGGGAGGGGCGCACCACCTAGGGGCCAGGCGGGGTGGGACTAATCCCTACACCCGCCGGCCACCTTGGGGCAGCCGCCGGCCCTAGGTGGGCTGGCCCCCACTCCCTAGGCGCCTTGCCCACTTGGGCCTCCTTTCGGGTGAGGCCCATTAGCAATATAGTGCCTTCAAAAATAAAATAAAATAAAATATATATTTAATATTAATTCTGCAATTAACATTCAAATATACATATTATATTATCTCTTCACTTCGGAACAACTTCCGGACCCCTTTCCAATCTCCATCGGATGTTACCAGAACTATTTCGGTCTCTCTCTCTCTATTTCTCATATGATGCCTCATCTACCCTAAGCGTCCCTACCCTTAAGCGTGACATCCTTCGGTTCGGAAACACTCCGGACATGATAGAGACCACTCTCATATCAATGATCAATAGAGGGACCTGGATGGCCATGTGACCCCCGTGCGTTTCACGAATACAATCGCTCGAACCGTGAGATAGTCATTCCCCATTCCCTTTGTCACTCGATACCTAATTCATCCGAGACTTGATCTTTGGTATCTGCATACCTTAGTTCGATCTCGTTACTGATGAACTTGTTTTCTCATTCTCATGTCATTGCATTCTGTGGCCTAGTCACATGCTTGCAAGCTTCATTAATGCAATGTCACTAAGATGGCCACATGTATCTGTCCGTTAAAAAGACTAGACAAATCCTGGTCTTGATATGTACTCCTCTACGCATCCCTTCGGAAAACCTGAGTGGCACCTTTTTGATCACCCTGTTACGAGATGATTCTTGATAACCATCTAAGCTTCTTCCAGAATGGTGATTTATATTACCTCACGGTCAAAGGATCAGGTTGCGAGGTTCTCTGTGTTTTATCATCAATGGTGAACTTTGTAACTAGATCTCATTAAGATATAATGGTCGGATGTTTGTCTATCATGTTATTCAAATAATAACATGACCTCATTGTCAGTTGGCATAAATGCCCATGATCTTAAAACACAGACCATCCTCATGACCAATGAACTAGTTCACTAGAGGTAACTAGAGACACGGTTTGTTTACATACCACACGTGTATTAATGTTTCGTATTAACATAGTTATAGCACAGTATGAAACGTATTATGAACATACAAGAGAAGTATCAAATAATACACTTTATTATTTGCCTCTAGGGCATAACTCCTTCAGAGGCTGGATCTGGCGTGCGACCCAGCATTGGACTAGGTCGGATCCTTTCAAGCCCTTGTGTTTTATCAGATATTCGATCCACCTCTTAGCGAGGATCAGATCGTCACTAAGAGCCGGAGGGGCCTCGTCCCAGGACGGTTGGGCCGTGGCGGCTCCATCGATGAAAGCCGGCAGGAGTAGGAATATCCTTATGATAGATGAAAGTGGCCGGCCATTGTTTGACCGACTCACTGGCAGAAATGCGAGGATAGCTACGCTCGCGTCTAAGAGAAAGGCTAATAGTACTGGTAATGTAGGGATTACCGGCAGTTTTAGAGTTTCTACGAACATGGAAGTAGAAACGAAACAAAGTGAGACTCGGCCTAATGCCGAGAAACCTCTCGCACAGAGCTGCGTAAGAACTCATTTCTAAGATGGAGTTCGGGGGAAGATGGTGGAGATGTACACCGTAGTGATCGATCACCTCGGAAAAGAAATCTGAGGGAGGGAAGGACAAACCTATGTCGAGGTGGGTGCCGAAGTGGACCCGCTCGTCGGCGCGCGGGCGGGGGATGGTTTTGCCGAAACCGCTCCGCCAGTCGGCGGCGTGGAGGAGACCTTCATTCTCCATGCCTTGGAGCTTCTCGTTGTCGAGGAGGCACGGGATCAAGACTCCCCGGTTGTTGTCCTTCTCTGCCGCTGCCGTCGCCGCCGCCACTGCCGCCGCCGCTGCTAAGCCGGATGATGAAGAAGCAGCCATTTCTCCGGTGCGCCGGTGATCTTAGATGGGCGGCGCTAGGAATTTGGGAGGTGGGAGAGCTCTGTGCGCTAAGGAGATGTGGAGGAGAAGGAACGGCAACGGGAACAAGTGAAGAGGAGAGAAGGAAATCCTCACCCCTTATATCCACCTACCCACGCCAAGATTCGTGCAAATTGTACTGTGTAAATGCCACGCCTCGTGGCAGGAACTGGGAAGGACCCACGCGATGATTACGTCGCCTCGATCTCCACGTACGCATTGAAACGGCGCCTCGGTTCCGCGAACAGCGAACCCACCAACGGTCGTGCTGACAGGATGTTTGTCAGATGATGTGACTTGACCGTGACCAGCGTCAGGTGACGTCAGAGACCAAGTTCCGGCTTAGTTTGAAAATCAAGCTAGAAAATCCGAGTAACATGTTGATAGGTCCGACTTATTTTTAAGACCCGAATCGTATTTTTTGTTATGAAGTTTCAGGAACCCTTCAAGATTCTGCAAGCCGAAGATCAAGCTAGACGATGATGAATCCGACTTTGGATCTTGGAGACTTCCGAGGGCTGCTGTTGGAGATGTACTTTCTGGGTATCCTCACAGTTCCTCGCTGACCAGGGTGGCCCACTTCGGGTTAGAGCTTTGCTTCACGGGCGGCCCAGTCAGGGAGAAGAGACGGAGTCCAGTCCGGCTACGGGAAGACCCAGAAGACTTACCGATTTAGGCCCATAGTGTTACTTGTAGTTTAAGATGTACTTTGTAACCGACTCTTAGTCGTAGCCGGATAGATCTCTCTTGTAAACCCTAGGCTGGATATCTATATAAACCGTCCTAGGGAGAGCCTTTAGGGCACACCTCAATAGTCTACAATCTCAACACGCACAGACGAACCCTTGTAACCCATACTCCGGCTCTGTCGTATTACTGGATTGCTAGCAGGAGTAGGATCCGTCCAAAGCTGATGGATTCGAACCTGGGTAAACTTGTGTGCTTACCATCCCGGAACATCGTACGTCTCACACCCCTCTCTTCCGCACGCCTCGAGGACCCTCTCATGGTGTACTTGTCATCAATCCGACGACAGACGGAAGCTGCAAATTCAATGGATGAATCGACGGCGGTACTTCTTCAGAGAATTATACACTGTTTTTTGTAGGTTTCAGAACGGAAGAGTACCACATAAATAATAAATAGATAAAGGTAAAATCGTGCTTAGAAATCAACTTGGAACCCGTTTGATCCAAAATGGTCGTATCCCATAGAAATCCAGGGAAAGAAGTTGCTTCACTGGAACACATTGAAAACGCCAATTTTAGGTGACCTGTGGCGTTCTTGGGATTGGTTGCTGGCAGAGCCAATGCATCTGCTCGCCCCCATAATGTTGGTGTGTCATGTTCAAAAAAAAAAAAAAAAAAAGTTGGTGTGTCCCTCCTAACAGTGATGAATCCGGAGCCTCCACTGCACAATCTGACGGACGAAACCCCGTGCGCCCCCTTGGCTAGACCACGATGTCGACGCTCCATACCATGCACGCGCGCTGGCGGGCGGCCGATCGGTCGATCCAATTCCTCCCCACCGGGGTACGTAGTAGGAACCACGGCAAAAACATAACGCACGCACACGAGCAGGAGCAGTGTGCAGCGCTGCAGGGGCAGGGGCAGGACAGAGCGCGATCGAAGACGCGCGCGGGGGGCGCCACCGCATTTACCATCCACATGCACGCATTCATTGCCATCCCGATTCAACACCCCGGCCCCCTCTAATGGCATACAAGAGCAGCACCAGCCGTCGCTCCTCCTCCTCCTCCTCCTCCTCCTCAAACGGGTGGCTGTAGATAGGACAAGAAGTGTGACAGTGTGAGAGGAGGAGCAGGAAAGAATCAAGTTTCAGGAATGGAGATGGGCAGAAGCTGGCAGGAGCTCGGCGTCGTGGACACCATCTACGAGGACGACCACGAAGAGGAGGAGGAGGGGGAGACGGAGGACTGCTTCAACTCGCTCACCATGTCGTCCTCGGAGCCCACCTCGGCGTCGTGCTCGCCCGCGGCGGCGCACTCCACCTCCGCCTCCCTCCCGCCGGTGCTCAGGAACGCGGTGCGAGAATGGTACGTGCGTTACCCGTGTGGTTCAGTTTCAGAACTTCAGATGGAGAGGAAGGAATTCGGCATCGCTTAACTGAAGATCGATTCGCATTCTCTCCGTGTGGTTCAGGTCGCGGGCCAACGGATCGTGCAAGCCGGACGTGATCCTGCGTGTCCAAGAACACTGCTTCCCTCTGCACAGGGTAAGACATACAGTACCCACATCGATCGCTCCTTGGTCCTTTCTCGAACCACCGCTTCGGATACAAATTCACCACCCTTTCCTCGTTAGCATCGAAGCAGCGATGATGACTTAGTTTAGCTTTTGTTTTTTCTACGCACATTTTTTTTTTTGGTTTTCTAAACCGCCATAGACATATTATTGATCGAGTTCGAGTTTTACCACTTGCCAAGCGTTTCCATGTGATCTTCTATGCCTTCCAACTATGAGCGGAAGGAAACCGAGCGTTTGTTTAGTCTCAACTCCTGCCAATTTTCATATTTACTCCAAAAACCAACTCCTGCCAAGTTTCCATTCAAAAGAAGGAAATATATTTATGGGAAATCAATAGGAGCCTTGCTGGATACGTGCACACAGATGACAGCGCATGAGGCAGGAGTCCACGCCCACGTCGTCAGACGTTTCTTGTGACGGTTAAGGAACGAGGAGTAGTAACTCACACTAGTTACTGTACGCTCTCCTGACACCACAACCACAAAGGCAGTGCCCATAGATTCACTGTGCATACATACCTGTCTCTTTAGCTGCACTGCGTTATGAATTCGCTGGGCATGCAGGAAAGAGTTGAGTTCCCTCGAGGTTCAGAAGGAGTTGCAGCAGCAGCCCAATGTTTGAGACGAGATAGTTTTGTTCCTGTCCCAATAAAAAATACAGTAAAACCTGAGGAAAATCGGTTTGTAAAAGGGGAGGCGTCTGTAGATAGATAGATGTAGCGAGCAGTCGAGGGTTTTGGCGTTTGGTTGGGCTTAAATATTGGTTACCAAAAAGTGCCCCCAAAATAGACAAATGTCAGTGCCCCTCTGCCCCACGATGAACAGCTACCGTTGCCGTTCCAACAGGCAATAATTGATGACGATTCCGTGGCGCATTTACTCCCCTGCCTTGGTTAGCGCACAGGCAAGCAGGAGCCAGGACCGTAAACTTGCAGTAACCTCCGTCGCAGGAGTTACTGCTGCATCGGACAAGTTTACTGCCTCCCTACATGCACATTGACAGTAGCAGTAGCAGCGCCACTCCAGTAGGAGTAATATTCCTGCTCCTGCGTTGCTTTTTTTACCTGCAGTGCTGCTGATTCGAACTGAACTCTTGACATGTGAGATGCTGAATAGGCGTACGTAGTGATTACTGGTTAGGCTTCGGTCCCTCTTGCATTGCATGATCCAACACATGTGCAGGGGCAGCTCGCGTATTGAATTCGACCTAGATTTACAGGTGATCGATCGGTCTTGCCGGGAAATTCGAGTATGAATTCTGGATCGGGACCAGACAGTATCGACCACGTACTGCTCCCTCGCTAAGTAGGTCTCGCGCATTGCATTCATGCTGCCGGCCCGACAGAAGGGAGATCTCAGTAAATGTGTTGATCAGACGGACAGACCATTTCGAAATTTATGGCGTCCTACTGCACTTGATCTTAGTACTACGTGCTGGAATTTGAAATTTGAGATTTGAAAATTATGAAGTTTTCGGAACGGTCCGAGTCTGCAATTTTGTTTACTACCTGGCTGCAGCTCGTTATTTACAAGATGTATAGTCTGAAGCACGAGCGCCCAGTTCAGTTTAGTTGAAGAAGTGAGCTCGACAGACATAGGATATTAGCTCTGTTCCTCCCTCGAATGGCAGAACCGAAAGGAGTTGGGTGCTACCTTTGCCAAACACCACTGAGAGAGCCTGAAACTATTGTCATATACTCCTATGAATGATCTTAATTGTCATGAAACGAGGAGTAGCAGTACTAAAACGATCTTAATTGCGACGATTTTTCTTCCTATGAACGAGTTAATAGTATATGACGCGCGTACTTTGTTTTTTTGCAATAATAGTAATCCCTCTGATTCATATTACTTGTCGCTAAATTAAACGTATCTAGCCCTAAAACATATCCAGATACACCTATTTAAGCGACAAGTAATATGAATCGGAGGGATTTCATGTAAAAGGTTAAAGTGTTAGTCGATCACTTACACTTCTTGATGCGGGAGTCGATTGCTCTACAACCATAATTCACAGATCGCACATTGTTTACTGCGTCGTGCTTTTCTCAGGACCCGATCACGTCGGAGAGCAGCTACCTGAAGCGGCAGCTGTCAGAGTCCAGCGACATCGCCGTGGACCTACCGGCGGGCCTCGCGGTCGACACGTTCGCCGACGCCCTGGCTTCCTGCTACGGCGCGGACGTCGCGCTGTCGACCGCGAACCTCGCGGCGACGTGGGCGGCAGCAGACTGGCTCGAGCTGAGCGCCGAGGACGGGCTGGCCCGCCGTGCCGAGGACTACTTCTTCCGAGAGGTTGCCACGGACCACGGCCGCGCCGCCGCGGTGCTGACGTCGTGCGCGGCGTTCCTCGGTGGCGAGGCTGCCGGTGCCGGCGCGGCGCTGCTCGTGCGGTGCCTGGAGACACTCGCGGCGTCCGGTGGCGCCGACGGCGGGTGGCTGGAGGACGTGGCCGCCCTGCCGCTCCAGGAGTTCCAGGTGGTCGTGGAGGCCATGCGCGCTCGCTTGGCGCACGACCACGACCTCATGTACACCATCGTGGATCACTACCTCGAGGTAAAACTTGCTGCATTCGGCCCACCTGCAGTATTTCATTTTTAAGTACACTGATTTCTATAGTGATCTTCTTTTTAGCTTTGGTTCAAGTCAAGTGTCAGTTACTCAAGACAGGGTATACCCCTTCTGTTTCATATTTACTGTTCAAATGTATCTACATACGCATGTATGTAGAGGTGTTTTAGTTTGTAAATATAGATGAATCTAAAAAATCTGCAACAGTTACTTAGAAAAGGAGCTAACAGTAGTAAGTATTTAAGTATGTGAATATTTACTGTAGCTTTTTTTTTTCCGGGGAGTAGTAATTGATCACCCAAATGCCAAATGTTTCATGGTGCTAAAATGACTTGTTCTGCACAGTACTGATTTGCTCTGCATGTTTCACGCATGGATGTGGGTGCTGCAGAACCACAAGGGGAAGCTGACGGAGGAGGAGAAGAGCAGGCTGTGCTACAACGTGAACTGCGGCAAGCTGTCGCACCACATCTTCATGCACCTGGTGCAGAACCCGCGCCTCCCGCTCCGCTTCGTCGTCCAGGCCATGCTCGTCGAGCAGCTCCACTCCCACCACTCCATGCTCCTCACCAGCCACCACCACGCCCCCGCTCCCGTCTCCGCCGCGCCGCTGCCACTTTCGCCTGCACTGCTCAAGAGGTCCATCTCCGGCGCGTTCAGCAGCGCCGTTGCGGCAGCCGCGGCCGCCGGGGACGCCGCCAGCATGACGCTCGGCGACATCCTCCAGCGCGACGCCGTGATGCGCCAGTCCGCGCACATCCGCGCATCCATGGAGGCCACGGGACACCGCATCGACACCCTCGAGCGCGAGCTCGCCGGCCTCCGCTGCCGCCTCCGCCGCTCCGAGGAGGCTGCGGCCGCCGCTGCCGCGCACACGGCGTCGGCCGCGATCGACCGCGTCTCCGGCAAGTCTGCCAGCTTCCGGATCCCGCGCAGCCGGCTCTGGGACGGCGAGGACCTGTCCTCCGGCACCGGCACCACCCGCAGCATCTCGAAGGACAGCCTCAGCGCTAAGGTGGGCATCAAGTCGCGGCTAGTGCACGGGTTCAAGAACTTGTTCGTCCGGAGGCCAGGGAATGGCGTCGTGCCACCGGCGAGCAGCGATGGCGCCGGTACTGATGTCCGCGTCGGCGAGAAGGGCGCGCGCGCGTCATGTTCGACGGAGCTGCAAGGCGCCAGCCGCGACAGGGAGCTCTGCAAGGAGGAGTGGAGTACTCGGCCTCACCGGAGGAACCTGTCGATGGCGTGACCAGGCGATGCACCACGAAGGTCGAAGGATCGATCAGAGGCAATGGGTGCAGGGCGAATGCTTTGAGAGTTCGAGTGCCGAATTACAGTTCTTCTCTGATCGGTGCGGTATATACACGCGTGTGTCACTCTCACAACATCGAAACTGTTGATTTTCTCACGGCCATACGATTTTCTGTCCATGGCTGCATTGCGTTGTTTTTTTAGAAGATACTCCTCCGTTTTAAAATATAAGATGTTTTAGCTTTGTGAAGAGACTGTATCTAGACCTCTTTTAATGTTTACGATTCATTTAAATTTGGAGTGAACCTAGACACTAAAAGAGGTCTAGATACACTATAAAGCTAAAACATCTTATATTTTAGAACGGAGGGAGTATTTTGTTGCTTCCGTGTAAGTTCAGAGCCATTCGACCTTATGTTTCTCCAAGAGCATGTGCAGCGAGAGTAAAAAGAGCGAATTCCACACTTTTTGCTTTGTGATACATATTACCATAACGCATCTAAGAGACTATATAAACACAGTTTTACCCAATTTTAACATGTTGCTTGTTTTTGTCAACATAGGACTAGCATGTTATGTAGATATGCACTACCTCCGTTAAAAAAAATCAAGATTAAGGCTTATTTTTTTCTAAAAGTTAAACTATGGAAAATTTGACCAAACTTTTAGAAAAAACTATCAAGAACTATGATATTACGTAGATACTATGTAAAAATATGTTTCATGATATATCAAAGCGTACTCCAGTAACCAAACTGGAGCCTGACCCCCTTGTCGCCCTCAAATTGGAGCTTGGCCCCCTTGTCGCCCTCCTCCTGTCGAACAAGGGGAAAACCCTAGATAGTCGCCGCCACCCCTCCCTCCTCTCCTCCTCCCCGCCACTCCTGGAGGCTGCCTCTGGCGAAGCCGAACCGTCGATGAAGGGAGGAGTGAGGTCCATGTTAGGTCACCTTAAGGCCCTTCATGGCACATGTGCGGAGAAGATGCTGCTACATGGGGGTCGGCAGTGATGAGTCGCTAGCTGAGGAGGCGGATCCTTGGCCGACGCGCCGGGATCTTCTCCCCGCCACCGGTGGACTCTTACGGTAGCCTCTTCTCCGGGCAGATCAAAGGCGGTTGGTGCAGCGGCGGCTTCCCTCTCCTTCGTCTTGGCCATTGTTGTGGCGTGTGGGTTGGAGGTGAGGCGAGGATGATGGTCGGTGAGAGCCGAACTCTGATGTGGAGCCGACGATGGTAGCTTCTTCCGATATCGTTACCTTGATGAAGGCCTTGTTATTGTGAATCTCGCCTCACGCCTAAGGCTTCGGGAGGAAACTCTAGATCTGTGTACTCTCGGAATGGACGATGACTACACTTTGGTGTCGTTCGCCCTCTTGATGGCATTGTTTTGGAGCTTGAGCTATCTAGATAGGTTTAGCTGGTGAATCGGTGTTCCATGTACCGTGTCGGTGGCGGTGGATCTCGGCAGGGTGCTGCAGCGGGGTCTCGGCGGTGTGCGGCGTGATGGCCTTGCGCAAGGCTAGGGCACTAGGATCAGTGAAGTTTATGTTGATCTTAACCTTTCATCATCCGGCTGCAAGTTCCTATTTCCCAGCCGAGATCCCATGGCATTTCCCATCATGTGATGATCCGGCCTAGGAAACGCGGCATTGGCCATAGCCGAATAACCATCATTGTGTTTGTTTTGTGCTTGGGGAGCATACTGGTGATGCATAGCTGACCCAACACTTTGCTCTTACCGAGGTATGTCATGTTGCTGGTGCTACTGAGGCGGGTGTTGCCCCGCTCCAGCCGAATTACGTTGGCCGGTATTGCCACGCCTAGCATTTCCTTGACTCCTGTTGCCTTGGCCGAGGTTTCCTTAACCACCGTTATCTCGGCTAACACTTCCTCTATCAGCATTGCCCTGCGCCGCTTCGCCTTTCCTGGCCACTGCTAGATCATACGGCACCATCTGCTTGTTCCTTCTGCCAACGGTTACCACCTCATCTCTCCTTGGGCCAGCACCAGGTGAAGATGTTGCCACGGCTGATCTTGCAGGAGCGCCCCCAGCCGAATGAACGACACAGGAACCACCTGCTCTCACCGGGTTAGTCCTGAGTATCTCCTCATTTTGTTGGTTCGCGATACGCACCAGCTCTATGACTCTCTCTTGCTGCCTCTCCCGGGCCTCATTAGTCAAACCATCTAGCTCGGCTGCTGCTGCATCTGCAGCCCTGAGTGAAATGGATCATATGGGCACCTAGAGGGGGGGGTGAATAGGTGCTACTTCCAATTTTAATGCTTTTTCAATTTTAGGCTTGACACAAAAGTAAATTCTCTAGATATGCGACTATGTAGAATTTCCCTATATGCAAACCTAACTACTAGCGAGTAAAGGCGAGTAAGAGTGAGGAACAAGGAAACCGTAGTGGAGCACGCGGAGACACATGATTTCTTTTACCGTAGTTCCTTCCTTGTTAATTAAAGTACATCTACGTTGGACGGGTGGGCGGTACTAAGACCACCACGTCACAATAGGCCTCACCCTATTCTCCGATGGATCTCGCCACCAAAGGCATGATCCACCTTTCCATTATTGGAACCCTTCGAGGCGGGAACTGGCACCTTTACACAACTAGCAGGGCACAACTCCACAACCAAATTGGAGGCTCTCGTAATGACAACAAGATGCCACAAGAACAATTCTTATCAATAACGAAACACAAGATCTAGATATTAACAAGAATACTAGATCGGGGATTATCCAAGTGAATGGAGAGGAGTTGAAGAACTTGATCCATGATGACGATGAATGATGTCTCCTCCTTCAATTCCCCCAAAGATCGAAGCCTTCGGGTGGTTGAAGTGGGAGATCTGGATGAGAACTTTTTCAACAGATCTGAACGTTTTCGAATGAATCAAGAAGAATGATGGGAGGGGTCAATGGGGCTTTTATACCCCCTATCCAGACTAAGCCGTTGGTGCCATCTGGGGCCGGATTATCCGGCCTGGGGAAAACTCTGCCCCAGACTCGGATTATCCAAGGGGAAATCCGCCCCCGGACAGAAGCCAGCGCGGAACCATCCTTTGCAGCTCCACCTGGGGATCGGATTATCCGGCCCAAGCGGAGGGCCAGATTATCCGGCTGGGGGAGAAATCCGCCCCAACTTCGGATTATCCGGTGGAAATCTGCCCCTAGACAGAGACTCACACCAAGCCATCCTTTGGCACTTCTCCTAGGGGCCGGATTATCCGGCTGGGGGAAAATTCCGCCCCAGCTACGGATTGTCCGAGAGATAATCCGCCCCCAGACAGAGACTCGCACGCAACCAACTCTGGCCAAGAGGGTCAGGCCAGATTATTCGGCCCTTGATGGGGGCGGCTAATCTGGTCCCCAACCACATGATTTCTTACCTGCAGCACTTAGCACACATGAGAAATTCCACGGTATTGTTATCTAACACACAAAACACAAGGGATCATAAAATGTTCTTTCAATATCCCCCTTTTTGGTGTTAGATGACAATACTAGGATTTGCATGATAGCTCTAATAACAAATATTAAGCGAATGAAAAAGACTCCCTGATACGTTGCAAATGTATCTATAATTTTTGATGTTCCATGCTTGTTTTATATCTACTTTCTTATGTTTCGCCCACACTTTGGAGTAATTTTACACATTTTCTAGAACTAACCTATTAACAAGATGCCACAGTGCTAGTTGCCTGTTTTCTGTTGTTTATGGTTCCAGAAAAGCCACAAAATGAATATTCTCAGAATTGGACGGGACAAAAGCCAAAGTCAATATTTCAACGAGGGGAACACGGAGCCAGAAGACGAGACGAAGAAGGGCCTCGAGGGGGCCACACCCCCTAGCCGCGCGGCTAGGCCAAGCCCGCGCCTGGGGGGTGCAACCGCCTCGGGCACCCCTCGGCCTCCCCTTTTGCCTATAAGAAGCCTCCGATACATAAACCCTAAGTACCCGATCAAAATTCCACGAAAGAGTCTGTAGCTGTCGTCATGTCCATCCCTAGATTAGGAGGGAACTAAATCTCTTCCCGACACCCTACCGGAGGGGAGAGTTCACCCTGGAGGCCTTCTTCATCACCATGCCTACCTCCGGTGTGATGCGTGAGTAGTTCATCCCTGGACTACGGGTCCATGTAGTAGCTAGATGGTTGGTTCTTCTCCTTTGTGCTACCATGTTTAGATCTTGTGAGCTCTGTTCATGATCAAGATCATCTATTTGTAATCCTACATGTTGTGTTTGCAGGGATCCGATCGATATTGAGATGCTATTTTAGATTGATTTTTATTGATTCTATCATGTCGTTGTTATTTGTGATCTTGCATGCTCTCCGTTGTTAGTAGCTATCTTGGCCAAGTAGATGCTAGCAACTCCAAGAGGGAGTATTTATGCTCGATAGTGGGTTCATGCCTCTAGGAATCTGGGGAAGTGACAGAAATCTCTATGGTACTAGATGTGTTGTTGCTACTAGGGAGAAAACAACAATCCTTTGTTCATAGAACAATCGTATTATTTACTTTACACACTTTTCTTAATGCAATTATTTGTTGCTTGCAACTTAATACTGGAGGGGGTTCAGATGATAACCTGAAGGTGGATTATTAGTCATAGATGCAGTTGGATTACGGTCTATGTATAATGTTGTAATGCCCAATCAAATCTCAAAGGAGTCAAGATGATTAGTATATGCATGTAGTCTTTCTCGATGTTTGTCAATTGCCCTACTATAATTTGTTCACCCAACATGTCATCTATCTTAAGGAGAATCACCACTAGTGAACTATGGACCCCGGTCCATTCTTTTACCATCAATCTACAATCTATTTATTGTTTTCTATTTACTTTCTGCAAGCTATTACTATCTTCCACACAATACGTTTAATCCTTCGTTTTTAGCAAAACCGATGAGATTGACAACCTCATTGTAAGTTGGGGCAAAGTTCTGTGGTTGTGTTGTGCATGATTCCAAGTTGGAAACAACACCTTGGAGGTGTTTCCTTGATCCTACTGGTTCGATAACATTGGTTTCATAACTGAGGGAAAACCTATTGTTGTGCTCATCATACCTTCCTCTTGGGGTTCCCCAACGTGCTCGAATATATTTTGGGCCATCAAGCTCTTTTTCTGGCACCGTTGCTGGGGAGTCAAGGACATCTTCACAAGGGGATTCCTTCATAACCAATCTCTTTACTTTGTTTTATTTGTTTTGCTTAGTTTATTTCTGCTTTGTTTGCTTGTTTCTTTATCAAAAATACAAAAAAAATTAGCTCCTACTATAATTGTTATTTTTGTTGGTCTGTTATTGTCTTGCTTTATCATGATTTTTATCAATGGTTGGTTTCTTGAAACTGGATCTTATTGGCAAGGTGGGTTCACGGAAGAACAAAAATATTATTATAAGGAACACCACTTGTCACAAAAAGGGGAACACTTATGGGAACAAATTGATAAATTGTATACCATTGCTAGAAACGTGTGTTCTACTTATAATGTTACTTATTGCTTTGATAAATCTTGTTGCTGTAAGAGGGATAAACACCTCCGTTTTCAATGTGAGTATAATGATGATGTTACTATATCTTCTTATGTTAAGGGAAATTATGACTTTTATGATGTGGAACAAATTGAAGAATTTATTGCTTGGAAGGGTGCATTCGAACTTGCTTATTTTCTTGAAAATAGTGATGATGCACCTTATAAATATGAGGTTTATGATATACTTAAAGTTTTATTTGATAATTACAAGGAAGAAAATGGCTATATTCTTGAATATCTTAATAGATACTCTCCACCAACAGAAGATACTAATGCCTTGCAGGAGCCTATGGAAGAAGAAATTGCTGAACTTGAAAGATCATTAGATGAAAAAGCAAAGGAGAGTGATGAACAAAAGGAGGAAGAATGGATCTACCTATGCCTAACTTCTAATGAGAGTAACTCTTTACCCCTTACATTATTTGATTGTCCCCCATGCTTATCAAAGGAGGATGAATGTTATGTTCCTTTGGATTCTTTTGAAAATGTTTATAATAAAGCTCTAGGTGATGGTCCTATATTGGTTGATAATATTAATTGTACTACTATTGAAAATGAGATTGATCAGTCGTCTTGTTATAAAATTGTTAAAAGTGGGTATGAAGGTTTTAATCCCACTATTTTTGAGCTTGATAAAAATTATGTGTTTGTAGATCATGAAAAGCATGCTTTATGTGATAGTTATATTGTTGAGTTTATTCATGAGGCTACTAAAAATTATTATGAGAGAGGAAAATATGGTTGTAAAAGTTTGCATGGTACCGGAACACCTCTCTATGTGCTGAAAGTTTTGAAGTTACTCTCGTTTTATCTTCCTATGCCTGTCACTTTGTTCTTTGTGAATTTATTTGCGTATAATATTCCTATGCATATGAAGTGGTTTAGACTTAAATGTGTTTTGAATTTGCTTCTTGATGCTCTCTTTTACTTCAATTCATATTTCTTATGTGAGCATCATCGAAATTCTTATGCCTAGCTCAAAGGCGTTAAAGAAAAGTACTTATTGGGAGATAACCCAAAAGTTTTAGTTGAGTCTTGGAAGTTATTACCTCCTTATCATTTTTTTGTGGCTTTTGTGCCAAGAGTAACCTCTAATGAGAGAGAAATAATGCTTGGAAAAGTTGTTGTCCCGAAACAGATATTTGTGCTTCGCTATAAACATTCTTGAAAAATCTCTGTACGTCGGTTTGAGCTGTAATTTTTTATGTTTCTGCCCCAGGTTGTTATCCAACTTTCGTTAGTTCAACACTTTTCGATTTGAGCAACAGAAGGTCTTCAAAAAAATTGTTTTTACCTGATTGTCTATTTTGATAGATTTCTGCCATTATTTGCATTTGCCTCTTAAATCTCTTTCTCTTTGAGTTCTTGCCAAAATTCTTGAACTTTTTAAAGAAAGTGTTATAGTAGCTTTTGTTTTAGTGAAAGTTTTACTTGTGTTGAAACTAAACCAAAAGACATATTATCTTGAGTGCACTAATGTTGCTAATGACGATTGTGTGAAGTTTTGTATGAAGGAAATTTTAAAGTGTAGGGAAGAGTAATGTGATAAGATGAAGTATGGACAAAAGCTCAAGCTTGGGGATGCCACCCGTGTCACCCCAAGAAATATCCAAGAATTACAAGCGTCAAAGCTTGTGGATGCCCAAGGCATCCCCTTCTTCATCAATAAAAATCTCAAGTTTCTTCCAAACACTTCATTTTTATTGTTTCATGCATAGTTGTGTTGTTCTTGGAGCGTCTTTGTTTTCGTTCTTACTTTTCATTTGCTTAGTTTTCTTAGTTTGCTTGAATAAATTGGTTGAACCCCCATTCATACATTAGTTTTCAAATAAGTTGGTTTGGATTGGAAAAGAGTAGGAAAAGTTCATGCTTAAGTGGTATAAAAGGAGTTTGTTTTTGACTGTGACCTAGACTTTGTCATGTCATGCTTGATATTGTTTTGGATTTATTCTTAGTGATTTTTTCTGTAGCATGACTTGTTACAAATAATTGAGATTGCTTAATGTGCCTTGAAAGAATCATGCGTTGTTTTAGCATATAAAAGCAAAATATTGTGGTATTCTCCTTTAATGCTTTATTTAGGTTGACTTGGTGCATGCTCACACCATGTTAAGACTATACCAAGTCACCATAGCCTCTATGATCATTTAGTTTTTGACTTGTAATATCACTTTATGCTTTAATTAATGATGTTTTTTCGCTTTGCATGATTATGGCCATTATTTCTCTCTTAGTTGGTCGCTCCCAGTCTTTTGCTAGCCTCCATACCAAGTATGAGTTCCACTCATGCATCCAACTCCAAATAAAACCAAGTTATTCCAAAGAGTCCACCATACCTACCTATTAGCATTTGCTATTCCAAGTATATTCATTTTTGTATCTACGTTCCGAATTAAACTTGTTATGTGAAAATTAGTGATTAAAGCTCTCACGAACTTGATGGCACACTTTACTTTCTTGCACTTAATAATCTTGAACCATTGTGTCCATCTTTGTTGCGTATGTGCTTGAACTTTTATAAGTTGAAGTTAGCAGAACCATGTATCATGGGAAACGCTTTCAACATTGCACTTATTTTTCCGTTGATATCATGATTCTTTTGCTTATGGATCCCGGTGGTGTGAAATAAAAGGGGAACTTGTAAGATAATGGAGTTTGTATGTGTGTTAGAGAAACGCCAGGGCCGCTAGCCTAAGCCATGCCTAATCATGGTGGAAACTTGCAGCATAACCATAAGGAGCATTCTATGAAGCATCCTCAATAAAAACCTATGCAAATAGCAAATAAAAAGATCGATGAGATGCTCATTGTATGTTGCCTTGTCATTTTGATATGGAATAGCTCCTGTGTCATGGGGCAAGGGGTACCCCGTTGGCGGTTCTCTATGATACATATGTACTTACAATGACAAGAGCTTATTTGTGACTGAAGTTGAGTAGCATGAGGATCGGTACTCGTAAGCAAGGGGCATGAGATTTCAACTTATAACTTGTCAAGCATATCCTCTTAGTTGTGTCACTTTAACCTTAATCACTTGAAGATGCTTATGATAGGGGTAATGAGAGCTGAAAGCTAACAAGTACCATAATTTTTGGAAGCTCTTTATGAGACTTGAATCCCTACTTCCTTCTATGAAGGCCTTTCTTTTACTTTTATGTTGAGTCTCCATCTTCTATCTTTATGCACCTATTGAGAGAGCATAGTGGTCATTCTTAGTTTAATGTGCATTGTCCCAAGACTTGATTGATGCATAACTTTGATATTGCTTGTTCTTAAACTATTTGTATCTAGTCACCCTTATGAACTTTGAAGGTGTCCTATGCATTTATGTTTTGCTACACTATGAGGGACAAGCTGAATACCATTCTCATTATGCTTTCTTTATGTGAAACAAACAAACGTCTTTCAAAGCATTGTTAATCATGAATCTTTTATTTGTACCTTTTCATGTTACAACATAGTTTCTATGTCTTATTATTAGAACTATATCTTTCATGCTATGTTAAAGTACTATGATCCCAGATATCAATGTTTTATAAATGCCTTGATCAAGATTGTGATGGTGCATGTCACCTCAAAAATTATTCTTTCTTTTTATCACTTACCTACTCGAGGACAAGCAGGAGTTAAGCTTGGGGATGTTGATACGTTGCAACCGTATCTATAATTTTTGATGTTCCATGCTTGTTTTATATCTACTTTCTTATGTTTCGTCCACACTTTGGAGTAATTTTACACATTTTCTAGAACTAACCTATTAACAAGATGCCACAGTGCCAGTTGCTTGTTTTCTTCTGTTTTTGGTTCCAGAAAAGCTAGAAAATGAATATTCTCGGAATTGGATGGGACAAAAGCCAAACTCAATATTTCAACGAGGGGAACACGGAGCCAGAAGACGAGACGGAGAAGGGCCTTGAGGGGGCCACAACCCCTGGTCACGCGGCCAGGCCAGGCCCGCGCCTGGGGGGTGCAACCGCCTTGGGCACCCCCTCGGCCTCCCCTTTCGCCTATAAGAAGCCTCTGATATAGAAACCCTAAGTACCCGATCAAAATATGTAGCCGCCGTCATCTCCATCCCTAGATAGGGAGGGATATGAAGCTCTTCTCGGCACCCTGTCGGAGGGGAGAGGTCACCCTGGAGGCCTTCTTCATCACCATGCATGCCTCTGGTGTGATGCGTGAGTAGTTCATCTCTGGACTACGGGTCCATGTAGTAGCTAGATGGTTGGTTCTTCTCCTTTGTGCTACCATGTTTAGATCTTGTGAGCTCCGTTCATGATCAAGATCATCTATTTGTAATCCTACATGTTGTGTTTACGGGGATCCGATGGATATTGAGATGCTATTTCATATTGATTATTGATTCTATCATGTCTTTGTTATTTGTGATCTCGCATGCTCTCTGTTGTTAGTAGCTATCTTGGCCAAGTAGATGCTAGCAACTCCAAGAGGGAGTATTTATGCTCGATAGTGGGTTCATGCCTCTAGGAATCCGGGGAAGTGACAGAAATCTCTAAGGTACTAGATGTGCTGCTGTACTAGGGAGAAAACAACAATCCTTTGTTCATAGAACAATCGTATTGTTTACTTTACACACTTTCCTTAATGCAATTATCTGTTGCTTGCAACTTAATAATGGAGGGGGTTCGGATGATAACCTGAAGGTGGATTATTAGTCATAGATGCAGTTGGATTATGGTCTATGTATAATGTTGTAATGCCCAATCAAATCTCAAAGGAGTCAAGATGATTAGTATATGCATGTATGCTTTCTCGATGTTTGTCAATTGCCCTGCTGTAATTTGTTCACCCAACATGACATCTGTCTTACAGAGAATCACCACTAGTGAACTATGGACCTCAGTCCATTCTTTTACCATCAATCTATGATACATTGCAAATGTATCTATAATTTTTCATGTTCCATGCTTGGTTTTATCCACTTTCTTGTGTTTTGTTCCAACTTTGGAGTACTTTTCATATGATTTCTTGGACTAACCTATTAACAAGAGCCACAGTGCCAGCTGCTTGTTTTCTGCTATTTTTGGTTCCAGGAAAGTCAGAAAATGAATATTCTCGGAATTGGACGGGACAAAAGCCAAAGTGCCTATTTTTTCGGATGTCATCAAGTGCCAGAATACGAGACGGGAGGGGCCAGGGGGCCACCACACCACCTGGCCGCACGGCCAGGCCTGGCCCGTGCCAAGGGGTGGTGTGGCCACTCCCGGCACCCCCTCGGCCTCTCCTTCTGCCTATATATTTCCCTCGGGACGAAAACCCTAAGTACCCGATCAAAAATCCACGAAAGAGTCTGTAGCCGCCGTCATCTCCATCCCTAGATGGGGAGGGATCTGAAGCTCTTCCCGGCACCCTGTCGGAGAGGGGAATTCACCTTGGAGGCCTTCTTCATCACCATGCAAGCCTCCGGTGTGATGCGTGAGTAGTTCATCCTTGGACTACAGATCCATGTCGTAGCTAGATGGCTGGTTCTCCTCTTTTGTGCTTTCATGTTTAGATCTTGTGAGCTCCGTTAATGATCAAGATCATCTATTTGTAATTCTACATGTTGTGTTTGTGGGGATCCGATGGATATTGAGATGCTATTTCAGATTGATTATTGATTCTATCATGTCTTTGTTATTTGTGATCTTGCCTGCTTTCCGTTGTTAGTAGCTATCTTGGCCGAGTAGATGCTAGCAACTCCAAGAGTTAGTATTTATGATCGATAGTGGGTTCATGCCTCTGGTAATCTGGGGAAGTGACAGAAATCTCTAACGTACTAGATGTGATGTTGCTACTAGGGAGAAAACAACAATCCTTTGTTCACAGAACAATCGTATTGTTTACTTTACACGCAGTTCGTAAAGCAATAATCTGTTGCTTGCAACTTAATACTAGAGGGGGTTCGGATGATAACCTAAAGGTGGATTATTAGTCATAGATGCAGTTGGATGGCGGTCTATCTATAATGTTGTAATTCCCAATCAAGTCTGAAAGGAGTCAAGATGATTAGTATATGCATGTATTGCTTTCTCGATGTTTTTCAATTTCCCCGCTGTAATTTGTTCACCCAACATGTTATCTATCTTAAGGAGATCCACCTCTAGTGAACTATGGATCCCGGTCCTTTTCTTTACATATAATCTACAATCTTTTACTGTTTTGTGTTTACTTTCTGCAAACTTTTACTTCTTTCCATTCGATGCGTTTAATCTTTTGTTTACCGCAAAACACGGTGAGATTGACAACCTCATCGCAAGTTGGGGACAAAGTTCTGTGTTTGTGTTGTGCAGGTCTCCACGTTGCTACTAGCACCGGTAGTGCGCCCTGCCAAAGCTCAGCTAGTAACACCTTTGAGGTGTTTCCTTGCTCCTACTGGTTCGATTAAACCTTGGTTTCATAACTGAGGGAAACTTGCTGCTATGCTCATCATACCTTCCTCTTGGGGTTCCCAACGAGCTCTACATCAACACCACCATCAAGCATCTTTCTGGGCACCGTGCATTGAGCCATCAAGCGATTTTCTAGCGCCGTTGCCGGGGAGTCAAGGACATCTTCACAAGGGGAGTCCCTCATAACCAATCTCTTTACTTTGTTGTTTTTGTTTTGCTTAGTTTTCTTTTTGCTTTGTTTGCTTGTTTTTTTATTCAAAAACACACAAAAATTAGTTTTACAAGTTTGCTTTCTTATTTGAAAACCCCAAAAAATGACTACTCTTGAAAACACTAAGTTGTGTGACTTCACTAGCACCAACAACAATGATTTTATGAGCACACATATTGCTCCACATGTTCCTGAAGCTACTTTCTTTGAGATAAAACCTGCTTTACTCAATCTTGTTATGAGAGAGCAATTTTCTGGTATTGGTAATGAAGATGCTGCTTCCCATCTAAATAAATTTGTTGAACTTTGTGAGATGCAAAAGCATAGGGATATAGATGGTGATATTATTAAACTGAAATTGTTTCCTTTCTCTTTGAGAGGAAAAGCTAAAGAATGGTTGAATTCCTTAACTAGGGATAGTATTGATTCTTGGACTAAGTGCAAAGATGCTTTTATTGGAAAATACTATCCTCCTGCTAAGATTATATCCATGAGAAGTGAAATAATGAAGTTTAAACAACTTGATAATGAGCATGTTGCTCAAGCTTGGGAAAGAATGAAATCTTTGGTTAAGAATTATCCCACTCATGGATTGACTGCTTGGATGATCATCCAAACTTTTTATGCAGGATTGAACTATTCTTCAAGGAACCTATTGGATTCTGCTGCTGGAGGTACCTTTATGACCATCACTTTGGGTGCTGCAACAGAACTTCTCGACAATATGATGGTTAATTATTCTGAATGGCATACTGAGAGAGCTCCACAAGGTAAGAAGGTAAATTCTGTTGAGGAAACTTCCTCCTTGAGTGATAAGATTGATATTATTATGTCTATGCTTGTTAATGGGAAAGCCCATATTGATCCAAATAATGTTCCTTTAGCCTCTTTGGTTGCTCAAGAAGAGCAAGTTGATGTGAACTTCATAAGAAATAACAACTTTGGCAATAATGCTTATAGGAGTAACTTTGGTAACAACAATTATAAGCCATATCCTCCCAACAATGGTAATGCTTATGGAAATTCTTACAACAATAATAGGAGTGCTCCCTCTGAACTTGAAGTGATGCTCAAAGACTTTATTAGTAAACAAACTACTTTCCATAAAACTATTGAGGAAAAACTCTCTAATGCTGAAAGAAATATAGCATCTTTGGCTGAAGATCAATCTTCTTTGAATAAAATGGCTGCTAAACCTGAAACTAATGAGAATCCCTTTGCAGCCACTAATGCTATACAAGTAAGAATTGATGAAAATGTTAGATTATTAGCTGAATTACATGCTAAGTGGGAAAGAGAAGATGAAATTGCTAGAAACATTAGTGTTTCTACTATTACCACCACTAGTGTTGAGGCTAGTAATAGTTCTACTACTTTAGATGATAAATTTTATTTTGATCTTGATGGTTGCAATATCTCTGAAGTTATCAAGTTCCTACAAAAGCTTGCTATAAGTCCTAATGCTAGTGCTATGAACATGGCCTTTACAAAACACATTACTGATGCTCTCATAAAGATTAAAGAAGAAAAGATGAAATCTAAAGCTTATATTCCTATAAAACAAGAGGATGGTTGGGAACCCATCATTAATATGAAAGTGAATGACTTTGATTTCAAAGCTTTGTGTGATCTTGATATTAGTGTTTCTATTATGCCTAGAAGGATTTATGATATGCTTGATTTGCCTCCTCTTGAAGATTGCTATTTGAATGTCCCACTTGATGATAATGTTAAAAAGAAACTCACGGGGAGTCTTAATGATGTTCTTATTATGGTTAACAATTCCTATGTCCCCGTTGATTTCTATGTTTTGGATGTTGAACTCAATGCTTCTTGTCCTATTACTTTGGGAAGACCTTTTCTTAGAACTGTTAGTGCCATCATTGATATGAAAGAAGGCACCATTAAATATCAACTCCCACTCAAGAAAGGTATAGAACACTTCCCTAAAAAGAGATAAAAGATTTATTTTGCTTCTCCTATGAAAACAAAATTTGGTCTTAATGCTTCTTCATTTGAGAACACTTGATTCTTTCTTTGCTTCTTATGCCTAACTTAAAGACGTTAAAAAAAATACTTATTGGGAGATAAACCGAAAGTTTTAGATGAGTCTTGGAAGTTATTACCACTGTAATAACCTCTCATTATCCTTTTTATTTGCTTTTTTGTGCCAAGAGTAACCTCTAATGAGAGAGAAGTAATGATTGGGAAAGTTGCTGTCCCGAAACAGATTTCTGTGCTTCACCGTAAAAATTCGTGAGAGAGCTCTGTATGTACGATTGAGCTGTAATGTTTTGTGGTTCTGCCCCAGGTTGTTATATAACTTTCGTTCGTTCAACACTTTTCGATTTGAGCAACAGAAGGTCTTCGAAAAAATTCGTCTTTACGTGCTGGTCTGTTTTGACAGATTTCTGCCATTTTCTGCATTTGCTTCTTGTTGGTTTCTTCTTGAGTTCTTTTGGGGAATTGAGCTTTTTGAGGGAAGTGCTACAGTAGCTACTGTTCTAATGGAAGTTTATTTGGTGTTAGAACTGAACCTTAAGACTTATTTATCTTGAGTGCACTAATGTTGCTAATAAAGATTGTGTGAAGTTTTGTATGAAGGAAAAATTTCAGGTGTATGGAAGGAATGAGTAATGAGATGAAGGATGGACTAAAGCTCAATCTTGGGGATGCCACGCGTGTCACCCCAAGAAATATCCAAGAAGTACAAGCGTCAAAACTTGGGGATGCCCAAGACATCCCCTTCTTCATCAATAAAAATCCCAGGTTTCTTCCAAACACTTCATTTTTATTGTTTCATGCACAATTGTGTTTTTCTTGGAGCGTCTTCTTTTTCTTTTTGTTTTGGTTTTCGTTTCTTTGGTTTGCTTATTTTTCGGAATAAATTGGTTGGACCCCCTCTTTCATACAATGGTTTGCAAATAGTTTGGTTTGGTTTGGAAAAGAGTAGGAAAGTTCATGCTTATGTGGTAAAAAGAGATCGTTTTTACTGTGGCATATGCTTTGTCATGCCATGCTTGATATTGTTTTGGCTTTATGCTTAGTATTATTTGTTGTAGCATGACTTGTTATAAACAATTGAGATTGCTTAATGTGCCTTGTATGAATCATGCGTTGTTTGAGCATATTAAAGCATAGTATAGTGGTATTCTCCTTTGATGCTTCATTTGGGTTGACTTGGCACATACTCACACCATGTTATGATTATCTCAAGTCACCATAGCCTTTATGATCCTTTAGTTTTCAACTTGTAGTATCACTTTATGCTTTGATCAATGATGTTTTGTTGCTCTGCATGATTATGGCCATTATTGCTCTCTTAGTTTGTCGCTCCCAGTCTTTTGCTAGCCTCCACAACCAAGTATGAGTTCCACTCATGCATCCAACTCCCTAAACCAAGTTATTCCAAAGAGTCCACCATACCTACCTACTAGCTTATGCTATTCCAAGTATATTCATGCTTTTGTTTACCTTCCAAATTAAACTTGTTATGAGAAAACTAGTGATTAAAGCTCTCACGAACTTGATGGCACACTTTACTTTACTTGCCTCTAATAAACTTGAACCATTGGGTCCTTCTTTGTTGCGTATATGCTTGCACTTTATAAGTTGAAATTAGCAGAACCATGTACCATGGGAAACGCTTTCAACATTGCACTTGTACTTTGTACCCCGTTGATATCATGTTCTTTTGCTTACGGATCCCGGCGGAGTGAAATAAAAGTGGAACTTGTAAGATCATGGAGTTTGTATGTGTGTTAGAGAAACGCCTGGGCCGCTAGCCTAAGACATGCCTAATCATGGTGGAAACTTGCAGCATCACCATAATGAGCACTCTATGAAGCATCCTCAATAAAAACCTATGCAAATAGCAAATAAAAAGATCGCTGAGATGCTCATTGTTTGCTTGCCTTGTCATTTTGATTATGGGAAAGCTCCCGTATCATGTGCAAGGGGTACCCCGTTGGCGGTTCTTAATGATACACATGTACTTACAATGACAAGAGCTTACTCGTGACTGAAGTTGAGTAGCATGAGGATCGCTCTTCGAAAGTAAGGGGCATGAGATTTCGGTTTATAACTTGTCAAGCATATCCTCTTAGTTGTGTCACTTTAACCTTAACCACTTCAAGATGCTTATGATAGGGGCAATGAGAGCTGAAAGCTATAAGTACCATAATTTTTGGAAGCTCTTTATGAGACTTGAATCCCTACTTCCTTTTACAAAGGCTTTTCTTCCACCATTACATTGAGTCTCCACCTTCTATCTTTATGCACTTACTTTGAGAGCATAGTGGCCATTCTTAGTTCTATGTGCATTGTCCCAAGACTAGTTGATTGATGCATACTTTGATATTGGTTGTTTTAAACTATTGTATCTAGTCACTCTTATGAACTTTGAAGGTGTCCTATGCATTTATATTTGCTACTCTATTGAGGGACAAGCTGAATACTATTATGCTATGTTTTCTTTATGTGAAACAAACAAACGTCTTGCAAAGCATTGTTATTCATGAATCTTTTGTTTGTGACTTTTCATGTTGCATCATAGTTTCTTTGTCTTATTGCTAGAACTTTATCTTTCATGTTATGATTGAAGTACTATGATCCCAGCCTTGAATGTTTTACAAATGCTTTGATCAAGTCTTTGATGGTGCATGTCACCTCAAAAATTATTCTTTCTTTTTATCACTTACCTACTCAAGGACGAGCAGGAGTTAAGCTTGGGGATGTTGATACATTGCAAATGTATCTATAATTTTTGATGTTCCATGCTTGGTTTTATCCACTTTCTTGTGTTTTGTTCCAACTTTGGAGTACCTTTCATATGATTTCTTGGACTAACATATTAACAAGAGCCACAGTGCTAGCTGCCTGTTTTCTGCTGTTTTTGGTTCTAGGAAAGTCAGAAAATGAATATTCTCGGAATTGGACGGGACAAAAGCCAAAGTGCCTATTTTTCCGGATGTCATCAAGTGCCAGAATAGGAGACGGAGAGGGGCCAAGGGGCCACCACACCACCTGGCCGCGCGGCCAGGCCTGGCCCGCGCCAGGGTGTGGTGTGGCCGCTCCCGGCACCCCCTCGGCCTCTCGTTCCGCCTATATATTGCCCTCGGGACGAAAACCCTAAGTACCCGATTAAAAATCCACGAAAGAGTCTATAGCCGCCGTCATCTCCATCCCTAGATCGGGAGGGATCTGAAGCTCTTCCCGGCACCCTGCCGGAGAGGCGAATTCACCCTGGAGGCCTTCTTCATCACCATGCAAACCTCCGGTGTGATGCGTGAGTAGTTCATCCTTGGACTACGGATCCATGTAGTAGCTAGATGGCTGGTTCTCCTCCTTTGTGCTTTCATGTTTAGATCTTGTGAGCTCCGTTCATGATCAAGATCATCTATTTGTAATTCTGCATGTTGTGTTTGCGGGGATCCGATGGATATTGAGATGCTATTTCAGATTGATTATTGATTCTGTCATGTCTTTGTTATTTGTGATCTAGCATGCTTTCCGTTGTTAGTAGCTATCTTGCCCGAGTAGATGCTAGCAACTCCAAGAGTTAGTATTTATGCTCTATAGTGGGTTCATGCCTCGGGTAATCTCGGGAAGTGACAGAAATCTCTATGGTACTAGATGTGCTGTTGCTACTAGGGAGAAAACAACAATCCTTTGTTCACAGAACAATAGTATTGTTTACTTTACACACAGTTCGTAAAGCAATAATCTGTTGCTTGCAACTTAGTACTGGAGGGGTTTCAGATGATAACCGAAAGGCGGATTATTAGTCATAGATGCAGTTGGATGGCGGTCTATGTATAATGTTGTAATGCCCAATCAAGTCTCAAAGGAGTCAAGATGATTAGTATATGCATGTATTGCTTTCTCGGTGTTTGTCAATTGCCCCGCTGTAATTTGTTCACCCAGCATGTTATCTATCTTAAGGAGAGCCACCTCTAGTGAACTATGGATCCCGGTCCTTTTCTTTACATACAATCTACAATCTTTTACTGTTTTGTGTTTACTTTCTGCAAACTTTTACTTCTTTCCATTCGATACGTTTAATCCTTTGTTTATCGCAAAACACGGTGAGATTGACAACCTCATCGCAAGTTGGGGACAAAGTTATGTGGTTGTGTTGTGCAGGTCTCCACGTTGCTACTAGCACCGGTAGTGCGCCCTGCCAAAGCTCAGCTAGTAGCACCTTTGAGGTGTTTCCTTGCTCCTACTGGTTCGATTAAACCTTGGTTTTATAACTGAGGGAAACTTGCTGATGTGCTCATCATACCTTCCTCTTGGGGTTCCCAACGAGCTCTACATCAACACCGCCATCAAGCATCTTTCTGGGCGCCGTGCATTGAGCCATCAATCTACAATCTATTTATTGTTTTCTATTTACTTTCTACAAGGTATTACTATCTTCCACACAATACGTTTAATCCTTCATTTTCAGCAAAACCGGTGAGATTGACAACCTCACTGTAAGTTGGGGCAAAGTTTTGTGGTTGTGTTGTGCAGGATTCCAAGTTAGAAACAACACCTTGGAGGTGTTTCCTTGCTCCTACTGGTTCGATAACCTTGGTTTCATAATTGAGGGAAAACTTGTTGATGTGCTCATCATACCTTCCTATTGGGGTTCCCCAACGAGCTCGAGTATATTTTGGGCCATCACTCCCCCTCAAAGTGTGCATACTAAAGATTTGCATTTGAATACAAATGCAAAAAAGCAGGTTACGTCTAATTCATATAAGCAAAATAATCATACCACCGTGAGAGAGAGGCGTCCTCAATATATTATAAGAATACCCAATGTGATAACCATTATGAACGCCTTCCTCGAGATAGATATCCAATAACGCCAATATGATAATGAATCCATAAGAATAATCCATGAGATAGATCGAGAGCCACACATAAACATAGTCTCATACAAAGCAAACCACGACAAGAGTTTAACACTAAATGGGCACAAGCGAGAAAAAGACCGAAAAGATAAAGTGCAAATGCTTGCGCCCGACCCATGCAAATCCGCGAAGACCTAATAGAACTACTTCTCCCCCTTTGGCATCGAAGCACCAAAAAGGAAGAAGAGCGATGCTAGCGCCCCAAGGGATCACTCGTTGTCTTCATCGTTGTCCCCGTCCTCATCCTCATCCTCAAGCTCCTCGGTGTCTTCCTCCTCATCATCAGCTGGTGCAGCGGGCTCCCTCACTCGAGTAGGAAACATGTGACGCTCAAGCTCTCCATAGTTGAGCCCTGACGAAGAATTCCACTGAGCATATGGAGTGGGAGCAGAAAGAGTGGGGGGGTCGCCTGACGCCCCAGACACATGGTGAAGAATGAGCTGCTGAGTATGGGCCATCTCGTCGCGCTGCTTGTACGCCGCATACTGCCCCTTGCGAGTGTCCACCCCCATGCAAAGAATGTTCCACTAGAACCAATTCAGCTGCTTGAGATCACGAGCAATAGGAGGCACTGGAGCCCTACGGGCACTGGCATGGGCATCCCTCATGAAGCCCTCAAACGCAAAAGATGGATGTGAGGTCTTCCTAACCTTGTTGTATATATTTTTCGCCTTATGCTCAACATCAATGTGAAATTATCTAGTGGGAAGCAGGTGCTTGATCAGCATCATAATGTAAGGGGCATACGGGATGGAGATCCTATTGAACATTGCATCAGTCAACTCATGATAGATAAAGTCCATCACATCCAACTTGTAATCAACAGACTCATCTTCACTAGAGGCCACCTCGTGAGAAAAGGTAAGGAGATGAACCAGGTGACCACGAGTACTGTCATTGTTCCCTCCACTTGGTGTGATAGAGTCACGGAAGATGCCCACCAAGCTAGCATATAGAGGAGAAAGACCAGCAAAGGAACCCACAATACCATTGTCAACTGTGCAAGGAGAGAGGACAACATCTTTATTGGGCTTGAGCTATGTGATGATATGATGGCCACTAGCATGGTCCCTGTGGCGGAAAGAATATCCAAGAACTCCAGCAGAAATCCGGAAAACAGCTTGCATTAGCATGTCACGAGTCATCCACTTCATGGTGCGGTGCTCATCACCACAAATGACCAAAGTGGAGAAGAATTGCTTCACTACCTCGGAGTCATAGGAACATTGAAGAGCCATGAGATGGTACAGCCCCATCCTCTCAGTCACATCCATAGCATCAACAAGTTGAGGTTTTCTGTCAAAAAAAACAAGTTGAGGTTTTTCCATGGCCCCAGTAATAATCATGGGATGCATAGGACGAATCTTCAGCTGAGCATAAACATCTTCATAAATAGACTTTTGGTCAGCACACCAAAAGCGAGAGTCACCAAGCTCAGTGTCTTGCAGAGACTCCACAAACAGATCATGATGGCGAATGGAAGAGTAAGTAATAACATCCATCTTCTTATAGTTAATGTTTGGTTCCTTTCCCTTTTTCTTGGACACACCCTTCCTGCTCCTATCCCTCTTTGCCTGGTCAGCCATGCGGTTAGCCTCTTTGTTCCTTCTCCTCAGTTCAACCTCGTCCACGAGACCACCCTCACTATCGTCCCGAAAATAGAGGTCACGAGGACGGCGCTTGTAATTCTTGGGAGCACTGGAACCACCTGTGCAACGAATAAGATAGATAGCATGGGTATAAGCACACACACACAAGTCCGGGAGAGAAGGTAGAAATAGTAGGGAACCAGTTCATAGTCCAAACATACATAACGCAAAAAAATCCATAGGAATCTGAACCAGATGTGACTCTGTCAGGCCGGATTATCCGGCCTGGCCAGGGGCGGATAATCTGGCCCTGGTAGAAATTCTCAGATTTTCCTAGAGTGAATGCAAAAACGTAGATCGAACTTAGGAACTGCAAGACTACAATCTCTACACGAAATAACAACCTTCTAGTCCACGTTCCACCAACAAGTGACACATCAACTCAAAAGATGGGGAGAGAGGGAGTTACCCTCACTCATTGAAGGAAGAACACGGAGGAGAAGGTACTCGAAGGCGAGGGGAAAAAGATCCGGGGAGGCCCGGAGAATCCGGTGACCGAGAAGGCTCTGGGGAGGGTGGGGGAAGCAGGCGGAGGCTGGGGAGAGGGAGGGGGTCGGGGGAGAAGAACTGCTCTTTGTGAGCCCTTCCCACCAACGCCCAGTCCTTAATAGACTGCAGCCGCCAGGGCCGGATTATCTGGCCTGAAATCTGAAGTCATGTTATACACAGGTTTAGGCACGCGTGTCCCCAAACAAAACCCCCACAAGTGTGAACAAAGGACTTGTGTGCTAGAGGAGATGGCTTAGGGATACAGAGAGGCTTGGGATTAGACAACCAAACTGAGATGGTACTACACACTCAAGATTGCAAGAATCAAATCAACTAAAAGCCAAAATTGAATGTGATTTCCATAAGAACAAGAGATGAGCAGTAAAAACCAAAAAGATCCACATAGAACCAACTCTTCTCATGGAAGAGGGCGGTGACCGAGGCCACCTTGTTGGAGTGCATGGTATGACACCGTGAAGATATATCTTGGGTTCATGACCGAAACTCATAAAAAATCTCACATATCACACAATGATATTAAGAGGAATGATTTTACTTGCTTTCGGCATTATGGGGGGGGGTGGTAGCCCAATCAATTAGGACCACACTCCCCCTATATCCATGCCCACACCTAGACCAAATAAGGATGAGATATAAGAGTGCCTGCATGGGTAATCAAGACAAGCTCCTTGAATCAACGATATTTAGCTCATTCCTCAAGTAATAAAACATTGCATCATTAAGTGGCTTCGTGAAAATATCAGCAAGTTGGTTCTTCGTGCTCACAAAAGATAGATCAATATCACCTCGAGCTACATGGTCCCGAGTAAAATGATTCTGAATCTCAATATGCTTTGTCCTTGTGTGCTGCACCGGATTGTACACAATTTTGATTGCACTTTCATTATCGCATAAAAGAGGCACTTTGTCACAATTGACATTGTATTCCTTTGAGATTTGCCTCATCCATAATAATTGTGTACATGCACTAGCAGCAGCCACATATTCGGCCTCGGCGGTGGAGAGAGATATACAATTCTGCTTTTTAGAAGACCAACATACCAATGAACTTCCCAAGAATTGACAAGCTCCAGAAGTTGATTTACGATCATCCTTATCACCATCCCAATTTGAATCAGTATAGCCACATAGAGAGAAATTGGAGCCCTTGGGATAGCATAGACCAAAATTAGGGGAATGAACCAAATATCAGAAGATCCTCTTAACCGCCACTAAGTGGCTTTCTTTAGGAGCTGCTTGATACCTTGCACACACACCTACACTCAACACAATATCGGGTCTAGATGTGTAGAAGTAAAGAAGAGAGTCGATCATAGATCGGTATACCTTTTGGTCCACATCTTTACCATGAGGATTGAGTTCGAGATGACATTTAGTTTGCATCAGGGTGGCGAGGCCATTAAGATCCATCATCTTGAATCTCTTGAGCATGTCTTGAATGTATTTTTCTTGATTTATGAAGGATCCTTCTCTAAGTTGTTTGATCTCAAATCCAAGAAAGAACCGTAACTCCCCCATCATAGACATCTCAAACCTGTCAGTCATAAGCTTTGAAAATTCATCATTAAAAGCTTTATTCGTAGAGCCAAAGATAATGTCATCTACATATAGTTGGCATACGAAGAGCTCCCCCTTAACCTTCTTAGTAAAAAGAGTGGGTTTGATTTGCCCAACTTCGAAGCCACGGTCTAGCAAAAGCTCTTTAAGGTGCTCATACCACGCATGTGGGGCTTGTTTAAGGCCATAGAGTGCCTTATCGAGTTTGTAGACATGGTTCGGAAAGTTAGGATCCTCAAATCCCTGGGGTTTCTTTACATATACCAACTCATGTAGAGGACCATTAAGAAAAGCACTCTTAATGTCCATTTTCTGAAATTTAAAATTATTATGAGCAGCATAAGCAAGAAGGATACGGATGGACTCAAGACGAGCCACTAGAGCATAAGTGTCACCAAAGTCAATGCCCTCAACTTCGGAATAGCCTTGTGCCACGAGTCTTGCCTTGTTCCTTACAACAATGCCATTTTCATCTTGCTTATTCTTAAAAATCCACTTTGTGCCGATAACATTGCGGCAATCCTTGGGCTTCTCAACTAATTTCTAGACCATGTTGCGCTCAAAGTTATTTAACTCTTCATGCATAGCAACAACCCAGTCCGGATCTTCAAGGGTTCAAACACTTTCTTGGGTTCCACCATGGATATGTGAGCTTGGTGCTCACCAAAGCTTGCTAGCTCCCTTCTTGTAGACACCCTTCGTCTGAGATCACCTACAACTTTGTCAAGAGTGTGACCCCTTAATTCAAGATTCCTAGCTGCTCGAGCTTTGCGACAAAGGTCAATCAACTTGTTGTCCCTTGGAGTAATAACTTCATCATTTGAGTCTTTGTTGGAATTGATACTTTGGCCTTGATCTTCAGCTTGATCAGCAGGGATAGAAGGTGACGAGTCCTGCCCTTGATTTTGATTAGCAGCCATAACAGGAGGCTGCTGCTGATCAGGATTTTCACGGCTGGATAATTCGGCCGAGGGTGTGGCCGGATAATCTGGCCTGGGAGAGCTTGATGCATCTTCATTGTCTTGACTAGTTCTGACTTGAACTGGAGAGGGGCCGGATAATCCGGGGTCAGCTAGAAAATCCGGCCTGGGACTTGCAACAGATTCTTCACCAAAGTTCTCAGTTCTGCCAGATGAGGTAGGTTGGCCGGATAATCCGGTGTCCACCGGATAATCCGGCCCAGAGCTTCCTGGAACAGTTACTTGATGATCTTTAGCAGTTTGAGATGTTGGTGAAGAGGTTTGTCCAACAGTTGGAGCATGTTGAGCTTGTGTCAATGAGGGCTCTACTTGAGTAGAGCATTGTCCTTCCCGATCCGCCACAAGGGGTTCCTCAATGGGGCAGAAAAATCCCACGCCCATTCTTCTTATGGCATCTTGGGGTATTTCAGCATCTGCATCACAAACATCAACTTGCCCCGCATGGGAGCCATCATTTTCCTCGAACACCTCACCACAAGATTCTACAATAGTTCCGGAGAGCTTATTGTATACTCTATAAGTGTGGGATTCAACACCATAGCCAACAAAAATGCCTTCTAAAGCCTTAGACTCGAATTTAGAAATACGAACTCCTTTGATAAGAAAGAAACACTTACAACCAAATACCCGGAAGTAGGAGATGTTTGGCTTGTTACCGGTAAGTATTTTGTAAGGTGTCTTGTCTAAGATCTTGTGGAGGTAGAGCCGGTTGGAAGAGTGGCATGCGGTAGAAATTGCTTCAACCCAGAAATTATAAGGTGACTTGAATTTAGCTAGAATAGATCTTGCCATATCCATTAAGGTCTGATTCTTCCTATCGGCAACACCATTTTGTTGAGGGGTGTACGCAGCAGAATATTGGTGTCTTATCCCCTCTTCACTTAGGAATTCATTCAGAGTGTAGTTCTTGAAATCGGAGCCGTTATCGCTTCTAATTGCCAAAATTGGGACGTTGTGTTGACGTTGAACCTCGTTGGCGAAATTGATGACCGTTTGTTGAGTCTTGCTCTTCAACTTGAAGAAATAGACCCATGTATATCTTGAATAATCATGAATAATTACGAGGCAATATTTCTTCCCACCGAGGCTTGCATGCGATGGAGGACCAAAGAGGTCCACATGAAGGAGCTCCAAAATCCTCTTTGATGAAATAATAGTCTTCCGTCGATGGGGAGAGTCATGCATCTTACCTTGAACACAAGCCCTGCAAACATGATCTTTGGCAAAGGAAACATTTCTTTTAGTCCAAGAATGTGGCCACCCTTGTGGAGACTTTGCAAAGTTCTCAAATTGATGTGGGCTAGTCGGCGATGCCATAGCCAGCCGCGTCGGCCTTTCCGAAAAGACACATCGGGCCTGTAGTGGTTTTCCCCAAAAAGTCCACCACATACAAGTCATTTTTGACTTATCCAATGAAAGCGACCTTTAGAGACTTGCTCCACAAGAGTACCACCAAATCACCATCAATAAAAACGGCGAAGCCTATCTTACCAAGGGCACGAACAGAAAGTAAATTGTAACCAAGAGTCTCAACAAGCATGACATCCACGAGAGATATATCATGAGCCACCACAACCTTGCCAAGACCCAATACCTCATATTTTGACTTGTCACCATAGGAGACGGTTATTTGATCATGATTTCGCCGCATCACCGAGATGATCTCCTTGCTTCCAGTCATATGACTCGTGAACCCGCTATCGAGCACCCATTTGGATCCACCGGAAGCATAGCCCTGCAAGAAAGTTACTTCTTGGTTTTAGGTACCCATTTTTCAATGGGCCTTCTCATGTTAGTGACAAGGGTCTTGGGAACCCATATAGACCAAGAAATGTAACCATCAAATGGACCAACATAGCTAGCATAGACATCACCATAATAATCACAAAATAACTCATAATTAGGATTATTAGCCCCTGCAAAACCAACATAGTTAGTCTCGTCATACGTTGTGGTGCTTGTCTTTGTTTGAGCAGTTTTGCTCTTCTTCTTCTTCTTCTTCTTCTTCTTCTTATTCTTCTTCTTCTTCTTCTCATTCTTATTCTTCTTATTATTTGTCTTGAGAACATAACCAATACCTTCTTTTCCATTGTTTGTCCTTTGCTTGCTAAGCACCTCATCTAGGACTTCTTTACCTTTAGGTTGAGATACCTTTACAAGTTCTTCTTTTAGCCTTGCATTTTCTTCAACAATATCTTCATGTCCACACGATGGAGTGGAGGTGCTGGGCATATCAAACTTGTCGAATTGAGTTTGGAGCTGATCACGAGACTCATTTAGAGTAGAATGTTCACTCTCCAATGCCTTGTGGGCAATGTCAAGTTTCTCAAACTTCTCTGAGAGTCTAGCATGAGCAACCCCAAATTCAATCTTCTCCTTATTTAGTTTCTTTACCTTAGCCAGAGCATTGTCGCATTGTTTTACGACATGGGAAACAACCTCTTCATGGGACTCCTCTTCTTCCTCTAAGGCATTCTTCATAGAGGCTATCTCCAAGGAGTCTTCTCTTTCAATTCTCCCCTTCTCTTCAAGAAGTTCTTCTGAATGAGCAAGTTGACGCATAAGAGCATCAAAATGAAGTTTGTGCTCACCTTGAAAGTTAGTGAAAGAATTGTCCAAAGCAATAACTTCTTATTTTATCTTAAGACTAGTATGATCATCCATATCCATATTTATATTAGTCTTAGGAAATGAAGAAATAGAAGATGATACCTCGGACCCTTGATGGCCCAAATATATCGAGCTCATTGGGGAACCCCAAGAGGAAGGTATGATGAGCACAACAACAAGTTTTCCCTCAGTAAGAAACCAAGGTTATCAATCCAATAGGAGCAAGGAAACACCCCAAAGGTGTAGCTAGTTGAACGTTGGCAGGGTGCACTACCGGTGCCAGCAGCAACGTGGAGACCTGCACAACACAACCACATAACTTTGCCCCAACTTGCGATGAGGTTGTCAATCTCACCGGTTTTGCTGAAAACAAAGGATTAAACGTATCAAATGGAAGAAAGTAATAGTTTGTAGAAAGTAAACACAAAGCAGTAAACAATTTGTAGATTGTATGTAAAAGAAAGGACCGGGGTCCATAGTTCACTAGAGGTGGCTCTCCTTAAGATAGATAACATGCTGGGTGAACAAATTACAGCGGGGCAATTGACAAACATCGAGAAAGAAATACATGCACATACTAATCATCTTGACTCCTTTGGAACTTGATTGGGCATTACAACATTATACATAGACCGCCATCCAACTGCATCTATGACTAATAATCCACCTTCAGGTTATCATCCGAACCCCCTCCAGTATTAAGTTGCAAGCAATAGATTATTGCTTTACGAATTATGTGTAATGTAAACAATACAATTGTTCTATGAATAAAGGATTGTTGTTTTCTCCCTAGTAGCAACAAAACATCTAGTACCTTAGAGATTTCTGTCACTTCCCCAGATTACCAGAGGCATGATCCCACTATCGAGCATAAATACTAACTCTTGGAGTTGCTAGCATCTACTTGGCCAAGATAGCTATTAACAATGGAAAGCATGCAAGATCACAAATAACAAAGACATGATAGAATCAATAGTCAATCTGAAATAGCATCTCAATATCCATCGGATCCCCGCAAACACAACATGCAGAATTACAAACAGATGATCTTGATCATGAACGGAGCTCACAAGATCTAAACATGAAAGCACAAAGGAGGAGAACCAGCCATCTAGCTACTACATCGACCCGTAGTCCAGAGATGAACTACTCATGCATCACACCGGAGGCTTGCATGATGATGAAGAAGGCCTCCAGGGTGAATTCCCCTCTCCGGTAGGGTGCCGGGAAGAGCTCAGATCCCTCCCGATCTAGGGATGGAGATGACAGTGGCTACAGACTCTTTTGCGGACTTTTGATCGGGTACTTAGGGTTTTGGTCCCGAGGGTAATATATAGGTGGAAGGAGAAGCCGAGGGGGTGCTAGGGTCGGCCAGACCACCCCCTGGCGCGGGCCAAGCCTGGTCGCACGGCCAGGTGGTGTGGCCGGCCCCCAGCCCTTCTCCGTCTCGTATTCTAGCTTCAAATGTCTTCCGGAAAAATAGGCACTTTGGCTTTTGTCCTGTCCAATTCCGAGAATATTCATTTTCTGACTTTCCTGGAACCAAAAACAGCAGAAAATAGGTAGCTGGCACTGTGGCTCTTGTTAATAGGTTAGTCCAAGAAATCATATGAAAAGTACTCCAAAGTGTGGACAAAACACAAGAAAGTAGATAAAACCAAGCATGGAACATCAAAAATTATAGATACATTTGCAATGTATCAACATCCCCAAGCTTAACTCCTGCTCGTCCTCGAGTAGGTAAGTGATAACAAGAAAGAATAATTTTTGAGGTGACATGCTGATACGTCCATTTTGCACCACTATTCTATGTCTTAATTCACTATTATTCATTGATATATTTCATATTGAGAGGTGATAATTATGTTATTTCATCTATTTTTGCATGGTTGATGACTTTTGGAGCATGGACCGCTGCAGTCAAGATTCTGATGGAAAATGTGCTATTTGGAGGCAAAATTCGTGAAGATCAGAAAATCTGAGAAAATATATGGAAAATGCTATTTTTCCAGAAGACTAAGAATGCCAGAAGACGGAGTGGAGATGGGCCACAGGGGGCCCACACCACCCCATGGTGCGGGCAGCCCTAGGCCGCGCCAGGACGTGGTGTGGCCACCCTGGCCCACTCCAGCCTCTCCCCTCTGGCGTATATCATCCTCACGAAACCCTAAGACTCGAGGAGCGACCACAGAAAGATTCCGCCGCCTCTGCGGGGCAGAAAACACCGAGAGAGAAAGATCTCTCCGGCAGACAGATTTCTGCCGGGGGAATTCCTTCCCGGAGAGGGGAGATCATCGCCATCAACACCACCATCAAGCTAGACTTCATCGGGATAATCATCATCATCACCATCAGCACCCTCATCACCATCTCCATATTGCTGTAACAATTGCGTTGAATCTTGCATAGTTCATAGGGGAAACTTTCTCGGTGTTGATTACTCTTTATTGTTGATGCTATTGAGTGAACCATTGAATTATTGTTTATGTTCAGATTGTTATACATCATTATTCCATCTCTGACCATGATCCATATGATGTCTTGTGAGTAGTTCGTTTTGTTCTTGAGGACATGGGAGAAGTCTTGTTGTTAGTAGTGGAGTTGCGTTGAGAAAGATTCGATAGATTGTTATTTAAGTTGTGGTGTACTTCTTCTAGTGGTGTCATGTGAACATCGACTACATGACACTTCACCTATATGGGCCTAGGGGAATGCATTGTGTATTTGGCTACTAATCGTAGGGGTTGCCGGAGTGACAGAAACCTGAACCCCCGTTAGGAAACCATTGCACAAGGGACGTAAGGGACTTAGAGTTTAAAGTTGTGGTTAGGTTTCTACCTTAATTACTTTCTTGTACTTACGGATGTTTGCAAGGGGTATAATCACAAGTATGTATTAGTCTTGGATGGGGTGGTACATTAGCACAGGTTCACCCACACAACACTTAGCAAGCTAAAGAAGATTAATCAACTATATGAAGCGAAAGCACTTGATAGTCTTCCCATGTGTCCTCGAGAACGTTTGGTCATCTTAAGTAATACAACCAACTTATCCTTTGCTGCATAAAGGATTGGGCCACTTGCTGCATTTATTCCTACTGTCTTTTATTTACTCGTACTTTGTTTACTTGCTATATCAAAAACCCCTAAAAATCATTTTGCTAAGTATTTGCAGAGAATTCCTGATCCATACCACTAGCCAGCACCTTCTGCTCCTCGTTGGGTTCGACACTCTTACTTATCGAAAATACTGCGATACACCCCCTATAGTTGTGGGTCATCAAGACTATTTTATGGCGCCGTTGCCGGGGAGTGAAGCGCTATTGGAGAGTGGAACTGGTAAAGGAAACTTCTACTGTGAGTATTGTTTACTTCTGTTAGTTGCTTTATTTTCGTTATGGATAATTCGTTGAGTTTCTTATTTGGTAGTGCTACTACCACTTCTAAGGTAGTAGATAAGCCACCACCTGCTGAGAATGATGTTTTCAAAATACCTACAAGAATTATTGATCGTGTTATGGATAACTACTATGTTGGGGATGGAACTGTCCATCCCGGTGATCATTTACTCTTTATACACGAATTATGCGGGTTGTTCAAGTGTGCAGGTATTACTACATATCAAGTTAAGAAGAAATTATTCTCATTATCACTGAAAGGAAGAGCTGAGGAATGGTATAAGCTGCTGAAGAATGGTCAAGCTCTGGAATGGGAGGAAATAGTGCCTCTCTTTTATTCAAAGTTTTATCTTCCTAGTGAGATTCATAAAGATTGGAATCAAATATACAACTTTTGGCCTCTTCATGGAGAGAGTACAGCTCAAGCTTGGGGGATATTGAAGTTACTAATGCTCAAATGTCCCATTCATGAGCTCCCCAACAATATTATTATCAATAACTTTTATGCAAGGCTCCCTCTACATGATAAAGATTTATTGGATGCTTCTTGTGTTGGATCATTCACTCGCATGGAAGAAGAAGATAAATGGGTCCTTCTAGACTGTATTCAAGACAATGTTGAAGCTTGGGAGAATGACAAAGGTAGAAAGTCAGGTATAAATTATGATTATGAATGCATTGAATCTTTTATGGGAACTGATGACTTTCAAAATATTAGAAATGCTTATGGTCTAGACTCTCGAGCTATTGCTTCTTATTTTAAGGCTTTTGCTTCCTACATTGAAGTGCCTAAAAAGAAGTGGAATAAGTATCATGAACCTTATAAAGATATTGCTAAGAGTGTTCCTGCAAGAAATACTAAAGTTTATACTCCTAATCATGTTTTACCTAAACCTTATATTGAGAAATTCCTTTCCGAGTTAAGATGAAGGAACATTCTATGATAGCTAGTATGGTTAATGAAAGTATGAATAAAGCTATTGAACCTGATAAACAAATGGTTGATGAACCTATAATAGCAAATGTGAAAGACTTTGTTACTAAATATGAAAAAGAGGGACACCCAATCCTTTGTAAGGATACCTCTAATATTGTTTCCCAAAGTAGTGTTATGAGAGCTAGTATTCCCGTGTTTTTCTGTTAGAATAAGTGATCATTGCTATGATGGTCCTTGTGATAGATATATTGTTAAGTTTATGCATGATACTGAAAGCTACTATGAGAGAGGGAAAAGTGTTCTTATGTATCTCAATAATATCAAGTTTCCTCGTTTTATGCTGAAAGTTTTTATGTTGCACTTCTTTTGCCTTCTTATGCAAGTTGCCTATGCTTTCAACAACTTGTTTGTTTACAAAATCCCCTTGCATAGGAAGTGTGGTAGACTTAAATGTGTGTGTGTTTTTGCTTTTTAATGGTCTCTTTCACTTCAATCCATATCCCTATGAGAGCTTCTTCAAAATTATCATGCCCATCTTAATGGCTATAAAGAAAGAGCTTTATGGGAGATAACCCAATTTGTTTTTGCTTTTAGTTTGTTTTTGTTTCTTTGAGTCTTGGAAGTTATTACTTCGGTAATAACCGCTCCTTATCCGTTTTGTTTAGTTTTGTGTCAAGATCAACCTCTAATGAGAGAGAAGTAATATTTGGGGAAGTTGCTGTCCCGAAACAGATTTTTGTGCTTCACCATAAAAAATCGTGAGAGATATCTGTATGTCGGATTGAGGTGTAATTTTTTGTGCTTCTGCCCCAGGTTGTTATTTAAGTTTAGTTACTTCTGTACTTTTTCATTTGAGCAACAGAAGATTTTCTAAAAAAATGATCTTTACCTGCTGGTCTGTTTTGACAGATTTTGCCAATCTTGCATTTGCTTCTTTATTCGATTTCCTTTTTGAATTATTTTTGGGTTTTTGGAAGGAGTTGCTTCAGTAGCTTTTGTTTTGATGGTTTTCAGTTGAAGTTGGACTCAAAAGGTTTTATCACTTCGTATATACTAATGTTGCTAATGAGAACTGCGTGAAGTTTTGTGTGAAAGAAATTTCCAGGTAGTGGAGACAATGGTGTAATAAGGAAGAGAAGGGTTTTATAACTCAAGTAATAAGTGTATGAAGATGAAGATATCGATGATATTCAAGAGTTGACTCCGGAAGAATCTACTAGATACCAAATTCAGAGACCTGCAGAGTCTGTTTTCAAATAGGGAACAGTTCTGGTAAGAAAAGTTCCGCGAAAATACAATCCAACTATATTTTTGCAGTTTTCAATCGATAAGGAAAGCTACGAAGCGAAAAAGGGACAGAAACGGAGCCAGGGTGGCACGCACCACCCTGTGGCGCGGGCCCACCCCTGGCCGCGCCACCAGGTGGTGAGTCCGCCCCGGACTCCGCCTCCGACTCGTTTTCTCCCAGTACCTCCCTTTTAATATGAAACTTCGTAATATATAACCCCCCGGATCCCCCGAGGTCCGTATATCGTGTTTTCGTCGTGTTTTTGGTTCGATCTGTTTCTGCTAGGACATACTCTTTGAAAGCTTAGAAGCACAATGGTGTCTGCCAAGCATAAAGGGAAGGAGCCTATGGAGGAAGACCTCCAAGACCCCGGGAAGGAGAAGGAGATCAAGAGTGAAGGTGAAGAGGAGTAAGGCCAACATCCGCACACCGGCACTACCATTGCAAGCATTGGAGTGGTGACGAAACCTGCCGGGGTTAGAAGGAATGCACAGATGCAGACTGGGGGAAAAGCTCCTCGCCATAGTTTGGCTCCACGGTCACTTCCTCCACACACCAAGAATCCCTTCCATACCTTTATCCATAACCATGCAGGAAAAGAAGACTCCAAGAAGGAAGAACTGAAAAAGAATCACAAGAGCTGGGATCCACAAACTGAAATGATTATGAGCCGTATTGAGCACAACTCGGAGTTGATTCGTACTCTCACCTTCGAGATTGAGGACTTGGGGAAACTAATCAAAGAGCTCATCGAGAGGATACCACCACCACCGAAGGAGTAATTCGTCATTAGGTTTGGCATCCCCTTGGTTTGTTCCAAGCTTGGGGGAGTGACACGGTATCACATCACTATCTTCTATCTTTTTACCTTATTAGTAGAGTCATATCATGAATAGAGGAGTTATTATGTAGTGTGGTTTGCATTATGGAAGTATCCCCTCTCTCGTTAGATATGTATCCCCTGGTGTGAGTTTCCGTTATGGAATATTAATGAGAAGTTCTATCATTCACTCTTTTGCATAGCTTATATTAGTTTTCAGTTCGTGGTTATATGATTGATCTTGTTGTTAGTATTGGTATCACTTTGGGATCATTGAGTTAATTTAGTTGGTTTTGGCAAACCTGGCTCGGTCAGTAGCAACACTATTTCTAAGAGTCGAATGAAAAAGATAGAAGTACTCTAGAGAGAAATAATTTCATCATCTTTCTTTCTTGATTTGCTAATAAGTTTAGCATTCTCTAGTTAAGATCTTTTGTGCTTCCAAGGAAGATTGCATGTTTGTTTTTATCACTTGTATGTTTGTTTGTTTCCTTCAACTCTTATACTTGCTACCCAGCCTTGCTAGCCAAAAACCTGTACTGAGAGGGTATTCTTCTCGTGCATCCACCTCCTTTAAACCAAAACCTTTGCCATTTTTGTCCACCATACCTACCTAGTAGCATTATTGCTATTCCAAGTAAATTCTTGTTTTATCTACCTCCCAAATTAAACTTGTTATGTGAAAATTAGTGACTAAAGCTCTCACGAACTTGATGGCACACTTTACTTTCTTGCATTTAATAAACTTGAACCATTGGCTCCTTCTTTGTTGCGTATATGCTTGCGCTTTATGAGTTGAAGTTAGCCGAACCATGTATCATGGGGACCGCTTTCAACAGTTCATTTGGTACTTTGTACCTAGTCCAAGAAATCATATGAAAAGTACTCCAAAGTGTGGAAAAAAACAAGAAAGTAGATAAAACCAAGCATGGAACATCAAAAATTATAGATACATTTGCAATGTATCAACATCCCCAAGCTTAACTCCTGCTCGTCCTCGAGTAGGTAAGTGATAAAAAGAAAGAATAATTTTTGAGGTGACATGCTGATACGTCCATTTTGCATCACTATTCTATGTCTTAATTCACTATTATTCATTGATATATTTCATATTGAGATGTGATACTTATGTTATTTCATCTATTTTTGCATGGTTGATGACTTTTGGAGCATGGACCGCTGCAGTCAGAATTCTGATGGAAAATGTGCTGTTTGGAGGCAAAATTCACAAAGATCAGAAAATCTGGGAAAATATACGGAAAATCCTATTTTTCCAGAAGACTAAGGATGCCAGAAGATGGAGTGGAGATGGGCCACAGGGGGCCCACACCACCCCATGGCGCGGGCAGCCCTAGGCCGCGCCAGGAGGTGGTGTGCCTACCCTGGCCCACTCCAGCCTCTCCCCTCTGGCGTATATCATCCTCTCGAACCCTAAGACTCGGGGAGTGACCACAGAAAGATTCCACCGCCTCTGCGGGGCGGAAAACACCGAGAGAGAAAGATCTCTCCAACGGACAGATTTCTGCCGGGGGAATTCCTTCCCGGAGAGGGGAGATCATCGCCATCAACACCACCATCAAGCTAGACTTCATCGGGATCATCATCATCATCACCACCACCATCATCACCATCAGCACCCTCGTCACCATCTCCATATTGCTGTAACAATTGCATTGAATCTTGCATAGTTCATAGGGGAAACTTTACCGGTGTTGATTACTCTTTGTAGCTGATGCTATTGAGTGAACCATTTGAATTATTGTTTATGTTCAGATTTTTATACATCATTATTCCATCTCTGATCATGATCCATATGATGTCTTGTGAGTAGTTCGTTTTGTTTTAGAGGACATGGGAGAAGTCTTGTTGTTAGTAGTGGAGTTGCGTTGAGAAAGATTCAATAGATTGTTATTTAAGTTGTGGTGTACTTCTTCTAGTGGTGTCATGTGAACGTCGACTATATGACACTTCACCTATATGGGCCTAGGGGAATGCATTGTGTATTCGGCTACTAATCGTAGGGGTTGCCGGAGTGACAGAAACCTGAACCCCCGTTAGGAAACCATTGCACAAGGGACGTAAGGGTCTTAGAGTTTAAAGCTGTGGTTAGGTTTCTACCATAATTACTTTCTTGTACTTACGGATGTTTGCAAGGGGTATAATCACAAGTATGTATTAGTCTTGGATGGGGCGGTACATTAGCACAGGTTCACCCACACAACACTTAGCAAGCTAAAGAAGATAAATCAACTATATGAAGCGAAAACACTTGACAGTCTTCCCATGTGTCCTCGAGAATGTTTGGTCATCTTAAGTAATACAACCGGCTTGTCCTTTGCTGCATAAAGTATTGGGCCACTTGCTGCATTTATTCCTACTGTCTTTTATTTACTCATACTTTGTTTACTTGCTATATCAAAAACCCCTAAAAATCCGTTTGCTAAGTATTTGCAGAGAATTCCTGATCCATACCACTAGCCAGCACCTTCTTCTCCTCGTTGGGTTTGACACTCTTACTTATCGAAAATACTGCGATACACCCCCTATACTTGCGGGTCATCACATGCACCATCATAAACTTGATCAAAGTATTTGTAAAACGTTCAAGGCTGGGATCATAGTACTTCAATCATAACATGAAAGACAAAGTTCTAGCAATAAGACAAAGAAACTATGCTGTAACATGAAAAGGCACAAACAAAAGATTCATGAATAACAATGCTTTGCAAGACGTTTGTTTGTTTCACATAAAGAAAACATAGCATAATAGCATTCAGCTTGTCCCTCATAGAGTAGCAAATATAAATGCATAGGACACCTTCAAAGTTCATAAGAGTGACTAGATACAAATAGTTTAAAACAAGCAATATCAAGTTATGCATCAATCAACTAGTCTTGGGACAAAGCACATAGAACTAAGAATGGCCACTATGCTCTCAAAGTAGGTGCATAAAGGTAGGAGGTGGAGACTCAATATAAAAGTGGAAGAAAGGCCTTCATAGAAGGAAGTAGAGATTCAAGTTTCATAAAGAGCTTCCAAAAATTATGGTACTTATAGCTTTCAGCTCTCATTGCCCCTATCATAAGCATCTTGAAGTGATTAAGGTTAAAGTGAACGGACTATGGTGTACATGCTTGACGAAGTATAAGTTAGAAATCTCATGTCCCTTGAATACGAGGGCCGCTCCTCATGCTACTCAAGTTTAGTCACCGGTAAGTTCTTGTCATCGTAAGTACATGTGTATCATAGAGAACCGCCAACGGGGTACCCTCCCCATGATACGGAAGAATCCCCATATCAAAATGACAAGGCAAGCACACAACGAGCATCTCAGCAATCTTCTTATTTACCATGGGAATATGGTGCCTTTTTCTCTCTTTCCTCTTTTCATAATCTCTTTTTTTTCTTTTTTTCTCTTTTTTCTCAATATAGGACTCTCTTTTTTATAAGAAGAATGCTTCATAGACAGCTCATTATGGTTACGCTGCAGGTTTCCACCATATCAACATGGATTAGACCAGCGGCTGAGGTGTTTCTCTAACACATATACATAACTCGATGGACTTACAAGCTCCCCTTTCATTTCATACCGAAGACATCCATAGACAAAAGAGCATGATATCAACTAGGTACAAAGTACCCATGCAATGTTGAAAGTGTTCCCCATGATAGCATGGTTCTGCCAGGTCGATGGCTGGCCAGGGGGCCCACACCATGCCCTGGTGCGGCCTAGGGCTGCCCACGCCAAGGGGTGGTTTGGCCGCCCTGTGGACCCCCTTTGGACTCCATGTGTCTCCCGGTAAAATATTGAATTTGGATTTTGTCCCGTCCAATTCTGAGAATATTCATTTTCTGACTTCCGTGGAACCAAAAATAGCAGAAAACAGGCAACTGGCACTGTGGCATCTTGTTAATAGGTTAGTCCCAGAAAGTGTATAGAAATTCTCCAAAGTGTGGACAAAACATAAGAAAGTAGATATAAAACAAGCATGGAATATCAAAAATATAGATACGTTAGCAATGTATCAATGATGTCTATGCACTTCTATTATTGTAGACAGTTGTTGGGCCTCCAAGTGTAGAGGTTTGTAGAACAGCAGCAAGTTTTCCCTTAAGTGGATCACCCAAGGTTTATCGAACTCAGGGAGGAAGTTGTCAAAGGTATTCCCTCTCAAGCAACCCTGCAATCAAGATACAAGAAGTCTCTTGTGTCCCCAACACACCCAATACACTTGTCATGTGTATAGGTGCACTAGTTCGGCGAAGAGATAGTGAAATTAAAGTGGTATATAGATAATTATAAGTGGTAACGGTGATAGAAGATAACTTGATGGCATGGAAGAGACTAAAAGCAAACTGAAATAAAGATGGAAGCAAGCAAACATGTAACAGATCTCGTTGCAAACGGAGTATCAATGCTTAGAAACAAGGCCTAGGGATCATACTTTCACTAGTGAACACTCCCATATAAATATATTCTCTTCATGATACTACTCTTAACTACTCTCCGGTTGAACACTCTAATCGATGGTAGGGTTATAACAGCACACCTCAAAGTCCATCTTTCCCATCTAGAAAACCCCGCACTGTCACCTTGAGTACTAGATGAGTCCAACAAACACCACAATTTCATAGAAACATCCAACTCCAAATATAACTCATAATAAGTATTTGTAATCTCTAGCCTAAGTGCCACCATGGTGAGCACGCTGTCGCTTTCACACACATGGGGAGAGCAGAGATCTATTAAAGCACTTGAGTAGCAAGGTAGATCTACTTGATTACAAAGCTCATGATCATAATATGATCATGCATAGAGAGAGAGAGATGAACACATAGCTACTGGTAGAACCCTTAGCCTCGAGAGAGAACTACTCCCTCCTCATCATGGGAGTCAGCAACAGCGATGGAGATGGCGATGAAGATGGTGATGGCGGTGAGGATGGTGAAGAGGAGACGGCGGCGACGCCGGCGGCGACGCGGAGGACTCCTTCCCCACCGTCGGTATCACAGGGGAGCACCGCCCCTTAGCACCCTTCCTTCATGGCTTCTTGGGAGCCCTTCCCAATGGAGATGGGATCCATGGGGAGGCAAAAACGTGGCTTTGGTGGCTGCAAATTCGTGGGTGGAGATGTCTCCCACGAATTAGGTTTCCTCCCTTTATATAGCTTCTCGGATTCCCGTCACCCCATCTTGGGCTGCAGCAAATTGGACCTATCGGGCCCATCCGGACTCGGAATCAGCTAAATTTTATGTCTAGAACGTTTGTCACGAAATTTCTAAAAAAATTGTAGTTTAAGAGTTTTCTGTTTGACGCCGTCTTCGACCAGAAACATGACCATCTTCAAAAAGAGTTCTGAGACGGATTTCTGGAAAATCCCAATTTGACTCCAACATGGTTTTCACTTGTATTCTTGGTAATTCCTACACATCAAAGTGTAAAACAAGAACATTATGCATTGTTGCAACTATTAGTAGGTTAGTCCAAATAAATCATAAACTTTATATAAAAAGGAGTATCAAAAGCATATTATTAGCATAAAACCATCAAAAATTATAGATACGTTATGGACGTATCAACATCCCTAAGCTTAGTTCTTGCTCGTTCTCGAGTAGGTAAACGATAAAAACAATATAATTTTTGAGGTGACACGCAGCCAACACAATCTTGATCATCATTATTGTCAAAACATTGATAGCTGGGATCAAGGTACTCTAAACATGAACATGAATGATAGAGTTCTAACAATAAGACATAGCAACTATGTTGTAGCATGAAAAGGTACAAACAAAAGATTCATAAATAACAATGCTTTGAAATACGATTGTTTGCATAAAGAAAACATAATGAGAATGGTATTTATCTTGTCCCTCATGGAGTAGCAAAACATAAATGCATAGGACACCTTCAAAGTTAATAAGGGTGACTAGATACAACTAATTTAAGAACAAGCAATATCACAATTATGAATCAATCAATAAGTTTTGGGACAATGCACATTAAACTAAGAATGGCCACTATGCTCTCTTAATAGGTGCATAAAGATAGAAGATGGAGACTCAACATAAAAGTAAAAGAAAGGCCTTCATAGAAGGAAGCAGGGATTCAAGTTTCATAAAGAGCTTCCAAAAATTATGGTACTTATTAGCTTTCAGCTCTCATTGCCCCTATCATAAGCATCTTGAAGTGATTAAGGTTAAAGTGAACAAACTATGGAGTATATGCTTGACAAAGTATAAGTTGGCAATCTCATGTTCCTTGAATACGAGGGCCGCTCCTCATGCTACTCAAGTTTAGTTACCGGTAAGTTCTTATCATATTAAGTACATGTGTATCATAGAGAACCGCCAACGGGGTACCCCTTTCCCGATGATATGGAAGAATCCCCATATCAAAATGACAAGGCAAGCAGACAACGAGCATCTCAGCAATCTTCTTATTTACCATGGGAAAATGGTGCTTTTTTCTCTCTTTCCTCTTTTCTCATATCTCTTTTTTTCTTTTTCTCTTTTTTTCTCAATATCTGACTCTTTTTTTATAAGAAGAATGCTTCATAGACAGCTCATTATGGTTACGCTGCAAGTTTCCACCATGACATCATGGATTAGACCAGTGGCCCAGGCGTTACTCTAACACAGATACATAACTCCATGGACTTACAAGCTCCCCTTTCATTTCACACTGACGACATCCATAGACAAAAGAGCATGATATCAACTAGGTACAAAGTACAAGTGCAATGTTGAAAGCGTTCCCCATGACAACATGGTTCTGCTAATCCCCAACATATAAGTGCAAGCATATACAAAATAGACGACACAATGGTTCAAGTTTATTAAGGGCAAGAAAAGTAAAGTGTGCCATCAAGTTCGTGAGAGCTTTAATCACTAGTTTTATCATAACAAGTTTAATTCGGAAGGTAGATAAAAACATGAATATATGTGGAATAGCAAATGCTAATAGGTAGGTATGGTGGACTCTTTGGAATAACTTGGTTTTAGGAGTTGGATGCATGAGTGGAACTCATAGTTGGTTATGGAGGCTAGCAAAAGACTGGGAGCGACCAACTAAGAGAGCAATAATGGCCATAATCATGCAGAGCGATAAAACATTATTAATCAAAGCATAAAGTGATACTAAAAGTTGAAAACTAAAGGATCATAAAGGCTTATGGTGACTTGGGATAGTCATAACATGGTGTGAGTATGTGCCAAGTCAACCCAAATAAAGCATCAAAGGAGAATACCACAATACTATGCTTTAATATACTAAAACAACGTATGATTCTTCAAAGGCACATTAAGCAATCTCAATTGTTTATAACAAGTCATGCTACAGCAAAAATCACTAAGCATAAAGCCAAAACAATACCAAGCATGACATGACAAAGCATAGGCCACAGTAAAAAACAAGCTCCTTTTACCACTTAAGCATGAACTTTTCCTAGTCTTTTCCAATCCAAACTAACTTATTTGAAAACTAATGTATGAAAGAGGGGGTCCAACCAATTTATTCAAGAAAACTAAGAAAACAAAGGAAACCAAAAACAAAAAACGAAGACACTCCAAGAACATCACAACTATGCATGAAACAATAAAAATAAAGTGTTTGGAAGAAACCTAGGATTTTTATTGATGAAGAAGGGGATGCCTTGGGCATCCCCAAGCTTTGACGCTTGTACCTCTTGGATAATTCTTGGGGTAACACGTGTGGAATCCCCAAGTTTGATCTTTAGTCCATTCTTCATCTCATTACATCATTCTCTCCATACACCTGAAATTTTTCCTTCATACAAAACTTCACACAATCTTTATTAGCAACATTAGTGCACTCAAGATAATAAGTATTTAGGTTCAGTTTCAACACCAATAAAACTTTCATTAAAACACAATCTACTGAATTACTTCTCTCAAAAAGCTCAATTCTCCAAAGAGAACTCAAAAAGGAACCAACAAGAAGCAAATGCAAATAATGGCAGAAATCTGTCAAAACAGACCAGCAGGTAAAAACCAATTTTTTCGAAGACCTTCTGTTGCTCAAATTAAAAAGTGTTGAACTAACGAAAGTTAGATAACAACCTAGGGCAAAAGCACAAAAATTCACGCTTCAAAAAGACGTACAGAGATTTTACACGAGTTTTTATGGTGAAGCTCAAAAATCTGTTTCGGGACCGCAACTTTCTCAATCATTACTTCTCTCTCATTAGGGGTTACTCTTGGCACACAAATAAAAATGATAAGGAGCGGTTATTACAGAGGTAATAACTTCCAAAGATAAGAGTAGTGTGAAAAACAAGGAACATAAGAAACATGATTGAATAAATCATCATATGAATGAATGAAACACAACAACTCAAATACTTGCTTGAGATAGAAATGAATAGGTTTACTGACTCAACTAAAAAGTAAAAGATAGGCCCTTCACAGAGGGAAGCAGGGATTTCAAGTTTCATAAAGAGCTTCCAAAAAGTATGGTACTTATTAGCTTTCAGCTCTCATTACCCCTATCATAAGCATCTTTAGGTGATTAAGGTTAAAGTGAGCAAATACGAGGATATGCTTGACAAGTTATAAGCCAAAAATCTCATGCCCCTTGCTTACGAGTACCGTTCCTCATGCTACTCAACTTTAGTCATGAGTAAGTTCTTGTCATTGAAAGTACATGTGTATCATAGAGAACCGCCAACGGGGTACCCCTTGCCCGATGATACATAAGCTTTCCCATATCAAAATGACAAGGCAACAGACAATGAGCAACTCAGCGATCCTTTTATTTGCTTATTTGCATAGGGTTTTCCCTTTTTTATTGAGGATGCTTCACAGATAGCTCACTATGGTTATGCTGCAAGTTTCCACCATGGTTAGGCATGGCTTAGGCTAGCTTCCCAGGCATTTCTCTAACACATATACGAACTCCATGAGCTTTACAAGCTCCCCTTTCATTTCACACCACCGGGATCCATAAGCAAAAAAACATGATATCAACTAAATAAAGTGCAATGTTGAAAGTGTTCCCCGTGGTAAAATGGTTCTACTAATTCACAACTTACAAAGTGCAAGCATATACGCAACATAGATGGGCACAATGGTTCAAGTTTATTGAGTGCAAGAAAGTAAAGTGTGCCATCAAGTTCATGAGAGCTTTAATCACTAATTTTCACATAACAAGTTTAATTCGGAAGGTAGATAAAAACATGAATTTACTTGGAGTAGCAATAATGCTAATAGGTAGGTATGGTGAACATAATTGGCATAAGTTTTTGTCTAAGGATTGGATGCACGAGAAGCATTCCCTCTCAGTACAGGTTTTTGGCTACAAGGCTGGATAGCAAGCATAAGAGTTGGAGGAAACAAACAAACATACAAGTGATAAGAAAAAAACATGCAATCTTCCTTATAAGCACAAAAGATCTTAACTAGAGAATACTAAGCTTATGAGCCAATCAAGAAAGAAAGATGATGAAATTATATTTCTTAGAAGTACTTTTCTCTTTTTTATTCAATTCTCAAATAGCGTTGCTACTGACCAGAGCCAGGTTTTCCAAAACCAACTAAAATTACTTAATGATCCCAAAGTGATACCAATACTAACAACAAGATCAATCATATAATAGAAATTGCAAACTAAAATAAGATGTGCAAAAAGTAAATGATAGAACTTCTCATTAATATTCCATAACGACAACTCACACCAAGGGATACATAGATAACTAACTAGAGGGGAGATACTTCCACAATGCAAACCATCCTATATGATAACTTCCCTATTCATGATATGACTCTACTGAAAAGGTAAAAAGATAAAGGATAATGATATGATACCGCGGCACTCCCCCAAGCTTGGAACAAACCAAGGGGATGCCAAAACCTGACGACGAATTACTCCTTTGGTGGTGGTGGTGTTCTCTCGATGAGATTTTCAACCAATTCCCTCAAATCCTCAATCTCGAAGGTGAGAGTACGAATCAATCCGAATTGTGCTCAATGCGGTTCATGATCATGTCGGGTTGTGAATCCCAGCTCTTCTAATTCTTTCCCCACTCTTCCTCCTTGAAGTATTCTTTTCCTACATGGTTAGAACGAGGCATATCCCAATTGGAGGGTAATTTTTCCTTGGGCATATTTTGGAATTGCTGCTCATGAATAAGGGTATGGAAGGGATTCTTGGTGCGTGGGGGAGGTGACCGTGAAGCCAAGCGATGGCGCGAAACCTTCCCTCTAGTGGACATCCGTGTAGTCCTTTTGAACTTGGCAGGATTCGCCACCACTCTAATGCTTGCAATGGTGGTGCTGGTGTGCGGATGCTGGTCTTCTTTTGCCTCCTCTTCAACTTCACTCTCAATCTCCTCCTCCTGCTCAACGTCTTGGAGATCATCTTCCGCAGGCTCCTTGCCCTTATCGTTGGCGGAGACCATTGTGCTTCTAAACTTTGAGAATAGTTCCTGGCAGAAACAGATCAAAACAAAAACAAGGCGAGAACACGATATACGAACCTCAGGGGATCCGGGGGATTATATATTACAAAGTTTCACAACAAAAGGAAAGTACTAGGAGAAAACGGGTCGGAGACGGGCTCCAGGGTAGCCACACCCCTGGTGGCGCGGCCAGGTGGGCCCGCGCCACGGGGTGGTGTGAGCCACCCGGGCTCCGTTTCCGTCCTTCTTTCGACTCATAGTCTTCCGTGTTAGATAAAAACTAGAAAAATATAAATTGACAGATTTTTCGTGGAACTTTTCTTACCAGAACTGTTACCTATTCAAAAATAGACTCTGCCAGTCTCTGAATTTGGCCTTTAATAAATTTTTCCGGAGTCACCACTTGGATAGCATCAATATCTTCATACTCATAAACATATTGCTTGAGTCTTTTGACCATTCACCATCTTATTACACTATTTTCTCCTACAACTTGGAAATTTCTTTCACACAAAACTTCACACAATTCTCATTAGCAACATTAGTGCATGCAAGATAATAAACCTTTAAGTTCAATTTCAACTGAAATCCATCAAAACATAAGCTACTGAAACACCTCCTCTCGAAAGCCCAAAAGGAATTCAAAAGGGAAATCGATTTAAGAGGCAAATGCAAAAATGGCAGAAATCTGTCAAAACAGACCAGCAGGTAAATATCAATTTTGTAGAAAATATTCTATTGCTCAAATCAAAAAGTGCAAAACTAACGAAAGTTAAATAATAACCTAGGGCATGCATACAGAAAAATAACAGATCAGTACGATGTTCTGAGATTTTTCATGATTTTTTATAGTAAAGCACAAAAATCTGTTTCGGGACAGCAACTTCCCCAAATCTTACTTCTCTCTAATCAGAGGCTGATCTTAACACAAAAATCAAACAAAAAGTATAAGAAGAGGTTATTGCAGAAGCAATAACTTCCAGGACTCAGATAAACAAATACAAATTGAAAGCAAAAATATATTGGGCTGTCTCCCAAAAAGCTCTTTCTTTATAGCCATTAAGATGGGCATGATGAATTTCAATGATGCTCACATAAGAATATGAATTGAAGTAAAAGAGAGCATCAAGAATAAAGTATACACATATTTAAGTCTAACCCACTTCCAATGCAAGGGAATTTTGTAAGAAAATAAATTGTTGAAACCAGAGGCTACTAGCATAGGAAGGCAAAACAAGTGCAACATAAAGACTTTCAGCATAAAGCGAGGAAACTTAATATTATTGAGATGCATAAGAACAATTTTCCCTCTCTCATAGTAACTTTCAGTATCGTGCATAAATTTAACGATATAACTATCACATGAACCATTATAACAATGATCACTTATTCTAACAGAAAACACAGGGACACTAGTTCTCTTAACACTACTTTGTGAAACAATATTAGAAGTATCCTTACAGAGGACAATGTGTCCATCTTCTACATATTTAGTGACAAAGTCATTTGCTACTATAGGTTCAACATCTATTTGTTCATCAAGTTCCACAACTTTATTTGTACTTTCATTAAACATACTAGCTATCATATAATGTTCCTTTACCTTAACCGGGAAGGGTATTTGCTCGATGTAACGTTCAGGTAAAATACGATTAGTAGTATAAACTTCAGTATTTCTAGGGGGATGCATTTAACACTATCTTTATATGGTGCATGATACTTATTCTATTTCTTTTTAGGAATTTCAATATAAGAGGCAAAATCCTTAAAATAATTTGCAATACTTTGAGAATCAAGACCATAAGCATTACTAATATTATGAAAGTCATTAGTTCCCATAAAAGATTTAATGCATTCATAATAATAATTTATACCTGACTTTCTTCCTTTATCATTCTCCCGTGCTTCAACATCGTCTTGAATACAGTCTAGAAGATCCCATTTAGCTTCTTCTTCCATGCGTGTAAATGATCCAACACAAGAAGCATCCAATAGATCCTTATCATGAAGAGAAAGCCTTGCATGAAAGTTATTGATAATAATATTGTTAGGGAGCTCATGAATAGGACATTTGAGCATTAGTAACTTCAATCTCCCCCAAGCTTGAGTTGTACTCTCTCCTTCATGAGGCCAAAATTTGTATATTTGGTTCTGATCTTTATGAATCTCACTAGGAGGATAAAATTTTGAATAAAAGAGAGGTACTATTTCCTCCCATTCCAGAGCTTGACCATTCTTCAGCAGCTTATACCATTCCTCAGCTCTTCCTTTTAGCGATAATGAGAATAACTTCTTCTTAACTTGATCTGTAGTAATACCTGCACACTTGAACAACCCGCATAATTCGTGTATAAAGAGTAAATGATCACCGGGATGGACAGTTCCATCCCCAACATAGTAGTTATCCATAACACGATCAATAATTCTTGTAGGTATTTTAAAAACATCATTCTCAGCAGGTGGTGGTTTATCTACTACCTTAGCAGTGGTAGTAGCATTACCAAATAAGAAACTCAGCGAATTATCCATAACGAAAATAAAGCAACTAACAGAAGTAAACAATACTCACAATAGAAGTTTCCTTTACCAGTTCCACTCTTCAATAGCGCTTCACTCCCCGGCAACGGCGCCAGAAAATAGTCTCGATGACCCACAAGTATAGGGGGTGTATCACAGTATTTTCGATAAGTAAGAGTGTCGAACCCAACAAGGAGCAGAAGGTGTTGACAAGTGGTATGGATCAGGAATTCTCTGTAAATACTTAGCAAACGGATTTTTAGGAGTTTTTGATAATGTAGATAAATAAAGTGCAAGTAAATAAAAGACAATAATAATAATTGTAGCAAGTGGCCCAATCCTTTCTTTAGCAAAGGACAAGCCGGTTGTATTACTTAAGATGACCAAACGTTCTCGAGGACACATGGTAATATCGTCAAGTGTTTTCGCTTCATATAGTTGATTAATCTTTTTTAGTTGGATAAGTGTTGAGTGGGTGAACCTATGCTAAAGTACTGACCTTCCTAGGACCAATACATACTTGTGATTATACCCCTTGCAAGCATCCACAACTACAAGAAAGTAATTAAGATAAAAACCTAACCACAACCTTAAACTTTGAGATCCTACACTCCCTTGTGCAAAGGTTTCCTAACGGGGGTTCAGGTTTCTGTCACTCCGACAACCGCACGATTAGTAGACAAATACATAATGCATTCCCCTAGGCCCATAAAGGTGAAGTATCATGTAGTCGACGTTCACATGACACCACTAGAAGAATAACACCACAACTTAAATATTAAACTATTGAATCTTTCTTAACACAATTCCACTACTAACAACATGACTTCTCCTATGTCCTCAAGTACTAAACAAACTACTCACAAGACATCATATGGATCAAGATCAGAGATGAAATAATGATAAGTAACAATCTGAACATGAACGATAATTCAATGGTTCCACTCAATAGCGTCAACTTCAACAAGTAATCAACAGCAGGAAAGTTTCCCCTAAGAACTATGCAAGATTCAACCCAATTGTTACAGCGGTATGGAGTGGTGATGTTGGTGCTAGTGGATATGATGATGGAGATGATGATGATGATGACGATCCCGATGAAGTCTAGCTTTATGACGGTGTTGATGGCGACGATCTCTCCTCTCCGGGAAGGAATTTCCCCGGCAGATTTCTGCCTGCCGCAGAGCTCTTTCTCTCTCTGTAGTTTCTGCCACATAGAGGCGGCAGAACTTTTCTGTGGTCGCTCCCCGAGTCTTAGGGTTTCGAGGGGATTATATACGCCAAAGGGCGATGCCAGAGGTGGGCCAGGGTGGCCACACCACCTGGTGGCACGGCCAGGGCTGACCCGCGCCAGGGGGTTTTGTGGCTCCCCTTTGGCCCATCTCCACTTCCCCTTCCGACTTCCTTTGTCTTCTGGAAAAATAGGATTTTCCATATATTTTCTGGGATTTTCTGATCTTCGCGAATTTCGCCTCCAAACGATGTCTTTTCCATCAGAATCCTGACTTCAGCGGTCCATCCTCCAAAAGTCATCAACCATGCAAAAATAGATGAAACAACATAAGTATCATCTCTCAATATGAAATATATCAATAAATAACAGTAAATTATAATATAGAATAGTGATGCAAAATAGACGTATCAGTGACCACCCTCAAGTGTCCCATAGTGGAACGGGTGCTTGCCCGCGTGGTGGGTGCTCGGGAAAATAGGGTGAGGCCTTTGTGGCGTTGGTGGTCTTAGTACCGCCCACCCCTCCGACGATACGTACTCCCTTGTTGGGAGGAACTAGGTAAAATATTATTGTCCCCGCGTGCCTCGGTTATCTCTATCCCTGAGCTCTTTACTTATGCACTGATAGCCATCGTGCTTGAAATAATCTATATTGCTATCATATTATTGCTTGTCTTGCTTAGCATAAGTTGTTGATGCACATAGATGAACCTTAGTATATCTAGACTTTGTGCTTAACAAAAGAAAACGCTAGTTTTATTCCACCATTGTTAAGCCCATCTCATAGAAGTTTTTAACCACCTATTCAAGGCGGCATTCGTGATCTTTCATCAGGGTTCTACTTCTAAAAGCTCTTGTCTTGGTCTTCTCCCTACCATGGCACAAAATGAGTGTAGTGATAAGAGCGGGTTGACTGGGTCATGCGGGTAAAGTGTACAAACCTCTTGAGAGTGTAAATCGAAGTACTTAGCCATGTCCCCGGTTATGGATAGCTATGAGCAACTAGGCCTGAAACTGTTTGGAAGATCTCACTCATACCAATTTCTCAATTATTTGGATGAGCGTGGGTTTAGGAGCATACGAAGCTAAACCATCATGTTTTAACATGGGTTTATGTTGTTATGTCCTTAGAAAAACTGCTTTGAAGAAATAAAAGTATTTTGAAAGTAGGAAAAAATTATATTGCTTTATACAAATGAGACTGAACTCCACTTATCCAAATATGCATGTAATTGGTAGATTTCATTGAGGGGCGAGCGCTAACAAAGTCTAAACCGAAATAATATATGAACCATATGTTTGCCGAAAAAGGCAATATGGATATAAATGATCTCAAACATTAAAATTTAAGAAAAATATACAAGCAAGCGAACATTTGTTTGGCTATTTTTTCACAAAGTACATACTTCTCTCCGACCCAAATTAGTTGACTCAAATTTATCAAGATACAGATGAATCTAATACTAAATCATGTCCAGATACAATCGAATATAAACAAAATCAAGTCAGCTAATTTGGATCGGAGTGAGTATATAAATCTTCTATAATCATTCACAACAGCTTGGTCCAAAAAAATAGCATTTTAGCCAAGCTAATTTGGGCAGATTTGAGACCTAAGAAATAGGCTATTCTTTTACAAATTTTGAACTAACGAGTTGTAGGTTAACTGAAGCGGAAGGGGATTAGATCAGACAAGCAATACCTGTAATATACAGTTTCTCTTATACGCACCTTAAGTCCTTAACCAGTAATCTGATTATACGGACGACGGCAAGCAAGGAAGGTCATGGCGGAAGCCACCATAGCCGCCGCTAACAATTTCCCAATCAAGTCACCTTGGAACGAGCGGCTGGGGTCCTATACCTAGCAGCAAGATCGATCAGTAAGATGCGGTGAGAGTAGAAAGACCAAAGAGATCACGATCGGTGGCCTGTACATGGACGCTGCGGGTGGATGGGCAGTTGGTTGGGCTTGTGCGTGAACAACCAAAACCAATTAGGGCCTAAGAAAATCAGTTAGGTGACTAAGTACAACAATTAGCGCAAGACTTGTACTGATCATGTGTTGTGTTTCCTTGAGAGGGGCGAAATATTAGGGGGGTCTGACCCCTGCTAGCCCCCTTGCCTCCGCCATTGGTTCTATTTTATATCCACACACTAGCGATACTTGCCAATACATTCAAAGCATTGACCATTCGTGGATGCAACCTTTCATGTTGCAGGTTATTCGTTTCTAAGTGATCGTTCATAGGTCGCGAGACACCACTCAACAATTGTTCACCTGTGGCACATTTGAAGGATGGAGATCTACCTTATTATCGTTTTCCACTGTATACAAGATGTAATATAATGTAAATTCTGGATCATATTTGGTATCATTTTATGTTGTGTGTGCTAGTGAACCGATCCAGGATTAACACTATATACAGAAACTCAGCCTTATCACGCGAGGGTGTTACAAGTGTTATTGTGTTTGTCATCTGCATCATAGAACTCTATCAATTAATATTTATTTCGATAATTGTTATTTGGTTTCGCTATTGTGAGAACAATTGTTGTTCAAAATGATTACTATATTTCATAGACGATGGATGATCACAGAGCCCTTTAATTGTGTTGATTTACAATCTTTTTCAACAAGATCAAAGAAAGTATATTTCTAAGTAAGACTAATAAGAGTCAATGGAAATTAAAAAGTTTTTATTGACTCCAAATTTTGGCTTATTAAAGCTGAGAATTCAGGGTTCAAAAATTTAGAATGTGATACGTCTTTCCCCCTTAGAAAAAAATCTTTTTCTCAGGATTCCTAAGCAATGCCGCATGTGATAATTGTTGAGACAGGAGAAAGAGAGAAAATTGGGTTCTCTTCTCTTAGATAAGAGATGTCTCTTAGTAAGAAATAAAAAATATACATGTGTCCATATCAGACTAGATGTTTTCTCTAAATTACACGTTTTCTAGCTAAATTTAGTCGACATGACATCATGTAAACAATAGTTACTAAAAGTAACATTTAGGGCTTGTTTGATTCGTAGGATAGGAAAAGTATAGGAATAGGAAAAACATAGGATTGAGATGTCATGTCAACTTGATTCCTATAGGAAGAGGAATCATGTTTGATGTAGCAAAGGAATTCTTTCATGAGGTTTGATCTAATGTTTCTTTCCTATAGGAATTGCACTACAAGATTTCTATAGATTAATTTCTATAGGATGTGTTCCTATGAATCAAACAATTACATAGGAAAAAATTTCATAGGATTCAAATCCTACACAATTCCTATGCAATTCCTATGAATCAAACAAGCCCCAGCGAGTATATTTTTTCTTTCTTAAATAACAATTTTCTTCTTTCGAAATGGGGACAAAACGCCCCAACCTCTGCATCGATTGATACATGCGGCCTTTTATTAACTTATTGAAATGTGGTATATATACACCGCCAAAAAATGGTATATATACAACTATATACTTACATGCCCTAAATGTCCAATTTGCCGTACAGTTCGTCCCACTTAAACAAAGCGCAAAGCCGGTCGTCACGTCTCGGCTGAGCCATTCAGCGTTCCAGTCCAGAAAAAAAAAAGCAAGGAATCCTCTAAAGTCCAAACTGTCGAAAGAGAGAAAGGAGTAGCCTTCATTTCCATAGTTATCTTCCGATCTCGGTGGCGGCGGCGGCATCGCCGAGGCAGATGGCCGGCCGGCGAGAGGCCCCTCTGATGCGCGGCGGTGCGGCCAGCGGTCAGCCGCTGTCGCGCGGGTCCCGCATCGCGGCAGCGGTGGCCGTCGGCGTTACTCTCGGCTGCGTCTGCGCGTTCATCTACCCCGACGGCCTCATCTCCCATTCCCCTAACTCCGTCATCCACTGGCCTCGCAAGGTAATCTATTCTTCTTTCTTTCTTCCCTGTTCGTTTCGCTGTTTGGGAGAGGAAGGGAGACGACTTACTAGTATTTGTGGTATGTCGTGGTTGAAAGGTTTACCAATGTTGATCCGCTTATTGTGAGATCAATCATATACGATTTTTGTTGGACGAATGCAACAGTGTAACTACAATTGATGAATCTTAGAGTCCAAGTCAACCAGGTATGCGTGAGAACTAGGGAATTGGGATGGCGTGCATTTTCCGTTTGGACCAACTATGAGCACACTGTGAAGAATGCTTAAAAAAACGCGGTGATATAAATTAATTTCCTAGATAAGCATAAAACATTGTCATAACCTCAAAATGGATAAGGGGATGCTCAGAAATTGCTAGTGATTTAGCAGTAGCTCATCCGGAGAGATGATTATTGTAGTGGAAGAAGGCAAGATTTTGCATTTTGCTCTGTTTTTCTGGTTTCTGCTGTACTTGCCCAAGGATGTAGTTAGGCTGGTTACAGAACCTCTCTGCATACGATGGTTTCTATCTGATTTTCATACGACACTGATTATGAGCCATACATGACAAACCAATGATTCAATCCAGCAATGCATGTGAATCACGGACAAAAATCGTGTGAGAATCGTCGTACGCATAGCACTACTCGGCTGGTTATTACATCGGGCAAATTACTCAGTACTCAGTAGAATGATTTCTCCCTTGTATGCTTGTCAGCGATGTTGGCAGCGGGTGCTGCTAGATTGGGTAGCAAATTATCACCTTTGCACAGTCACCCCCTCCGATCCAGATTAATGTGATCAGATTTGTCTAGATTCCGATGTATCTAGTCATGTTTTAGTGCTAGATACATCTGAATCTAGACAAATCTGAGTCCATTAATTTGGATAGAAGGAGCAGCTTGTTCACGTGTTCCATTTAGCAAAACATCTTTTCATTACTTTGTCTTTGCATGAACAAACATTATTTCGAGTACTTGGTGTCAATTTTTGGTACCTATAGCTGGCATATGTTCAAGGTCCTAACAGTAAGCTGAATCAAGAAGTATGTGGAAACGAATTAGGCCAAAACAGAAAAGCAGGCATGCAACTTGTTAGCAATGGGGAGTGGAAATTGCAAACAACCTTAGAAGATAGAGAATAAAACTGTGAACTTTAACTTCTAGGTGATCTGATGGTTCTCACCGTCTACACTCACTCTGTAAGCCTCATCCATGTAGTCTCAGCTTTCACCTTCAGATTATTTCCCTCGTGCTTTTGCACTCAGGTAATTCAAAAGATACTGGTTATTTTAATTGTTATATTTTTCATTATTCCTACTTCATGTGTTTTAAAGAAACAAAGCACTCTCTGTCAGTCTTGATATTATTTTGATGGGAAATATTGTATTTAAACAAATTCTCTGTCTCTAAAATCATTGACTTATAGGAATCGACTTTTAGGAATCCTTAATCTTCTTGCTCTAAGATAGTCATTTATCCCTGCCATAGGCCTCTAAGGTGCAGTTGTTTGTCTGCTCTTGATTCATATGCACTGGTACAACATAAGATAGTCATTTTCTTGAGTATCCTGCACATCTATGTTAAAGACCAGATGTTCATAATAACTATTGTAACCGTAGGTGCATTTGGCTCAAGAATATTTTCTTTGCATATCATGCTTCTCTTAAAAAGATGTTTCCCATTTTTATGTTAGGTTGACTCAGTTGCTTGTGAGACACCTAAGGAAGTTGCTAACGTAAAGTCACAGTTGGCATCATTGGAGAGAAAAAATGTCGAGTTCAGGAAGAAGATAGATGAACTCTCGATGAAGCTTCAAATGGCTGGACAGGGAAAAAACGAGGCTATGTATAGTGCTGGTCCTTTTGGTACTGTGAAGGCTCTTAGAACAAATCCAACAGTTATGCCTGATGACTCCATCAATCCCAGATTGGCCAAGATATTGGAACAGGTTGCTGTAAAAAAAGAACTGATCGTTGCAGTGGCAAACTCTAATGTGAAAGAGACGCTTGAGATGTGGTTTACTAACATCAAACGAGTTGGAATTTCAAATTATTTAGTTGTCGCATTAGATGACAATGTAGAGGACTTTTGCAAGTCCAAAGAAGTCCCAGTTTACCGGCGGGATCCAGATGAAGGCATTGATAGCATAGGGAAAACAGGTGGAAACCATGCTGTTTCTGCTCTGAAGTTTCGCATATTGAGGGAATTCTTGCAGCTTGGTTACAGCGTTCTCCTCTCTGATATTGATATCCTGTTCTTCCAAAATCCCTTTGATCACCTTTACAGAGATTCTGATATAGAGTCCATGAGTGACGGGCACAACAATATGACAGCTTATGGTTTCAATGATGTGTTTGATGAGCCTTCAATGGGCTGGGCAAGATATGCACACACGATGCGTATATGGGTCTATAATTCTGGATTTTTCTTCACAAGGCCAACCGTTCCTTCAATTGAGCTTTTGGATAGGGTTGCACGTCGGCTCTCTCGTGAACCCAAATCTTGGGACCAGGCAGTTTTCAACGAGGAATTGTTTTTCCCCTCACATCCTGGTTATGAAGGTCTTCATGCCTCCAAAAGAACCATGGATATATATCTCTTCATGAACAGCAAAGTTCTCTTCAAGACTGTGAGGAAAGATGCTCAACTGTGGAAGTTGAAGCCAGTGATTGTTCATTTGAACTACCATCCTGATAAGGAGGCGCGGATGAAAGCAGTGATTGAATTTTATGTTAATGGAAATCAGAATGCGCTTGAACGTTTCCCTGATGGATCAGAATGACAAACGGAAGCTTATTAGGAACAGCACATGACCATTCTCTTTATCCGTAGTTTTTTGGAACTCTGGATGGAAGCACATATTCGTAATTACTACAAAGATACATCATCATTTTGAAGTGCTTGAGATGTCTAACCCCAATAGTTCTGTAGTTTGTAACTTAAATGACGTTCTCGATATCTTCTGTACTACTTGATTGGGCATAAACATTTATATGTCTATAAGTTAATAATAATTAGCAGTAGCTTTATGGTTTTATATCTTCTGTGAAACTCTAATGCATATTGGGAATAAGTTTACTACAAAAGAAATTGTACTCTTGTTGGTTATTCAACAATGACAATATAATCTCCATATTTAATTCATCTACACTGGTACAATGATTGCCTACCAGAATAAGTGGATTAGTGAGGGACTTTTTGGATTTATTGGAATGCTGTGGAATGCTGTCGAAGTTGCACTATGCAATGCAGGAGTTCATATAATCTCACATGTTTGCATATTGGACTCACTGTATGCATTATCAACTACAGTGTTTACACATGGATATATGCATTTTTTCTTGAAGGAATAAAAATGCACGGTTCAGGTATGTAAGATGTGCAGCAAAATTTTAACTTTCAGCGTAGCTCCTGGTCCTGGGTGCAGCCAGCTCAAAAAATAATTAGAAGTGTCAGAACTAATTCGAAATGATATACACAGTACATGATCGTGTATTTCTTATGCTTGTAAATTTCCACGCAGTTTATATCCCAACAAAACTTCAATCTTCTAAGCAGCCAGCTCCATATTTTTTACAAAGGACGCAAAAGGACTACACAATAAATTTCAAAGCTTAAAATAGCCGGCTATTTCATTTAGCCGCAACATTTTTAGCAGCTATACAAGGCTATAGTGGGCTATTTCATTTTATCCGTTTTTCAAAAAGAGAGGAATTTTTAGTCATATCTTGCCAGAAAGCGAAAAACTATAACACAACATTATTCGAGCTACAACTCGTTCAACTACTGAACGCAAATAAGTATTTAACCGTTCAACTCATAACATTTTATTGAATCATATCGAACGGAGATTTAAAAAAGACGAAGAAAAAAAAGCAATTCATAAAGCATGACCTTTAGCGGCTAAATTGGAGGCTAGTTTATGGCTAAATCGAGGTATAGCTGGCTATTAGCGGCTATTTTCCATTTAGCCTATAAACGTTATAGCCGTAGCAGGAGGCCTCTCGTAAAGCTATAGCGCGGCTATAGCTGGCCTATAGCCGGCTATTTAAAACTTTGGATTAAATTTACATGTCCAACTTTGTAGAACACCTTTGCATACAATGCATTTTTTTGGCCTTGGATAACACCTTTGCATTTTTGCACTTATCTGAATTCAATGGATCTGACGTAACAAGCCACCATGACATTTTCTGTTTCCATAGAATCCTGAGGATAGCAGGCACGCCCGTAGCAATTAAGTTATTTTCTGCGTGTATTGTATATTAAACTGAGACCAGAAAACAAACGCCAAGTTTCTGAGGTAAACCGTACCCAAAACCCGTACACATGAAGCCTTTTTGGCACACAACACACACCCACTCAAGCACACTACAAGCACACGCGCCTACCCCAGCCACTGGCCACGAAGGCACGGGGAAGGGACACAGAACACCGAGATCGCGTCACAACTGAGCACAACAACTCGAAGCAACCCAAACTCCAGAAGGCACGTCGACATATAGCCCACCCATAGTGCCTAGAGAGTCGTCGAGGGCGATAGGACATGACCGGACCTAAGTATAGCATCGACGACGAGATGCCGACACTGGTGTACATAGCGCAGTAGACGCCCACGCTCCGCTAATTTGCCACCATTGACTCCGATTACCGACAAGTGACTCCAAGAGCAACCCGGACAGTGCCTCCAAAGAGGGGACAACACCGTAGTGCCGCCATTGCCTGAACTAGCAAAGTGAAGTTTAACCCGTTGCTCAGGAGAAGGCGCGATGGAGGGGCCGAGCCGACGCCTCCAAAGAGGCTACGACGCCCTCGGGCATCGCCGTCGACCTGCAAAAGCATAGGATTTCTCCCAGGCCATCCATCTGAATATTTTATAAAATTTAATATTTCCAAATATGAACAATTTTCAAATTATAAAAAAGTAAAACAACAAAGAATAAGTGAAAACGAAAAAGAAAAAAGAAAAATAAAGCATAAAAAGAAAAGGAAAAACTCTGCTAATGAGCCGGCGCACTCAGCGTCCCCACGTGGATTAATAGTGCACGCAATGGGCTGCAAATAGGGTTTCCGGGCGTCTCCTCTCCTGTTCTCGTTTTGTTTCTCTTATAAACTGGGGCTTCTGAACATAAGATAACGGCAGACTGGGCCAAAATCAAGTGATGTCTCAGGTTGCATGGCACAGGCCTCAGCCCGTGAAGTCACTATTTTCCTTTTGAGCCAACTCGAACAAAAGTTCTTTTCCCAAGACAAAAACAACACGGGCAACGGAGATTCCCGCGAAGAAGAAAAAACGGGCAACGGAAAAAAAAATCCTACAAGGCCCGGTATATATTCCCTATAGAAGACACCCATCTCCATTGCATAACAACTAGTCCAAAATCTACTAAGAAAACGTGTGCTCCCTAGTTCCTTAGCGCACACACACAAACATAAGTTGCACTGGGGCAAAAAGGGCCTCTAGTTCCGGTTCATAAGAGTCATTGGTCCCGGTTTCTGAACCGGGACTAATGCTGGTCCCGGTTCGGAACCGGGACAATGGGCCACGTGGATGGGCGCGCGACAAGGGGGGGAGAGGGGGTGGATCATTGGTCCCGGTTCGTGGAACGAACCAGGACCAATGGGTCTCCACGTGGGAGCGCGCGAGACGAGGGGGTAGATCATTGGTCCTGGTTCGTGGCACGAACCGGGATCGTTGGTCTCTGTGTCGCGGCAGGGTTTTGTGCCGTGTCAGGGTTTTTGGGCTATTTTTGTGCCGCGACAGGGTTATTTATTTATTTATTTGGTGTTTTGTATTCAATTTAATTGTACTACATATATACAATAATAATGAAACCACGATATATATATATTACATATCATGATCACAAATATATTATACACCGTCTCATTCGTCTTCTTGGTCGAAACATATTAACGGTACTCACACGAATTTGATCTAATTTATATCTTATTTTTTACACTTCACCCTTCCAAATGAACCGGGTAATAGTATTCTTCTTTCGGATCTATGATTTGTTCTAATAAGAATCCGTCAATTTCCTCTTGAATTGCTTGCACGCGTTCTTGTGATAGAAGACCGTCCCGCATCCGTTCGATCTAATTTAAAGAAGGTGATCAATATATATGAATGAAACTAAACACAATTGATGGTAATAAAATAAAGTTGTGATTATTGTTTATCGTACTTCAATTTTTTTAATTTTTGGTCTACGCCCTTCTCTTTGGTCGTCTGGCGAATGAACTCGCAGACATAGTATCCACATAAGTTATTCCCGGCTTCCTGTCTCAAACACTTTATAAGAACGGAGTTCAATCAAAATAATAATCAAGCATGATAATGGTGGTATTGAAACTAGAATCAAAGAGATGCGTGGATCTAGCAAGTAGTACTTACAACCAATGGTTGAAATGTAAGCTTTGGCTTCCAAACACCCTAGTTTTGGTGGTGAACCGTTTCCAAGCCTTCTGAAGGCATTCCTGCATGTTCGCCCACTTTTCTAATGGTGTGCGTTTCGAGTCCAGGACTTTTACTACTCCGGTGTCAACAACAATGATTAACAGAATATAGTGAAAGCTGAACACACTAACAAAATATAACACGGGTCAATTATATGTTTAACATCGAGTAAGCGAAAATAGAATGTGTACAAGACAGTAACACTCACCCAGTGTTGTAAAGAAATAGTATTTCCCTTCTGTTGCTGAAATGCGTCAACGCTTGTAGCAAGTTATCCTCTGTCTCTTTGGGATTCGTTATTAGAGTAACTTCATGAATGAAATTGCACTCAACAAACCCAAGGTCATAGATTTGTCCTTTGTTGTATTCGAGAATCTTCATTCTGCATACATAATTAGTATAGTGATGAGTAAGATTATACAAGCAACAAATGAGCTGAGCTAGAAAGACTTAATTACAGAAATTAATAATACTTACAAACAATAGGCACTGACGATAATTTTGTTGAGGGCGTCTTGTTGGTAAAACTAAAATAATTCTGGAAATTCGATCAGTAGGAAGCCATCTCCATGACCATAATGGTGGTGTTTATATGCAGCATAGATCCAGTTTTTGGATTCAGCACATGCTTGAATGTACCAGTTATGCAATCTTCGCATTTTTGTTGGTAGATGTTTGACTAACTCGGGTTTGACGAGAGGAGCCCCGTACTGGTACACGTATGCTGTTTCTTGGTACCCCTCGAACTCATCCATACGGCTCATGTACTCAGTAATAGACAGTCCATATAATTGGGCCTTTTCTCCGTACAGTCGAACAAACTCCGGATCAATGTTCCGATCATGCCGCTCCTGGGCTCTCCACTCATTGGTATCGTACACTTTGAGCGGTTCGATCGATTGATTTTTCTGTTGTCCGAGCTGGGCAACTTCTTTCCCGACTCTCCGCTCTTTTTCCTCAGTCGACTTGGTAATAGAGCGATTATAGCCTGATGTGAGCGCTATGGGTTGGTGAAGCTGAATCTTAAGCGCGGCTGCTTTGGCTTTATCTTCTGCGGTGATCGGGAAGAATGGCTCTATCGACTTTTTCTTGTTAGCCATGTCAATCTTCCACTTTTCATAATAGGCATATGCGGCCGTAGCAGTTTCCTCATCTGTCTGCTCGCAAGGTAGCTTCTTCATATTCTTATGAGATACTTTTGGGAGGGGCGATAGCTTACGTTTCGGTGATTGGAACGTGCTCTTGCTACTGCTGGTGGTGCTGCCCCTCTTAGTATACTTCCGCTTTTGTCTCTGAGGCTCAGGGGACAGAGATGGCTGACGCGGCGTCGAAGACGGCTGAGGCGGTGATAGAGACGGTTGCGCTGAGTGGTGAGGCGGTGAAGGCGACGGTTGCGCTGGAGAATGGTGAGGTGGCGGCGAAGGTGGATTTCTGCTCTGAGGAGTGGTTGGCCTTGGCGGCACATAATTTGGAAGTACGATGCGCTCCTTTGGCCATAGAATAGTCCCCCTTGGCTTCTCCTAGTTGAGTCAGCTCCATATCTTCCCTCGCAGGGTGGTCTAGCTTCAGCTCCTCAAAATCTTCCTTCACATCATCCACCGTGACGACAGCGTAGCCTTTTGGAACCGGTCTGCAGTGCCAAGTTGGGTTAGGTGCAATTGGGTACGGCCATGCCGACCGCCACCGTCACCCTTAAGTTCATAACCTGCACCTTTAGCTCACAAGCTGTGCTCTCCGTGATATCATCCACTAGGTAGCATTTAGGAGGAACTGTCGTCGGAGCATCATCATCAACATCATGGAGCTGCGTGGAAGCGATGCTGCTTTTCTTATTCGATAGGGCGTCGGTACCATCGAATGCAGCTTCTACCACGTGCCGCTGAGATTGGCCGCTAGTACCTTGCTAGCTAAGTCTGCCGAGTTGATCCTAGTGCCGCTTTAATGCTTCTTCTACATTATGTAGCCGGTTTGCAGCGATCACTTTCTCAGCTGCCTCCCTTTCATTTTTCCTCTGACGGCTTTTATCGGGATATCTCTTCATTTCCGCGGGGAAGGCAACCTTCCACGACTTGGAGTCTGGTATGCCTCGTGCTCGTCCTTCGTGTTCAGGATTTTTAAGGTCGCGTGTGAGCTCGTCGTTCTCTCTATCGGGAACGAACCGTCCCGCTGCAACATCATCTACTGCATTTCTAATGTCGTCGATGGGCAGTAGGGGATCATCTTTATGTTTCTGATTATATATTGCCCTCCCTTCTTTGTCCAACGTGCCCCAATGGCCGTAAAACCAGTTTCCCGCCCGTGGTGTCCATGTTGCGGGCTCTGGTCTGATCCCAACAGCAATGTAATTGACCTCAAGTGCATCCCACTTAGGCATGCAACCGGCGTAGCCAGCAGGCCCCATAATATGATGGTTCAGTTTCTTAGCAGCGTTCTCCGTATTTATTCTAGAACTTTTCTTAGCTTTCTCTGATGTCTTGTACTTCACAAAATCCTCTCACTGGTGTCTTAACTTAGCATAGCCGCCTTGATTGAAGTCTAGAGTCTTCTCTACCTTGACAAAGTTATTATACAGTTTCTTCTTCCAGTTCTTGAATGCATCGGCCATCTTGATGAGAGAAAACTTCTTGACTCTTTGCACAAGCTCCATTCTTGCTCTCTCCTCCTTATCTGGATTCACATCTGGCATCGGCAGGAGGAAATTAATCATGAGCTTGTCAAAAAGCTTATCTTTGGCGGTGTCATCGACATATAGGACTCCACCGCCGCTTGGCCGATTCCATTCTTGAACGGTGATCGGGATGTAGTCCCTCACAAGAACTCCGCATTGATTGACAATTTTTTTTGCAACATCGACGGGAGCTTGCGGTTCGCCATCTACACCAACCACTTCGATCCTATACCTCACAGTGTCATCCAACTTTTTTGTTGGGCCTCGTTTCATTCTTACGGAAGAAGTTCTCGATCCAGAGGGCTAAAAGAAGAAAGAGTGTTAATATATGCATGTATTTATATAGACAGCAGCATTTTAATTACAAAAATACATATACCTCGCCGGTGTTTGCGAGATTTAAGGTTCCATCGGAGCCGTCGCCTTCTCCCTCATTGGCTTCTCCCATGTCCCAAGCTTCGGCTTCTACCTCACCGGAGCCGTCTCCTTGGTTGAGAGACTCATCTCCCTGACCGTAATCATTCAGAAACTCACTGGTGACATCGATATTGATATCTTCATTTTCGCAGATCATTCCGTGGAGGATGTTTTCCTGATGTTCTGAAATCATAGTATCTTGCTGTGTTGGATCCATAGTATCTGCAAATTAATATTTGCAAGTTACTATAATGCAAATAATACAAAACACTATGCACTTATTTTCTAAATCGGTTCGGAATGCCCTAGGTGGACAAACCATCGAACCGATGGTACTTAGGGGGTGTCGATGTTCCTCTATGTAAAGTAACGTTCAAAGTTGTATGAATATGAATGCTTACATTTTCAAATGGTAGAGCTCATTTTTCTGAATATTTTGATATATTATACATATTTTTCTGATTTAAAATAAATTAGTTATGATTTTTCCCGATTTTAATCCATTTTTAAATCTTTTTTAAATAAATAACCATTTTTGGAATTATTAAAAATTATTTTCCATCTGTCCCCACATGTCAGAATTTTATTAATTTCAAAAAACATTTCCAAAAAGAAAAAAACCGCACTTGCTGGACCCACCTGTCAGCATTTTCAATTAATAAAACAATTACAGAAAAGATTAAGTAAAAAAAGGAGAAATGATATCAGCCTGACGTCATCAATGGAGGATCTCCTAATCCTTTGCGCTGGCGCAGCGAGAGCAAGGGCGCTAGATGCGGGCGTGCGTGTTGAACATATATGGGGTCGCGTCGTTCGAAATAGGTCACCGGAGCCACGCCGGTGACAAGCTTCTGCGGCGGCGGCGGACGGTGATCGACGCAAAGACGACTGAGAGTAAGAGGAAGCGAGATAGAGGGTACATGATGACTGCTAGCTCACCACAAGCGCGATGCCGGGGTTAGGGAAGCAAGGGGAGGCCGGACGGTGGCGAATCGACGGCGGCTGAAGCTCGGGAAGGTGACGACTTCGGACTCGATTCCGGCTAGAGGAGAGCTTCTTGATTCCGGCTGTCTACGGTGGCGGCGGGCGTCGATGGCGTGAAGCGGCCGCTCTGGATTTAGGCAGCCTGACGGCGTGATTTTGCTCCGCCGCAAATATTCCTTAGCCACGTGTCCATATGCTCTGTGATTTGGGGGAGTTGAGGAGGAGGAAGGGTCGGCGCTGTAACTGTATAGGCCTTTGGTCCCGGTTCGTCCCACCAACCGGGACCAAAGGATCAACGGTCCCGGTTGATGGGACGAACCGGGACCAAAAGTCTGGGCAGGAGCGTTGTTGTGCTGCCACGTGCGTGGGCATTTGGTCCCGGTTCATAGCACCAGCCGGGACCGTTGGGCCTTTAGTCCCGGTTGGTCGGACGAACCGGGACCAAAAGCCTGTTTATTGCAGCGCGCGCACCTAGGATCATCGGTCCTGGTTGGTGGGACGAACCGGGATCGTTGACCCGTTTTTCAGATTTTGGCAAACCTTTTGGTCTTCTCGCCATTTTCAAATTTGTTTTCTTCTTTAATTAATAGATGTTTCAATTTAAGATGATTATTTATTTGGAATTTTAAAAAACTTTTAACAGGAAAATTGCTTCAATTTAAATAATTAATCAAAAACCATTTTTTGTTTTCAAATATTTTTATTTGAACTATACAATTTTACTATTTTTAATTAAAATTGCATTACCAAATATTTATTGCATAATTTGGAATTTGAAAAAACTTTCAACGGGAAAAGTGCTTCAATTTAAATAACTAATCAAAAACCATTTTCTGTTTTCAATTTTTTTATTTAAACTATACAATTTTACTATTTTCAATTAAAATTGCATTACCAAATATTTATTGCATAATTTAGAATTTGAAAAAACTTTCAATAGGAAAAGTGCTTCAATTTAAGTAACTAATCAAAAATTTATTAACTATTCAAATTATAAACATTTATGCCATTTTCAATTAAAAATTCATTAACTATTTTTTCTGCATATTTCATTAACTAAGAAGCCGGGCTAGGAATCTTCATGCCCGTCGTTTTGAATATAGTTTGAAACGGGCATAAGAAATCCAAAAATAATCCAAACAATGTGAAACCGTCGCGTGATGTCATATTATGTGTCATAGTTGCAAGGAAAAATATTGGACTTGAAAAATTGCAAACATCATAAAATAATCCTTCACAAAATGACATATCATGTTCGAGGTTTCATGGCATTTAGGTCAAACCACCAATGTTATGGCTAGATTCAGGGCATAATTTGTGATAATATGCCCATATTGTGCACACATGTGCATCTTGGGATAACTTACGATGTTGCAGGACGAAGTTTTCCTTTTTGATGCACGAAAAAACCAGTTTCCATTTTTGAGGTGCCGAAATCGGGGTGTTCTGTGAAGCAACCACCAAATTAAAGTTTGGCATTGGTACCAACCCATTTTTCAAAAATACTAGACCACCTTATATGAACAATTTCCCAAGCGGTGTATCTGTACCTTTCCGTCCATCCCTCATGAAAAAGACAAATTTCTGTCGAATCGGTAGGAGGTTGCCCAGATTTGAATTACAAGTACATGATATAATGCTTGTAAATTTTTTTAAAAATCATTTATAGGTTCACAACATGCTATTTCATCAGAGATCCACTCCAAGTTCAGTGAGGCTCAGCCCCGGGCTAAGAAGCTTCGTGCCCACCATTTTGAATATAGTTTGAAACGAGCATAAGAAATTCAAAAATGATCCAAACAATGTGAAACTTTCGCGTGGTGTCAAATTATGTGTCATAGTTGCAAGGAAAAATATTGAACTTGAAAATTGCAAACATCATAAAAAATCATTTATAAAATGACCTATCATGTTCGAGGTTTCATGGCATTTAGGTCAAACCACCAATGTTATGGCTAGAATCAGGGCATAGTTTGTGATAATGTGCCCATATTGTGCACACATGTGCATCTTGGGATGGCTTACGATGTTGCAGGAGGAAGTTTTTCTTTTCGACGTACGAAAAAGCCAATTTTCATTTTTGAGGTGCCGAAATCGGGGTGTTCTATGAAGCAACCACCAAATTAAAGTTTGGCATTGGTACCAACCCATTTTTCAAAAATACTAGACCACCTTATATGGACAATCTCCCAACCGGTGTATCTGAACCTTTCCGTCCATCCCTCATGAAAAATAAAAATTCCTACCGAATCAGCAAGAGGTTGCCCAGATTTGAACTACAAGTACATGATATAATGCTTGTGAATTTTTTAAAAATAATTTATAGGTTCACAACATGCTATTTCATCAGAGATCCACTTCAAGTTCAGCGAGGCTCAGCCCCGGGCTAAGAAGCTTCATGCCCGCCGTTTTGAATATAGTTTGAAACAGGCATAAGAAATTCAAAAATGATCCAAACAATGTGAAACCTTCGTGTGGTGTCATATTATATGTTATAGCTGCAAGGAAAAATATTGAACTTGAAAAATTGCAAATATCATAAAAAATCCTTTACAAAATGACCTATCATGTTCGAGGTTTCATGGCATTTAGGTCAAACCACCAATGTTATGGCTAGAATCAGGGCATAGTTTGTGACAATGTGCCCATATTATGCACACATGTGCATATTGGGATAGCTTATGATGTTGCAGGAGGAAGTTTTCCTTTTCGACGCACGAAAAAGCCAATTTCCATTTTTGAGGTGCCGAAATCGGGGTGTTCTGTGAAGCAACCACCAAATTAAAGTTTGGCATTGGTACCAACCCATTTAAAAAAATACTAGACCACTTTATATGGACAATTTCCCAACTGGTGTATCTGGAACCTTTCCGTCCATCCCTCATGAAAAAGACAAATTCTTGCCGAATCGGTAGGAGGTTGCCCAGATTTGAACTACAAGTACATGATATAATGCTTGTGAATTTTTTTAAAAATCATTTATAGGTTCACAACATGCTATTTCATCTGAGATCCACTTCAAGTTCAGTGAGGCTTAGCCCCGGGCTAAGAAGCTCCATGCCCGCCGTTTTGAATATAGTTTGAAACGGGCATAAGAAATTCAAAAATAATCCAAAAAAGTGAAACCTTCGCGTGGTGTCATATTATGTGTCATAGTTGCAAGGAAAAATATTGAACTTGAAAAATTGCAAACATCATAAAAAATCATTCACAAAATGACCTATGATGTTCGATGTTTCATGGCATTTAGGTCAAACTAACAATGTTATGGCTAGAATCAGGGCATAGTTTATGATAATGTCCATATTGTGCACACATGTGCATCTTGGGATGGCTTACGATGTTGCAGGAGGAAGTTTTCCTTTTCGACGCACGAAAAAGCCAATTTCCATTTTTGAGGTGCCGAAATCGAGGTGTCCTGTGAAGCAACCACCAAATTAAAGTTTGGCATTGGTACCAACCTATTTTTCAAAAATACTAGACCACCTTATATGGACAATTACCCAACCGGTCTATCTGGAACCTTTCCGTCCATCCCTCATGAAAAAGACAAATTTCTGCCAAATCAGTAGGAGGTTGCCCAGGTTTGAACTACAAGTACATGATATAATGCTTGTGAATTTTTTTAAAAATCATTTATAGGTTCACAACATGCTATTTCATCAGGGATCCATTTCAAGTTCAGCGAGGCTCAACTCCGGGCTAAGAAGCTTCATGCCCGCCGTTTTGAATATAGTTTGAAACAAGCATAAGAAATTCAAAAATGATCCAAACAATGTGAAACCTTCGCGTGGTCTCATATTATGTGTCATAGTTGCAAGGAAAAATATTGAACTTGAAAAATTGCAAACATCATAAAAAATCATTTACGAAATGACCTATCATGTTCGAGGTTTCATGGCATTTAGGTCAAACCACCAATGTTATGGCTAGAATCAGGGCATAGTTTGTGATAATGTGCCCATATTGTGCACACATGTGTATCTTGGGATGGCTTACGATGTTGCAGGAGGAAGTTTTCCTTTTCGACGCACGAAAATCCAATTTCCATTTTTGAGGTGCCGAAATCAGGGTGTTCTGTGAAGCAACCACCAAATTAAAGTTCGGAATTGGTACCAACCCATTTTTAAAAAAGACTAGACCACCTTATATGGACAATTTCCCAACCGGTGTATCTGGAACCTTTCCGTCCATCCCTCATGAAAAAGACAAATTCCTGCTGAATCGGTAGGAGGTTGTCCAGATTTAAACTACAAGCACATGATATAATGCTTGTGAATTTTTTTAAAAATCATTTATAGGTTCACAACATGCTATTTCATCATAGATCCACTTCAAGTTCAGCGGGGCTCAGCCCCGGGCTAGGAATCTTCATCCCTGCCATTTTGAATATGGTTTGAAACGGGCATAAGAAATTTAAAAACGATCCAAACCATTTTCTGTCTCCAACCGGGACTAAAGATAAACCTGTAGTCCAGGTTGGAGACACCATTCAAGACTAAATGTGGGTGGCGACACTATGCCAGTGAGTGTCAACACTATTTCATGAGTGGCGACACTATTTTAGTGGGTTGCGGCATTATGACAGTGGTGAGCGTCGACATTATGTCGTGACTGTCGACACTATGTCATGCTGCTTAATCTATAAATAGGCATCCCTGTGAAGTTATCAACTGCAAACACGATGGTGTGTGAGAGCAGGGACAACACTACGGCCAGCTTGAGGGAGATTCCGGAGGATCCAGTCCTCAGGAATCTCTCTGAAGCTGGCCATAGAGGCACTCCCTAATATGTGAAATTAGTTAGCTCCACGACATATTTATCTAGCTAGAGAAGTTATGAACTACAAGAGCAGGGACAACACTATGGCCAGCTTCAGGGAGATTCCGGAGGATCCAGTCCTCAGGAATCTCTCTGAAGCTGGCCATAGAGGCACTCCCTAATATGTGAAATTAGTTAGCTCCTCGACATATTGATCTAGCTAGAGAAGTTATGAACTACAAGAGCTGGGAAAACACTACAGCCAACTTCAGGGAGATTCCGGAGGATCCAATCCTCAGGAATCTCTCTAAAGCTGGCCATAGAGGCACTCCCTAATATGTGAAATTAGTTAGCTCCCCGACATATTGATCTAGCTAGAGAAGTTATGAACTACAAGAGCAGGGACAACACTACGGCCAACTTGAGGGAGATGCCATCGGAGCCCAGTCCTGTGGCATCTCCAACAAGTTGGCCATAGATGTACTCCATTATATGTGAAATTAGTTAGCTCCTCGACAACACTACGGCCAGCTTCAGGGAGATGCTGGAGGATCTAGTCCTCAGGCATCTCTCGAAAGCTAGCCATAGAGGCACTCCCTAATATGTGAAATTAATTAGAATAGAACAACATCTTTATATATAGTTCGGGAAAGTTGTAGAGAGACCAACACTAGTAGGAAACGATATATTAGTCCCGGTTTCCTAAATGGGACTACGGAATCGGGACTAAAGGCCCCCTTTATTCCCGCCTGTCCAGCCACAAACCGGGACTAACACTCAAGACATTTATTATTATTAAAAAACTGGGACTAAGGAATCGGGACTAAAGGCGCCCCTTTATCCCCGCCGGTCCAGCCACAAACCGGGACTAATGGAACTGGGACTAATGGAATCGGGATGGCTTATGATGTTGCAGGAGGAAGTTTTCCTTTTCAACGCACGAAAAATCCTTCACAAAATGACCTATCATGTTCGAGGTTCTCATATAAAGTTTTCATACATCACATAAAGTTTCCATACATTACATAGATTTACATAGGGTTTAGGGTTTAGGGTATGAATCCTTCGTCGCAAATGTCGATCCCTTGCCTATGATCGCTTCTTAGGCCGTAACCATGGAGCATCTTCTTTGCTTAACGCGATGCTTGGGTCAGTTTTCACGGTGAAGGGCGGAATTTCATCAAACTTATCATAATCTGCTTACATGTCTGTCTTGTCCTCGACTCCCGCGATGTTTCTTTTCCCTAAAAGAACTATGTGACGCCTGGGCTCATCGTCTGATGTATTCGTTTCCTTATTTTTCTTTTTTCGTCTAGAGGACATGTCCTTCACATAAAAAACCTAAGCCACATCATTGGCTAGGATGAATGGTTCGTATGTGTAACCAATATTCTTGAGATCCACTGTTGTCATTCCGTACAGCTGGTCTACCTTTACCCCTTCTCCATTCATGTTGACCCAACTGCACCGAAACAAAGGGACCTTAAAAGTAGGTCCATAGTCAAGTTCCCATATCTCCTCTATGTAACCATAGTATGTGTCCTTTTTCCCATTCTCGCATGTTGCATCAAAGCAGACACCACTGTTTTGGTTGGTGCTCTTGTTATCTTGGGCAATCATGTAAAATGTATTCCCATTTATCTCGTACCATTGGAAAGTCAATACAGTCGCAGATGGTGTCGCGGCCAACAAGTAGAGCTGATCTCCAATAGTGGTGTCATTCATGAGATGTAATTGCAACCAAGTGCTGAAAGTCTCCATGTGATTTTCTTTAATCCAGTATTCATCCTTCCCCAAGAACTTGGAGCGTACAACATTCATGTGTTCCTCGATATACGGAGCCACGAAGGTAGAACTTTGTAGAACTATGTAGCGTGCTTGATTCAAAGAATGCCCGTCCCTAAATATCATTGCTTTCTTTCCTAGCGTGCCTTTTCCACTCAGTCTCCCCTCATACCGTGATTCAGGAACACCAATCGGCTTAAGGTCAGGAAGAAAGTCTACACAGAACCCAATGACCTCCTCTGTTCCATAGCCCTTGGAGATGCTTCCTTCTAGCCTAGCACGGTTACAAACATATTTCTTTAAGACTCCCATGAACCTCTCGAAGGGGAACATATTGTGCAGAAATACAGGACCAAGAATGTAAATCTCTTTGACCAGGTGAACTAAGAGATGCGTCATAATATTGAAGAAGGACAGGGAGAACACCAACTCAAAACTGACAAGACATTGGACCACATCCTTCTGTAGCCTTTCCAGACTTTCTCGATTGATTACCTTCTGAGATATTGCATTGAGGAATGCACATAGCTTCACAATGGCTAATCGAACATTTTCCGGTAGAAGCCTCCTCAATGCAAGCGGAAGCAACTGCGTCATAATCATGTGGCAATCATGAGACTTCAGGTTCTGAAATTTTTTCTCTGCCATATTTATTATTCCCTTTATATTTGACGAGAAGCCAGCCGGGACCTTGGTACTGTAAAGGACTTCAAAAAAGATTTCCTTCTCTGCTTTGGTAAGAGCGTAGCTGCTTAAATATTCACGTCCTTTATCAGTATGCTTGTTGTATGGGTCTTTGATACGTTGCTATTCCTCCCGTGCTTCTGGTGTATCTTTTTGTCTTCCCATACACGCCTAGGAAGCCTAGCAGGTTCACACAAAGATTCTTTGTCACGTGCATCACGTCGGTTGAAGAACGGACCTCTAGGTCTTTCCAATACTCAAGCTCCCAAAATATAGATTTCTTTTTCCACATGGCCGTGTGTTCGGTAATGGGGTCTTTCGGAACATATTGACCGCTAGGACCCTTTCCAAAGATTACTTGTAGGTCCTTCACCATATCAAATACATCAGCACCTTTAGGGAGCTTAGGCTTCTTCCGGTAATCTGCCTCACCGTTGAAATGCTTGCCTTTCTTTCTTACTAATACGTCCAAAACGTATCTACTTTCCCGAACACTTTTGCTATTGTTTCTCCTCTAAACTTGTGTGATTTGGATGCAACTAATGCGGACTGACGCTGTTTTCAGCAGAATTGCCTTGGTGTCTACTTTTTGTGCAGAAAACCAACTATCAGGAAAAATCCCGAAAAATATGCCAAAAATCCTATTTCACCCGAAGACTCCAGGAGCGAGAATACGAGACGGAGAAGAGCCAGGGGGTGGCCACACCACCTGGTGGCGCGGGCTAGTCCAGGCCACGCCAGGAGGAGGTGTGGGCCCCCCAGGCACCCCATCGGCCTCTCTCTTCGCCTATAAGGAGCCTTCTGACCTAAAAACTTTGGGGGGTTCGACGTTTTTCCAGAAGGAGTTCCGCTTCGCCGCCACCACCAGATTCCATGAAACAGCACCAGACACTCCGTTCTGGCACCCTGTCGGGACGGGGAATTGGAGGAGATCATCGCCATCATCATCACCATCGCTTCTCCATCGACAATCCATGTTTTCCCCATCTATGAGTGAGTAATCCCCCGCTGTAGGCCATGTGGATGGTAGGGATTGGATGAGATCGTTCATGTAATGGCATCAGATTGTTAGGGCATGGTGCCTAGTATCTTTTATTAGTGCTTTATGACTTTGTTGCAACTTGTTGTGCTTAATGCTTGTCACTAGGGCCCGAGTGCCATGATTTCAGATCTGAACATGTTATTCATTCATTATGATAGTATTGTTCTTGGTCTTATCTGCAAGTTGTATACACACGTTGTTGTCCGGAACCTATGGCCCCGAAGTGACAGAAATCGAGATAACCGGAAGGGAATGGCTTTGATGTGAGGATCATATGTGTTCACCGAGTGTTAATGCTTTGCTCCGGTGCTCTATTAAAAGGAGCACCTTAATTGCCAGTAGTTCCCTAGAGGCCCCGCTGCAAACGGGCTGGCAGGACAAAAGATGTTGTGCAAGTTCTCATTGCGAGCACGTATGACTATATATGGAACACATGCCTAGGATTGTCTAGTACTTGGATGCTTTATATTATTTATCTGCAATTGCCCTATGTTCTGATTGCTATGTGAATTGTCTTGTCCATGCAACGCCCGTCCATCCATCCCTATGCCTACCGCACTCGAATCCCACTGTTTACTGCTTTTGTTACTACTGTCTTTGCTTTACTACCGCTGTTACTTTGCTAATCCTACTACAAAACTGTTGCTACTGATAAACTGCTGTGAGCAAGATTGTTTCCAGGTGTAGCTGAATTGACAACTCAGTTGTTAAGGCTTATAAATATTCTTTGGCTCCCCTTGTGTCGAATCAATAAATTGGGTTTCACTTCCCTCGAAAATACTACGATACACCCCCTATACTTGTGGGTCATCACTTACTTGATGATTGGTCGAAAGAAATTTACGACACCCCAAGTACACAACCTTCTTACATTTATCCAAATATGTATCTTTAGTCTTATCTAAACAGTGCATGCATGCATTGTATCGCTTGTTTGACTGTCCTAAAATGTTACTAAGAGCAGGCCAATCATTGATGGTTACGAACAACAACGCTCGTGGGTCAAACGGCTCCTGTTTGTGCCCATGCCACACCTTTACACCTGGTTCTGCCTACAACTGCAAAAGTTCATCGACTAATGGACTTAGGTACACATCCATGTCATTGCCGGGTTGCTTCGGTCCTTGGATCAGCACTGGCATCATAATAAACTTCTGCTTCATGCACAACCAAGGAGAAAGGTTGTAGATACATAGATGCACTGGCCAGGTGATGTGACTGCAGCTCTGCTCCCCAAAAGGATTCATGTCATCTGTACTTAGACCAAACCATAAGTTTCTCGCGTCACCTGCAAAGTTCGAGTACTTTCTCTCAATGTTTCTCCACTACGACCCATCGGCGGGGCGTCTCAGTTTCCCGTCTTTCTTACGCTCTTCTTTGTGCCATCGCAACAACCTGGCATGCTCTTTGTTTCTGAATAGACGTTTCAACCATGGTATTATAGGAGCATACCACATAACCTTAGCAGGAACCCTCTTCCTAGGGGGCTCGTCATCGCCATCAACATCACCAGGGTCATCTTGTCTGATCTTGTATCGACATGCAGTGCATACCGGATATTTATCCATATTCTCGTACTTCTCACCGGGGTACAGGATGCAGTCATTAATGCATGCATGTATCTTCTCCACATCTAATCCTAGAGGGCAGATAGTCTTCTTTGCTTCGTACGTTGTCTCGGGCAGCTCGTTATCCTTTGGAAGCTTCGGCTTCATTATTTTCAGTAACTTCTCAAATCCCTTGTCAGATAAGCCAATCTCTGCTTCCATTTCAGCAGTTCAAGTGTGGTACCGAGCTTTGTGCTGCCATCTTTACAATTTGGGTGTAAAAACTTTTTGTGATGCTTTTGTATGGCCTCCAACTTAAGCTTCTCCCTTTCTGTATCGCATTGTTGCTTTGCATCAGAAATGACCCGACCAAGACCATCAGCGGGCTCATCTGATGCCCGTTGTTCTTCTTCATTGCCGCCTCCCTCTTCTTCATTGTCTTCCGTTGCAGTATCACCGTATTCTTCAGGGGACATAGGATAGCTGTCATCATCATCCGCTTATTCATTTTCTTCTAGCCTAACCCCTCTTTCTCCGTGCATGGCCCAACAATAATATCCAGGCATGAAACCTCTCCGAAGCAAATGGCTTTGAAGGATTCCCGGGGCAGAGTGCTCCGCCACGTTCCGACAGTCGACACAGGGACAAGGCATAAAATTATCCACTTTGTTTGCCTTAGCCAAATCGATAAATTTATGCAGGCCTGCAATAAAATCGGAATCGCATCGGTCGCCGTACATCTATCGCATCCTCGCATCAATCTGCGTCATAATAATTAACTATGACAATGACATCCTGAATAGTGAAATGATCACCCTACATGGACACATGCAATATTTTTATATCAATTACAGATAAAGAAGATAAGGTTGCTAACCTCGGCTGAGGATATCGTGTTGTGCGAACTTAAGCGTGGCTCGGACATTTCGTCGAACACCTTGTGTGCAGTGTGAAGAAAAAAACCTAGCATCCACTTCCCACACAAAATTCCAGAGAAAATAAGTGGATGGGTTGGGCTTATTATAGCCAGGGGAGGGTTTTTGGTCCCGGTTCATGCCACGAACCGGTTGGTGGCATGAACCGGGACCAATGCTCACCGTCGCTTCGTTGTCCTCATGTACAAATAGGAGGACACAGCGCGTCGCTTTCGTCATCGCCTCGGCCTCTCTGGAATCTCCACCGCGCCGCCATGGAGGTGCCCACACTCAACTTCTACGAGGCGGCGATGTTCGCGTACTACGACATCCTCGCGCCGCCACGCGCGACGGTGCCCGCCGGATGGCGCATCAGCTACGCGGGTGTGCCGGTGGCTCCGCTCCTCGTCCCCGGCGGATACGAGATGGAGAGCTTAATCGCGGAGCGTCGCCGTCAGATGCCCGCGTGGAAGAGGGCGTTGCCCCGGTACGCGGTGGCCAGCCCGTACTGGCCCCGACTGTTCAAGAAGGAGCGGAAGGCCAAGCTTGGCAACCGCATCATTTACGGGCGCGTGGTGCACTCGGATCTCTGCAACCGAGAAGGGCGGGAGAGGTTCTGGTCCATCCCTGGACGGACCATCTACACCGCCATCGACGCCGCTCGCCGCGCAGAGGAGCTCTATCTCCCGAACAATGCGAAAATCGTGGAGGTTTCGTCCGACGACGACGAGAAAGCCGGCGGCTCAAAGGACAGCGGCAGCGGAAGTGAAATTATCGACTAGGAAGAATTTGTAAAATCGCACCTTTGTTTAGAAAGAATTTGTGGTCGAATTAATAAAATGTCTCGATTTAGATCTTTGTCTCGATTAATTTGTGGATTTTTTTAAAAAATACTGATCAATTCAATTTCTGCCTCAAATTAATTTCTGCCTCTATTCAATTTCTGCCTCGAATTAATTTAGATCTGTCCTGGATTGCGGATCGTCGAGGGGTTTTTGGTCCCGGTTCGTGGCATGAAGCGGGACCAATGCTCCGCAGAGCGCCACGTGTGCGTCGCGGTGGCATTGGTCCCGGTTCATGCCATGAACCGGGACCAATGCTTAGAGATGAACCGGGACCAATGTCCAGGCAGCATGAACCGGGACCGGTGCCTGGCATTGGTCCCGATTAAGGAAACGAACGGGGACCAATGGAATTTGGGCGCTGGACCAAAGACCCTTTTTCTACCAGTGTTCTAGGGGTTTTTTTATTTTTCATGGCATTTTTAATTTTTGTATTCCGTTTTTAAGAAAAATGACTGGTCGTTGATGTCTGAATGCAGGGCCTAGCAGCATGCCGTGCTGGGTTGTGAGAATCCTTACTTTCGTGGGTTAGCACACTTCAATAAAGAACAGACGAAAAAAAGTCTAGAAAACTGAAAAGACGGACATGTGTCATGTATAGGAGAGGGTCTATCAATAGATCCGGTATCATAAGATTTATTAGACTAGTCGCGCAAACCCGGGACGTAGTACGTGTGTGGCGGAATAAGTGTACTCTGCTGATCCAAAGTGACTGTGTTTATCGTTGAAAATTTTGCACAATTTCCTAGCGCATGTCTTGGACACGAAGGGCCTGTTTGGTAGCCTGCATTTGATTCTTGCCCCGGCCCGGCAATGCCATAGGCAGCACTGTGCGCCTGAGCCAGGCATCGGGCCTGGTTTTGGAGCCTGTTTGATAGCCTGCATGGGCTACCGGGTATGGTTTGATCCTTTTTACCCCTTGTGTTTGGTTGGCTGTATCAGTCATTCAACCAGGTGTTTGGTTGCAGGCTGACCCTTATGGTCACCCTATTCAAATACTGGTGTGCTTACCACCACTACAAACACATCCGATCATATGCACCACCCTAGAAGAAAATCAACTTGACGATCACCATAAGAAGAACGACAATAATAAAGTCCTTGAGGCTATCATGTTGGGCATGTTGTTGTTCTTCAAAACCATCAATGTGCAGGTGTTGTTCTTCCCCAAAAGCACTGTTGGGCATGTTGTTGGTATTTTGAACCAGCAATGTGCAGGTGTTGTTCTTCAGAACAACAACAATGTGTAGGGTGATGGCTTGCACAACGTCCTTCACGGTGTTGGTCATGCTGCTGAAGGCGTGGATCTCGTCGTCAGCCAGCACTCTCCACCCTATCTTGCCGTTAACGACATCATCAGCTCTTGTAGATGGTGTTGTTGCTGCCGCTGCAGCTCGAGCATCGATCGACTTCTCCGAGGCATCAGGGTTCATGGTGTCAGACTCTTTGGTGTCAGGATCTTCAGGACTGCCAAGGGGCTCCCCTGATCCCATGGCATACCTCCCGGTGGCAAGGCCGTAGGAGAAGATGGTCTGCATCTGGACATAGTTCTGGATGGGCTTGTTGAGGTACTCTGCGTCCCTTGCGTGCGCCTACGAGTTGCAAAAAGAGTGTGTTAGCGGTGACAATGTTGTGTACAAACCCGAACATGTCCCTGGAAGTGCTCAGTGCCAAGAAGAATGGTGAAGTTGTCCTCATCCCATTGCACGCTGCTAAGGTCTCTTAGCTTGCTGATTTGGATCCAACGCACCCTCCACTTCCTCATGCGGTTGTACACTTGAGTGCCTGAGACCTCAATGCTCGAACAAAGCTTTGGCGCACGCATTGAGATGGATCTCCTTGAACCCCTTCTCAGTACGAACACCGCTCTTCACTATCTCGCAAATCTTGTTGAGCACAAAGGTGGACATATAAGGGAGTCATTTCATGGTCCCCTTCATCTGCGCCTTCTTGAGCTTAGCCGCGACCTTAGCCTCGATGGAGGTGACATAGTTCTAGATAGAAGTGTCAGCAGACACGGTGCCACTCCCTGTAGTGGGTGACATCGACGACACTACCTGGTTTTGTGGGAGAGGTTGGCTGTCATCCACAAAAGAATAGGGGATCTGGGAGTCCCCAATAGGGATCAAAGCCTGGTTAAATTGGTCGGAGAACGAGTCCTACAACAAGGACGCTATAAAGACGCAAATGAATCAAGGTGTGAAGAAGATGGTGTTCTAACGCAGGAAACTAGCATATGCATCTATTTCATACCAATCTATCAACAGTAATAGTTCATCTACAAGATCGAGCCGAACACAGCCGAACTTTCAGATCCTACAGAAAAAATTCTACAAATCTGGCTAAAACCTACACATGATATTTGCACAACAATCTACCATGTACTTGAATGAAGCTATGAACTACAACTCCTAACCCTAGCAGCTCTGCAGATCTAAGCTAAGTCTAGGTGGAAGTGGAGATGCTTACCGTCATCGCAGGAGGTGGCCGACACAGCTCACCCGTAGAGGAGGAGGAGGTGCCCTTCATGCCGTCGTCGTCGCCGTCGCTCACCGGAGAAGAAGAAGGTACTTACGCAGACGGAGCTCGATATGGGAAGGGGGGAAATGGTGGGTGCTTTTTCCGAGTTGGGCAGGGGCGGTAGAAATAAGAGGGGTTTCAGCGGGAGAGATGAGCTCACCTCCCGCGCCAGCCTTTTGATGCAGCCGAAAAGCTCACGCCATCACCGGCCGGATGCAGTCGAAAAGCTCACGCCATCGCCATTCTCGGCCACGCTCGTGAGGGGGAGCTCAGGTTTTGCATCTGCGGGGCGCACGACGAGGGTGGCTCACTGGAAACGACTGAATCAACCGTAGTCGTTGAGCCTAGCTGCGGGCTGCTTTAAGGTTCGCGCCCAGCGCAGCCCAACCAGCAGTGCAGACAACCAATTCTGCTCCGCCGGGCCTGTCTGAGCTTCATACAGACTACCAAACCCACACCAAATTCACACATACACACTCCATGGGACACGGCCGAAGCATGTACGTGGACAAGCCTTTCATCACCGGACTTGGACCCTCGAGCGTCTCTCTCTTCCCAAGTTCCCATCAATGCATGCATGCATCCCATCGGATCAGTATACCACCCTAGATATTCTTCACGCATGCAGTTCCGTAGCCTGCTGATTGAGCCGCGGTGTTGGCGCACGCGCGCGCGCACACCAACACGTCGAATCAAATCCTCCAGATACTGAGTGGAGTATACGTACGTATGGAGGGCTTCCCGTTATCGGCGGCCGGGTGGATCATGTGATGTGGCTCAGGCTGGCCGGCCGGGTGGCGCAGCGACGGTTCGCTTTTCCCTGTGCTCGCTTCCCCTGCCGGCTTTTATCCGGTCTCGCGGCCATCATTACGGCACCCTTCCTTCCCTGCACGCCACATGCGCCACCGTATAGCCCGGCGACCGATCGTGTCTGTCCACCGCGCTAGACAACGACCATGCATGCGCGCGCCACGCCCTCGTGCTCCTACCGTTAGTGCATCTCGACCGAACCCGTCCAACCCTGTCCGAACACGTTTCACGAACATTCGATATCCGCGGCGTCGCAGCGGCACGACCCATCCGGCTCGATTCGGTCGTGCACCTAAATTGCGTTACCATTGTATCGGGTCGGAGACGGGCGGATCGAGGACGTGTCCTTCCCACGCGTGCTACCGGCCACCTGCCAGCGACAGCTGTGCAGCACCGAGTCGCAGACAACCGCGACATCGATTCAGATGCGCGACAGCCTGGCGACACCGTTTCAGACGCAAACACGACAACCTTCATCTTCAATGCCGATGAGGCGCGTCAGCCTGTCACTAACGGGACGTCGCCTATGTTCCCGCGCCGGCATTGATGGCGAAGGCGTGAGAACCTGCGAGCGCTCTACTTAAGCAGTCCCCTAGCCCCCGTCGGTGCCGCACTCCCCTCCTCTCACTATCACTATCGCCATCTCCCAGTACCTACCATAGACGCAGCCGCTCCCGCGCACCGGCAGCGATGAAGAAGCCATCCTGGTTCAAAAAGAGCAAGAATGACCACGAGGCAGGCAGGTCCGGCTCGAGCGGCCGCCACAGGTCCGGCTCGAGCGGCATGCCGGCCTTCCTCCTGGGGGTCGTGCCTCCGCTGCCTCGCCCACAGGATTTCGTCGGCCTTCCCGCCGCGCGCCCAGAGGAGGAGGCGCCCGGCTGCGATCGCCGCTACTTCTGCGTCACGGAGTGCGAGCGGCGGTGGAGGCAGGGAGAGGCATCGCCCACCATGATGTCTCCCTCCCAACGGGATGGCACCTCTACCGGGAGCGGGTGCCGGTGCCGCCCGCGCTGAAGGAGGGCAAGGTGCTGGAGGAGGAGATCACCCGCCGCATCCACAAGCTCCCGTCGGCCTTCCGGTACGACCACGCCTACCAGAACAAGCGGTTATGGAAGGAGTTTCTGGACTGGGAACACACGGCACGGCGTCGTAGTACCTACCGCGGCGAGTTCGATCCGTGCGGATCCCGCGACCTTCCCGCCTCTGAGTCCGACTACGATGGTGCCGTCAACCACTCCGATGCCGACCTCGGCGACGACGACCTCGACATTGTTGTTAAGGAGGAGGAGGAGTCGACCTCGTCCGCCACCGCGCACCTGCCCCCGGAGTACCAGGAGGTCCTGACGCGGGGCTACGACGAGGATGCCTTCCTCGAACAGGCCATCACGGCCAGCACGAAGGAGGAGGACCGGATGTGGGACGGCTACCAGGAGGCCGTCCAGCTCACTGGTCTAGTGGCGTAGGTGAACGCGGGGCAGCCGATGCCACTGCCACCGCTACCGCCCACACTGCAGTCGCTACGGGGGTGGGATGCTCCGCTCGCGCCGGGTGGTCTGCTCCACCGGCGCCGGGGTGGTATGCTCCGCCCGCGCCGGCTGAGACAGATGCGTGGCCGGCGTGGATAGGCCAGGTGATCGACCAGCCTGCGCCTCCCGCACCCGCACCGGCGGCAGCTCCGGGGCTGGCGCCGCCACACCTCTGGACGCCGCCCGAGTACATCGACCTCGATCCCTAGATGGACGGGGCGGTGCCGGCGGCGGGGAGATCATAAGTAGCTAGGGGTAGGGCTAGGGCCAGTTTTCTTTTTCTTTTTTCATGTTTGGATGCAATATTTTGTATAATTACGTATGAACTTTGCCAGTTTACGCGCGAAATATCTCGGTTTGAAATTCAGAAAAAAAACAGCCGTGTCTCCGTTAGGCAGACGCGGACAGATGGATCGCGCCGTTGGACACAGCTGGCCGGACAGACCGGACCACGATTCCAAAACGACTGCGGTCCGACTCAAACGGACTGAAAGAGAGGTCGCCCGTTTGGATCGGGCCGAGTGAAGATGCCCTTAGCCTGCCATTTGAAGTCGATTTTTTTTTTTTTGAACGGGACGCCATTTAAAGTCGATCAGGATCTCTACTAGGAGTAACATCAATTGACGTACTACCAGCGAAGAATTCACCTGTGCACCCCACCCGGTCGTATGTTGTACTTACTACCGAAGAAAGACAACGCGCGCACCGGCGCACGTACGTACGTACGGCTGTCGGCTGATCCGGTTTATGCGTCGTTAGTTCGTCAGCCGGCGATCCGCTAATCGCTTTGGCTCAGTGTCTAGCATCGGGCAACACCTCGTGGCGCCATTGACCCGTACGTGTACGTACGTTCTTCACTTCCTCCCGCATATTATCGGCCAAGAAGATCATAGTAGCCGTACAAAATCGTTGAATTCTTTGTTATTCTTTCGTCTCTCCAAGTGAAAAGATATGTCCTCTCCGAGTATCGATGGTCTGTGCATTGCATGCACTGCCACCTTGACACAGCAGTGTCTACCTCGTCGGACATGTTTCGTGTCCATTCGTCATCACTTGCATCCAAACAAGGCACGACAAACCGTTCACGGTCTGTGTCACCGGTTCCATATTAAACCTGGGAGACTCAGAAGAAGAAGAAATAGGAAACCGTCCATTTCGATCGACGACGCCACCGTACCTTTCCATCCTCCCATCGTCATCGAACGGCTGAAAACCACCCACGTGTTCTGCGTGCGGTACACCATATACATGACATAATCCCTGAGACGTCGGCCTCATGACGCGACGTCCTTCGTGTACTTGATAATAGCAGTGGAAATTCTCGATTGGAGTTTGAAAAGGAAACGGCATGCGATGCGAGACGCAGGACATGTCAATGGCGTTCGAGCTGCTTTCTGCATGGAATCATTCTGCGCGCGGGACGTAGTACAGGGGGCCCACTACGTGTCTCGCAATGTTTGTGCGCTGCTAGCTTTTGCACAGTGCCATTCCTCCATGCCTGCCCCTGTATGATTCTATCACACTTCGCCACTACTGTTCCCCCTTCTCCTTTGGGGATGTGGATGTGTGATCTCCAATCCTTTCCGCATATGGTACACTGGACTGAACAGTGTTGATGGACCAATAGATTGGCCACAGATTATTTGAATGACATATGATATCCGGGATCACATGCTAGTGAATTGCCAAGGAATAATATGATGGATCATAGTGTCAATATTTCACGGTTTTCTTCATAGCTAAGTTTTGTTAATTGCGGGCTCTCCTTCATCTGTCTCATTTATCATGTTTTTTTTTCCTTTTCCTACTTAGCTCGTGTCCTTCATGATCTCTATGCCTCATGAGATGTTGTTGTTGCATGTCTTTGCTGAGGCCGGACGCCTCCTTACTTCGCACTGCAGTGACACAATTTTGATCCTTTGCATTCTGCCACGACACACAAAAGTTTGGTTTATGTCACGGTTGTGGTTCGGGTGTGGGGTTTCCATGTTTCATATGCTAAACATATGTAAACACATGGTGGCGGACACACACAGTAGATTGAGATGGAGGACGGAATTTTTGTTGATTATCAACATTGTAGCAACAGATGACGATACTGCACGGGTGAATTATAGTTAGGAAGAGATATACCGCCGTAGTGGGGGAAACAAGGAAGAACTATAACAATGGTGAATGTAGCCGAAGCAAATAGGAAAGGGTGAGGAAGAACCGTTGAGGTGGGGTTGGGGGGCTGGCTTGCTAGTGGTAACAGGAGGAGACTCGAATATTATTAGCATTAGGGGATAGTACCAGGTGATCATCATATGTCGTCTGTTTTATACTATTATATATTGCCATCATCCTGTTGTTTGTCTCTAAGGTTATTTTATTCAAAGTTTCACAATATCTTTCGAGTATGTTTCACCTCTTAGTGAACCCGTTGTGAAACCCTTGGTGAAAATATGTTTCACTTTAACGGAACCTTTGTTACTACATCCATTATGAAACACGCGTGCAACCTCAACGTAACATTTTTCTAGACCTCTCTAAGGTGGAAGTACACGTTGATTTTCATAAAACATAAGGTTCTACAAGCAAATAATCCTTCCGTTCGATATTAGTTGTCACTGATTGTACTAAAACAACGGAAACTAATATGGAACGGAGGGAGTATGTCGCGGTCAGGAGACCATTTCTTCGGGGCAACAAACTTAATGGCAGGATTCCATGCTCTGCCAGTGAAGGTAGTCAGACATGTGCATTCAAATGAGGCTACTATGAAGGAGAGTGACGTCGATTTAGAGTTAGAAATAATCAAGCCAGTTTTTTTTTCTGAAATGGGCAGCATACGCCCGACCTCTGCATTAATAGATCCACATAGTCGTATTATCGCAAAGTTTTGGAGTTCGAGGTTTACATCTCATGGATCACTCAAAATTTTGATCTGCTGGATTATAGTGATGCTTTAATTTTTTGGCCGGAGAATTTGGTAGCTTCCTCCCCTCCTCCTTTGAGGCGGATCAAGCGCTATCCGATATTCCTCCCTCAATACTCCTGTACTCTTGCAAGGTCTCATATGTTGGATTCGTCACTCCCGCGTCCCATCCTAATCACTCTGGTGGAGTAATCACCTTTCTTAGATCTGCTGTGGTCGATGACGGCTTCCTCGTTGGCGGTCGAGCGTGCCTTTCATTGTGGTTTGGAAAAAGAAAATATACAGGCTGATGTCTTTATTACTATCAAAATCAGAAAACAGCCGATCGCTGAATGGGCGGAATGGGCGTTCCCGTTACAAATAATCCAGTCATTATGAGCACTTGGCCAATGTGCAGCGCGGGCTAGGGACAAGCAACCAGTATCGCGGATTGCATGGATTTTCGTGCCAGCGGTATGGCTGCCGCCTTGCCGGTCTTTCGGACATCAGTTGGAGGTAGCTGGCTGACAAAAAGGCCTCGCATCGCATATGCATGCATGCACCATGCATTCTCAGCTTTAGGGCAGGGCAGGGCAGGGCATGACCACTGACCGTCGCCACACGAAAAGCTTGCTTTCTCGAGCACAAGCTGCTTCGTTCATCGAGCTAAAGCACCGCTTTTGCGTGGGCGCAATTGTATCATAATGTACTAGCTATCTGAACCCATGTGGCATCACGATCTGATGAAGCAGCGACTAGCGACTACAGACCGTGAATGGTCACAGGAGAATGAAGACAATGACAAGCCCAACAAACACTGTACATCACTACATCATTCATGCATGCAGAGGTGATTGATTGCCTTTCTCCCAAGAGCTATCCATGAAATACTACCTCCTCCAAATCCAAAAAAAAGAAGGAAAAATGGGACTGTACTAATTAGATAATAGAGGCATTACAATCTTGATCGATACGGTCCCCAAGAGCATTATGCACTGAACCTAGCCATGTTTAGGTTTTTTGGTCTAGCTAACACTCATGACTAACATTTATTATTACACATCCTAAGAATTTTAGACATGAGAAGGAGAACATAACCAAACTCTTAGTACAAGTATGTTGAACTAGCTCCAGAGGACTCGAACTATATAGCATCTCTAAAATATGTACTCCTCCGTTCAATAATTGAAGTCATGACTTTAGTTTAAATTTGTACAAAAACCACCACAAGTAAAATCAAAGCGAAGGGAGTATATGGATTGCATATGGAGGCATACGAGGAGTCAGCCAGTAAGGGATTCTTTGATTCACACGATCACAAAACTGTAAAAAGAGGACAATCTAGGGAATTTGATACGAATACACATGCAAAACATATGATTGTCCTTTAAAAAAAACATATGATTGGAAGACAATTTTTTTTTTTGACATGGGATGCCAACCCTTTTTTCCTACTCCCTCCATCCTAAAAAAATGTCACAGATATGTCTAAATTTGAGTGTATCTAGATACTCACTTTTGCTTCGGTGTCCCCCCCTCCCTACTTTTCAAATTTGGACAACAAAAACTCGGTAAATCTGCGATATCTTTTTTAGGACTCGTGATCAAAGAGACCCTAATTGTCGAGGATGGGTGTGCGCGTGTGGTGTATATCAGTCACGCATGCGACTGTACATGGAAGGACAAACTAGTACTCTAGTGTTAAGCCCATGCCCTAAAAGAAGGCCTGTGCAAAGTGCTTGCTGGGGGCAGAAAAAAAGAGGGGCCATGTCTTTCTCCATGCCCACTCCCTAAAAAGGAGCTCCCACTATTTGTTCGTCGCTCTCCTTTTGTTCCAACACCTAGCTTGCGCTGCTTGTCTCTCCGGTCCACCTCGACTTAACACTAACGAGCAGGCTAGTTGCTTTCCCTGGTAGTGCTACTGCTACTCAGCTAGTGGGGATACATCAATCGAGCCACCAGCTTGTGTGCAGCCAAAGCCATCGATCTCATCGGTGTGAACTCGCTGAACTGTTCTGTAGAAAGAAACAACAACCATCGTGAGTAATGCATGCGCATGCCCATGCATCACCTGAGCTGAAATAGGAAAGTCATCTTCGGTGCTTTGGCATGGAATTATCTGATCTCAGTGAGTTAATAGCATAAAACCACCACATTTGTAATAAAATTTACTAATTGGTACCACTTTACATTCTAGATACCAAAATCTTCCAGTTATTTTCTAATTTGTCACAAAAAACACCAATTCACCGCTAAACGCGAATTGATGACGAATTGACGGCGATACTGACAGATGGGACCCACATGTAGGCTGACGTGGCATATTGACACTGAATCTTATAGGTAGGACCCATCAGATCTGAGGTGGCAAAATGTAGTATAATTTGTGGAGTTGGGCTTGGTCCCACATGTCTGCCCACTTAAAATAAATCATCTAATAAAAATTAAAATGGTGAATAGTTTCTCACCCCCCGTCGGGGCACTTGCAGCCCCCACCGTCGGCATGCCGTCCTGCTCCCCTCGCCGCCGGTGTGCCACCCTGCTCTGTGCGCCTGCCCAGTGCACTGGCGCCGTCCTGATCTGCCCATCCGCCCACTCATCGCACCTGCAACCCCCTCGCCGGCGCACTGCCGTGCTCCCCTCGCCGCCGGTGCGCCGCCCTACTCTATCCGCTCGTCCGGTGCACCGGCGAGCCGCCCTGCTCCGTCCGCCTGCCCGCTCGTGGCACCTGCAGCCCCCCCGGCACGCCGCCCTGCTCCGCTCGCCACCGGTGCGTCGCCCTACTATGTCCGCCTTCCCAGTGCGCCGTCGAGCCGCCCTGCTCCGTCCGCCCGCTCAGTGCGCCTCTGCTCGGCCCGGCAGTCGGAGGACGGGAGGATGGTGACGATGGCATCGTGGGGGGCCTCCCGGGTCAATTCCGTGGGTGAGGGGATCGAGGACGACGTTCGCCGCGGCACTAGAATCAGTCACCGCCGCCACGCCAGAATTAACCGCCGCCGCCACGCCATGGCTGAGAGCCTGGCCACCTCCCTGTCCCATCCCTGCCTCCTCCTGGCCGTCCTCCACAGGGGCCCGTGCAGAGCTTTCTCGTCCTCTGGCGGCGGCGCGGTAGAGCCGGGCCGGCGGCCCTTCCTCTTGCCGGTGGCCCTTCCTCTCACTTCAACAGTGAGATTCGAAGGAGAAGAGGCCAGCGCCGTCTCCCAGTTTTTTATTAGATAATTTCTCTTTTTTTAATATGGGTCATCATATTTTTGAGTTATTTATATATTTTTTATTTTAGAATTATTCAGAAATTAATTTTTATTCGGGCTGACAGGTGGGCCCGAGGCCACGTCATCAATTTGGCGTCCACCTGTCTGTACGGTGCCACGTCACCTCTGCCAGTGGGCCCGACCCGTCAGAACCGCTGTCAATTCGCGTTTAGCGGCGAATTGGTGTTTTTTTGCGACAAATTGGAAAATAGCTGGTAGATTTTGGTATCTAGAACGTAAAGTGGTACCAATTAGTAAATTTTGCTACAAATGTGGTGGTTTTATGCTATTAACTCGATCTCAGTTGATGTGGACAAAATATGAACATGGCCATCTTCGGTACCCTTGCTCCCAGATCTACACTTCAGCTCCTGTAAAAGTTCCTCCTTGCTTTGAAGGACATTGGAATATGCTTTACAGTTGATGAAGCTTGTGTTGCAATCAGATCAGTGCAAAAGTTGTACGGCTCTACATACAATATAGGTGGTGAAAGCTTATGTTATAATTGTGACGAAAATATGTATAGGGCTACAACTAGACTTGGATTACGCAGACGGTTAGGTGCTAGAGTCGAACACATGGGCTTAATATATAAGAGAAAATTACCATTGTGCCACTACTCCATGTCGAAATTCGGATTGTGCCACAACTTTTCTATGAGTTGGCCAAAAGCCACTAACTCTGACAATTTTTTTGCTTCTACGTTACTTGACGCTGGCTACTGTTATGTTTGGCAAACGTGTCGTATGTTTGACTCATTTTTTTACATTGGGTATGTTGTGTTGACATGCTGCCGTCTTGTGTGACTTTTGCTATATACACATGTCTGACACGTTGCGGTGATATTTGTTGGATGTCCGAGATGTTGCTAATCGATTTCGCTCAATGCTTTATTGCGACGATGGAGAATTGTTGCAGCCGTTGAATTTATGCTGCATAGACATGCTTGTAATGTTATTAATTTATTTTACACATTTTTAGACCAACGAGGAAAAACATTGCATGGGAAGGGAGTAATGTTGCATAAAAATCATCAGAAAGGACGATATAGTGCAATCTCACATACAAGTGAGATCCACTCCCCCTCATCCCCTCCCACTCCCCCCTTATCTGAGAGTTGACCAAGAGAGACCAGGCCAAACCCGAGCCTTCTTTGGATATGGCGAGGGAAGGGGAGGAGGCGCCGGAGTAGGTGTTAGTAGTAGATCTAGGTTCTTTGGCTGTTTGTCGGTAGTTTGGAGCAGGGAACGAGATTGTCTAGGCTATATTTGGTGCATCCTGCATTGGTGGCTCCTTGCCGTTGTGCTCCGGTGGCCAGAGGCGGCAATGATCTTCTCCACCCCAAGGATCTCCGTAAATAAGGCCTTGGTTCTTCTCTGTTGCCCTCCTATCTCGGGTGTTGCTCTAATGTGTCTTCTTCTTATAGCCAGCCGTGGAAGCAAGGGGAGCAGAAGGACTCGAGGGAGCATTAGTGGATCTGGAGGACAACATGGCTCTTCCGCTCTGGTGCATCAGCACTGCGCCAGGTGGTCACTTTTGGGCTGCCTCACTAGGCTCTAAGGTGGGAGATAGTGTGGTTAGTTCCTTCAATGAGTCCCTATTTCCATAAGCGCGTCAGGCTACAATGTTGCAGAACTAAAACTCTTATGGTCATCCCGGCCAGTCGTGATGGCCATGGAGTGGACGGAGTGAGTGGAGGGGTTGTGTGTCCTTGCAACCTGTTCTGGGTGTGGAGTTTTTAGTTGCCATAGTAGTTCCCAAGCGATGAAAAATGTGAGTTTTTGCTATCTTCGATCACAAGGGTGGCCCTTATGTGCTCAAGCTTCAAAGCTTGGACTTCTTATCCCTCCTTCACGGGAGGATCTTCATCAACCTCGACACGGAGACAGTCGCCGGTGCTTCCCCAAGTGGTCCTGTCCCTGATCGAGGTGTAGGTGGCCACATCTAGAGCTCAAAGCTCGTCGGCAATTTCGGACTCGATCACATTCTTGCGTGATTCTATAGGGTGTTGTTCCCAAAAGAAAAGGGATATGCTATAATTTCTTTTTTCTGGAGGTCATCTTTCTAATGTATGCTGCTGCAGATTTAATGCAAACTCTAGGTGCTTCTGGAACTTTCCCGTTCAAAAAAACATACAAGTCGGATGAGACACTCACCAAGGCGCAGATAGATTGCACTTGGCCACCTCATGGGAAGAATTATTAGAAATAAATGGGTTGCATTGAGGTGGCACATGCAAATTTCATATTTTCTACTACATATCAATGCCCATGTGTGGCAACTCACATGTGTTTAGCCCATGTGGGGGGGGGGAGGGGAGGGGTAGCTCAGATGTGCAAGAGGAGTGGGAGCTAAGTTTAGTCCCACATAAAAAGTTGGAGGAGAGTTGCATCACCTTATAAGGTGGAGTGTTTTACAATTTCGTAAGTGAATGAGAAGCCGCTCGTGCCACGGTTTGCGGAATGAGCCTCGAGCCAAGCTTATTTTTGCTGCATGGAAAAATTATGGTTTTGACGAACACGTCTGAGTTATTCAGTTTGGTCGCTCCCTGATCAGGGCTATCTATAATTGACCGGAACGTGTGTTACGTGGACTCGACCCATGTTGTACCGTTACAATTTTTACCGATCTACTCTATATAAAGTCATGCACCACCGCCGTTGTAGTACACATCAAAACCAATATAGGATTTTACCATCTCTCTCTGTTTGTGTAACTTTCATAGTCTACTCCATCCCGAGCGTCAACATGCACCGGTGAATAGGAGAGTAGACCTCCGAAACCACTTGCTTTTGTGATCCTATATGGGAGAGGGTGATTAAGGTTTTTGGGAAGCACTTCACTTGACTTATCAAGTTCGTAATCACGGGTCGTCTTCCCAGGTGTTCTGCAGGACCTTTGGTACGCCACCTTCAACATCATCTTCTTCGACCGGTCTTTGCAACATCTGCATCAATGGCTACTCCATCTACAAACGATTAACACATGTGGCGTATTCAGATATGTTGCTCTACTATGGTTGTTGTAGATTTTGCACTTCTATTGTTCATGTTGATTAATACATCTAGTGTGTTCAAGTTTCATATGTTAGTAGTTGATGTCATCATGTTTAATATTCTAAAATTAATATTGAAACATTGCCTAATTTCCCAACATTAAAAAATATTATTATAGAAAATTTCTTGAGTTAAACATGGGACACTTGGCCTATGCACTAATGTCGGATAAGTTTACCAGACTGCATTTCAAGAGTCGGCAGGGTAAGGCCACACACTGATTTCATGCTCTAAAAGTATTCGGGGTTAGTAGAGGCAAACCTGAAGGAGCTATATCTCTCAGAACAAGTTTGAGGAAGCCAATACTATCTTTGTGGGGTGTGTTCTGTGTGTTCTCGATAATTGTTTGTGCGATATGTTCATTCACATAGTATATGAAAAGGAGCTCTGGGATGCACTAAATACTAATTAAGTGCTACAAATGTAGACAATGAACTATATACTATGGAGAGGTTTCATGGTATCAGATGGTGAATAATCGTTTTGTAGTTGAACAAGCTCATGAGATATAGTGCACTGCGAGAGAGCCCAGGCTGCTTAAGTGTAACATGACCGATAAGTTCGTGGCTACATGAATTGTTGGAAAGTTTCCCACTTCATGGAGGAACTTCACCACGAGTCTCAAACACAAGAGATGGAAGATATCGGTTGGAAACCTGATAACATATCTTGATGTTCCGGAGAAGGCTTGGGCTAAGTACACTACTGAGAAAGGAGGCAAGGGTTAGTCTAGCTCCACTATGATGCAGAAGAAATCCTCCGGTAAGAAGAAAGGGAATTTCAAGCCTGCCTTCAGTAATCCTATGAAGACTACTACCTTCAAGAACAAGAAGCTAAACAATGCTAAGATAGGTTGCTACACCTATGAAGAGCTTGACCACTTTTTCATGGACTGCCTAGAGTGCGCAGATTGCAAAGGAAAAAAGGCAAGATGGTCAACTTTGTGGCCGCTAGCAATAGTGATGGGTATGGTAATTTATTTACTATTTTTTCCATATTTCAATCTCCATGTTGGTGGATTGATATGGTTGATAACGTGCATATGTGTATTGACATCTCTATGTTCACTTCTCATCAGGCTGAATGGGATCCGTCCATCCTAATGTGTAAAGGGGCACATGCTTCTATTCGTGGTGTTCGCACGGTGGATCTGAAGTTCACTTCAGACAAGATTCTGTAGCTTAGGAACATGCATTATGCCCCCACTATGAACAAGAATCATGTTAATGACTCCCTTCTATGCAGAGATGGGTTTTAGGATGTTTTAGGGTCTAATAAATTAGGTGTTTCCAAACATGGACAATTTATTGGTAAAAGCTATGAGTTTGGAGGCTTGTTCACATTTTTCTTTTAGAGTTCTGTAATAAATCTATGAACCATAGTTGTGGTAGTGTTAATGATGATACCAGTGTTTGGCACTCTCATTTATGTCACATTATTTTTTGTTTAATGTCTCGGCTATCCACTATGAGTTTAATTCTGAATTGCACTATTGCCAAATATTCTAAGTGCCATAGTTGTGTGCAATCAAAGAAATCTTGAAAACCTCACAAGACAAGTGAGGAGAGAAACTTGGCACCTCTAAACCCATACATTCTGATCTGTGCGAGATGAAAGGTGTGCTGACAAAAGGTGAAAGATATATTTCATAACTTTTATTGATGATTCTACTATATTCTTCTTGTTTATGTATTACGAACTAAAAATGATGCTTTAGACTACTTAAAACTTTATAAGGCACCAAAGTTGAAAATCAAGTAGAGAGAAAGGGGATGAATCTTAGGTTTGATCATGGTGGTGAGTACGTTCCCAAAAACTTTGACAAATTATGTGAGGAACACCATAATATTCATGAGAGGAATCATCCCTAATCACCCCAATCAAATGTGGTTGTCGAGAGAAAAAATCACACGTTGACTGACTTGGTGAACTCCATGTTAGCCACCACTAGCTTATCTAAGTCGTGGAGGGGAGGCTTTGTTGACTACATGTCGTGTCCTGAATAAAGTTCCTAACAAGAATAAAGAGAAAACCCCTTATGAGGAGTGGGTTGGAAGAAAATCATCATTTTCTTACTTGTGCAGTTGGGGGTGTTTGGCAAAGGTCGATATACCAATTCTGAAGAAATGCAAGATGGGACAAAAACTGTGGATCATATATTTCTAGAAGATGCTTAGCGAAGTGTTGGATATATATTTTTAGTAGTTAAATCTGAGGTAGATGATATGCATGTTAATACTACAACGGAATCTCATGATGCAATATTTTTGGAGAATATGTTTGCTATGAAAGATATGTATTTCACTTCTAGAATTTCTTCTAAGATATTTTGAACAACCACACGATGAAGTCCTTGAGAAGATGACAATGAACTTTGCATGAGAAAAAGTATGGTAAAGAGGATTGCAAAATCCTTTGATAATAATTTCGTCATGTATATTGTGGATGATTCTCCTAGATCCATTACTCAGGAATATGCATCTCCTAATACAGATGTTTGGAAATAAGTTGTACAAAATAAGATTGACTTGATTCTTTCTATTGGAACTTAAGAATTATCAGAATGACCCTATGGTTGTAAACTTGTGGGTTGTAAGCTGGTGTTTAAAAATAAGCTAAGGTCTAATGATACTATTGAGAAGTAGGAGGCATGACTTGTAGCAAAAGTCTACTTCCATAAATAAGGCAAAGATTATGTTGACAGATATTCACTTGTAGCAAGACTGGCCACCATTCGAGTACCACTTTCCCTGGCTCCCTCCTATGCTCTCATCGTTCATCAAAGTGTTTTGATATGAAAGATCTGGGACAAGTTAATTTGGTTCTAAACTTCAATAATGCAATATTATTATGTTGAGAGGGTCTTGAGCCATTTTGGTTTCCTAGAGAACAAGACTTATCCGACACCTTATGAGCCCATTATCATACTTGGGAAGAATATGAAAGAACCGAGACATCATTTGATATACTCTCAAATTATGAGCTCGCTCATGTACTTAGCAAGTGCTTCCAAACCCAACATATTGATGTCTACGCACTTCTATTCTTGTAGACAGTTGTTGGGCCTCCAAGTGCAGAGGTTTGTAGAACAGTAGCAAGTTTTCCCTTAAGTGGATCACCCAAGGTTTATCGAACTCAGGGAGGAAGTGGTCAAAGGTATCCCCTCTCAAGCAACCCTGCAATCAAGATACAAGAAGTCTCTCGTGTCTCCAACACACCTAATACACTTGTCAGGTGTATAGGTGCACTAGTTCGGCGAAGAGATAGTGAAATACAAGTGGTATGGATAATTATAAGTGGTAACGGTGATAGAAGATAACTTGGTGGCGTGGAAAAGACTAAAGCAAAACTGAAATAAAGATGGAAGCAAGCAAACATGTAACATATCTAATTGCAGACGGTGTATCAATGCTTAGAAACAAGGCCTAGGGATCATACTTTCACTAGTGAACACTCTCTCATAAATATATTATCTTCATGATACTACTCTTAACTACTCTCTGGCTGGACACTCTAATCGTTGGTAGGGCTATAACAGCACTCCTCAAAGTAAGTCTTTCCCATCTAGAAAACCCCACACTGTCACCTTAAGCACTAGATTGTTCCAACAAACACCACAATGTCATAAAGACATCCAACTCCAAATATAACTCATAACAAGTATTTGTAATCTCTAGCCTAAGTGCCACATGGTGAGTACGCTGTCACTTTCACACACATGGGGAGAGCAGAGATTCATTAAAACACTTGAGTAGCAAGGTAGATCTATAGATTACAAGCTCATGATCTCAATAAGATCATGCATAGAGAGAGATGAACACATAGCTACCGGTAGAACCCTTAGCCTCGAGAGAGAACTACTCCCTCCTTATCATGGGAATCAACAATGGTGATGGAGATGGTGGTGGATATCGATGGAGATGGCTCCGAGGGCACTTCCCCGTCCCGGCAGGGTGCCGGAACAGAGAACTTATGTCCTCTGAATCTCCCCTTCAGTAGCGGCGGCGCAGCGGAACTTTTTGTGGATTTCTGATTGACTACTTAGGGTTTTCGCATCGGGAGGCTTCTTATAGGAGAAGAGGCAAGGTCGGTGGGCAGCCAGGGGGCCCACACCATGCCTTGGCGTGGCCTAGGGGGACCCGCGCCATGGGGTGTTGTGGCCACCCTGTGGCCCCTCTCCGACTCTCCTTCTGGCTCCGGGAGTCTTCCGGTAAAATATCAACTTTGGCTTTTGTCCCGTCAAATTCCGAGAATATTCATTTTCTGACTTTCTGGAACCAAAACAGCAGAAAACAGGCATCTGGCACTGTGGCATCTTGTTAATAGGTTAGTACAAGAAATCATATGAAAATTTGTAACAACCTCGGACCCTACGCTCTAAGTTCAAGCCTGGATGTACCGAAAGTGGTTAAAGTAGTACAGCGGGGGCCCAGGGGCCACCCACGTGTAGACCCGTCGGCCGTCCTAACCACTTCCAAGAACATCGGGACAAGAGCGAGCGGCATAGGCAACATGCAAAGAGATCAAATACATACACAAGTGAGTATGTATGCAAGCTACCTTACAACAGTCCTCAGAGCCATACCATCTAAAAGAAATAGAAATATTGCAACGCCATACGGCAAGATCCAAATATCCTGGATAGAGATAATAGTGTAGGATAGCTCCTCGTACATCAAACATCAGAGTATCAAGCGGAAGCGGGAAACAAGATCTGAGTACGGATAAGAAGCAAATCGGCATAAGATGCCACATAAGTAAGCACATCCCACCCACAGATCTCGCGGATCCCCATCCCCGGAATCTCTACACCGAGTGATCGTTGCCAACATCATCTGTCTCCTCCACCCAGTATCCATCTTGCGAATACACCTGTTCATCTGAATCAAACAATTTATCGTGTGAGACCCTAGGGGTATTCAGCAAGTCTTTATGCCTCTAAAGGGGACATATACCTGGGGTGACGCAATTGCAGCAAAAGATAAAAGCTAACAAGCCTATAGATACTCGTTAACCATCCGCCTAACCAATGATAGACGGATGTCCGTTAATTAGGAACAACAATTATAACAGTATAAAATAACAGATCCATCCTCCTTCTCGCTTACCAATGAGAAAGCGGACGAACAACCCATTCGTTGGCAGTTTTATTAACCATTCCATGAGTTTTGCACTATTTACTAGTCCGGTATTTAGTCAATTAAAAGCGGTACTTTAGTTATACTTGTCTATGATCAAGAAACTGTGCTCCAAGTCGTCCATAACCGCGGACACGGCTTTCAGAAAGATTTACCCTGCAGGGGTGCACAAATAGCAACACACACTCGATCAACCTCGGAAAAGCCAACTCAAAACCCAACGAGGAATTCACGACAAAGCGGTCACATGATTCATTAATATTTCAGGGGGCCACCCCACTAAGCTACCCGCAACGAAGTTGGCTGGCTCCGGAACGGACCCAGGGTTTGTGTGGACGGCGGTAAACGACTGGGAACCCGAAAGTGTGACTGGGCTTGTCGATACAGCGAAAACGTGTCACGATCCAAAACAGTACAGGTGCTCCACGCACAATCTTAAATAAAACTGGAAAGCATGGCATAAGTATAGGATAGTAATAAAGCCCAAACTACTTTGTGGCCCCAAGAAATAGAAATGAATCAAGCTCTGGCTCAGGGGGGTTCATAAGGCCTCCCGGATGTGGATATTGTGAATAGTCAAGGAACATGAATCAAGTACTCGGGGTCCTACGGGACACAAGTGAGCATGAAAAACCAAATAGCAGATATTGCTCACCGGTGCCGCTTTCATTAGTTATCCCATTACTACTCAGGTTAAGTTGTATAGGTACCTCGTTATCCATCAGACACTCACATACCCTACACATGCTGTTCTACGACTCGCATGGCTCAAACAACTCCTGTAGTAATGGCTCAGGGGATTGAAGAACAGGCTCGGTGGGGTTTAAAGTAAAGGCTATGCAGTACTTGGGATTCAATTCAATGCAATCGCGACTCCATGATGCAAGAATAAGATTGAAGCAATAGGTACTATTTGTATGCAAGCATGTGGTAGTGCTTGCCTGGCGGCTCAGTTGAAGCGAGAGGTGGATCTGGGTAGTACTACTGGGATTCCTGATATTTCTCCTGCTCGGCGTCTATTCGAAAGAAGAACCAAACAAACAAGGGCCAACATAAATAAAATGCACAAGCATATAAATAAGATGCGACAAGCAAACAAGCATGCCATGATGAATGATGCACCAATTACATGGCAATAATGTAGCATGGCCAGGGTGAGGTGTGGGGAAAAGAATAAATCATTTTATTAATTATTTGGTCAAGTTTTATTGCCATAAACAGTTCTGATTTTTAATAATGACACGATGCATGCTTCAACTGCTATCATGGAATGCATAGTTAGAACGGGCTCGTCGCGCTAATCGATTTAGACATATTATTTGTCAAATTTGGAGTTATAGATTTAAAGTTATTAATTAATTAAGAAAAGGCATTTTTATTGCAATTAAACAATTTTGAAAATTTAAAATAGACAAACGTTAATTTGGATGGCAGATTTGAAATCCTCACATTTTTTGATTCAAAAACATATATTATTGGTAATATTTGGAATTACCAATTAAAAGATATTATTTTCTGGATTTAAAAACATAATTGCATTTTCTGGAATTATTTTTATTTGGAAAAGGCTCACAGAAACTTTTTGTACTCAGGTGGGTCTAGCCCGAGTCACTGACGCACGGGGCCCGCGCTGAGTTAGCGCCAGCTGGCGCAGCGGCTCTACGCGGGGCTTTTCTCACTCTGTGGATCTTACCCACACTCACTGACTAGCGAGCCCAGATGTTGACGGGACACACACGCGCGTGGGCCAGTGGGCAGCTGACACGTGGGTGATCCAGGGGCGTGGGGTGAAGCAAACAAAAGCCCGGGGCGAAACAGAAAAAGGCCGGAGCTAAGTGGCTAATAGGTGGGCGCGACAGGGAGCGGCGTGTGAGCGACAAAAGGTCAGGGGGGGGGGGTCTGCAAGATGGTCGCGCCCTCTGAAGAACGGTCGATGATCGATAGTCGACCGTGCTTGGGATCTCGATGGATTGCGACGACGATTCCGACGAAGCTACTCGTGATTCGTGGTGACTCCAAAAAGAAAATTAGAGAGGATTGATCACTCTACAGCTTTCGTCAAGGGAGGTTAGTCTAAGGAGGGTCGTAGGGTTCGGCGTGCTGCGAACACGGGGCGAAAAACGGCAGGCTGCCACTGCCAAAGCTGCAACAGCGCGCGTGGCGCTGGTTCTCGACGGCGGCGAGCGCGATACATGGTGCACAAGGGCACAGGGAGAGCGAGAAGGCGACGGGGTGCTCACCTCGCTGGATTCCCGAAGAAAAACGAGGAAGGGGCGGCCGGGGTGACGCTGGCAACGACGACAGAGACGGTTCTGCTTGGCTGGACAAGGGTGCTGGCCGGGAGTAGCTCTTGGCGGCGTTGGCTCCTTCCTGGCGAGGTGCTTCGACACAGATGAAGAAGAGGACACGATCCCGCGGCTCAGCTCCTCCTGTTGCTGGCCATGGCGGCCCCGCGGTACAGGGTCGGTGGTGTGGAAGAAAAGGGAAGGAAGGGGGGGGAATAAAACTAGGGTTCGAGGAGGCCTCGGCTTGGGGATAAGGAGGGAGGCTGGTGGGGGGTGCGGTGTGACGAGGGAGACGGAGGTGGACGGGGACCTGCTCGGCTGCTGCTTTCCGTTTTCTGCCGAGAGAGAGCAGGGCGAGACGGCGTCAGGCAAAGAGAAGAAGAGGAACAGGGGTGGCGTCGGTGAGCGGGTAAGGACAGAGGTTGGGTTGGGAAGCTCAGCTGGGCCAGAAAAAAAAGGTGGAGGGCGTTGGCTGCTGCCTCTGCTGCTGGGCTGCTGCGGGCTGGCTGCAGGTAAGCTCTCTCCCTCTCACTGTTTTATTTATTCCTTTTTATTTTTGGATTGTTTAAAATCAAACAAGCCACTAATTTTTATACCCTTTTGAAAAAAAACAGGAGCATAGAATAGGTGAAAAGGTATTTCAAAAGATACGGGGAGGAAATGGAACAAAGGCACATGTATGCACACATGCATGTGTAGATGGTGGACAAGGTGGGAGGGACAGATGGAGGAGCTAGGGTTTGGAGAAGATATAAAACACCAAAGAAGTTTGCATTAAGAAAAAGGGAGAAACCAAAAAGGACCAAAGGAGAGAGAGAGGTGGAAGAAAAGGTGATCTTGCATGTCCCATGCATGTTTAATAAATGCATTATTTACTCAGGTGAAAACAATGGTAAAAGAACATGGCATATATTTAGCACATGCTTAAAAAATATGGGTTTAAGACCAAGCCAAAAGAAAAAGAGTGGTGTCCCAAGTAGAATAGATGGAAAATGCTCATCTTTGAATATAATGTGGCATGCTAGTGTGTATGTTCCACTAGGTAAGTATATAGCCACAATTATATTCATACATGATCACATACTCCAAACCAAACCATATGGAAGCTAGATAATAAAAAAATACTCACATAACATGCAAAGGTGGCCATGTGGCTCTCCACATATCCACATTGTGAAAACAATATGATGCATATATGGGAGCATGTGGGATTAGAAGTGGATCCATCCCAACCCACATGAGCTAGAGGTAAACCCAAATAAAATGCAAAGCTCACGTCTAGTTGGATGGTGGAATTATGGGGTGGTGACAAAGAAAGGTGGTGGAGTTAAATAAGGATATGCCCCTAACTCAACTTGGACATCAAGCATTTATCAAGAACCAAATACAATATATCAAGAAGCAAATACAATTAATAGTGAATATGAGATAAGAACCAAAAGAAAAGGGTTTTATATGATGCTCAAATGCAAGGTGGCATGATGACATGAGCATGATATAATTATGATGCAACAATTATATGTAGGAAGTCGCATTTTATTATTAGACCAAGTAGCATTACAGCTGTTAGACAGATGGGATGCTACAAAAGTACTCCAAAGTGTGGACAAAACACAAGAAATTAGATAAAACCAAGCATGGAACATCAAAAATTATAGATATATTTGCAATGTATCACATATCTTTTGTTGTGAGAAATTTGAGTAGGTTCATGTCTAAACCGGGTATTGATCATTAAAATGCTCTTAAAAGGGTCATGCATGATATGTGTGGTACAATGAGCTATGTGATTCACTATTCAAGGCACCCTGGTGTGCTTGAAGTATATAGTGATTCGAATTGGATATTTGATGTTCATGAACTCTACACCACAAGCAGGTATGTGTTTACACTTGCAGGTGGTGCAGTGTCATGGAGGTCTCGTAGGCAAACCATTTTTACGAGGTTAACCATAGAATCATTACTTACTGCTTTAGACACAACCATTTTTGAATTGGAATGGCTCTATGAGATCTTGATGGACTTTCCTATGGATGGAAAACCAGTGTCAGCTATCCTTTTGAATTATGATAACCGGACAATTATCAAAGTAAAAATTCTAAGGATAACACGAAATCGTCAAGATTCATTAATACATGTTTCAAGCCTATCAGAAAATTGAGAAACTCCAAAGTAATAACTGTTACGTATATTCAAATAGATATAACTTGATAGATTCCTTTATAAAGGTACTATCATGAATGCCATAGATAGTGCATCGAGGGAGATTGGTTTGAGACCCATAGATGTCACACCATAGTGGTACCCAACCTTTGTGATTGTATCCCGTAAATTAGGACTTGGGAAGTGTCATCGGATTGATGACAAGTACGCCATGAGGGGATCTTCCAGGCGCGCAGAAGAGAGGGGTGTGAGACGTACGGTGTTTCGGGACGGTGAACACACAAGTTTACCCAGGTTCGAATCCATCGGCTTTGGACGGATCCTACTCCTGCTAGCCATCCAGTAATACGGCAGAGCTGGAATATGGGTTACAAGGGTTCGCCTATGCGAGTTGAGATTGTAGACTATTGAGGGTGCCCTAAAGGCTCTCCCTAGGTCGGCTTATATAGATATCCGGCCTAGGGTTTACAAGAGAGATCTATCCAGCTACGACTAAGAGTCGGTTACAGAGTACATCTTGAACTACAAGTAACACTATGGGCCTAGGTCGGTAAGTCTTCTAGGCCTTCCCGTAGCCGGACTGGACTTCGTCTTTTCTCCCTGACTGGGCCGCCCGTGAAACAAAGCTCTAACCTGAAGTGGGCCACCCTAGTTGGTGAGGAACTGTGAGGATACCCGAAAAGTATATCCCCAACAGTAGCCCCCGGAAGTCTCCAAGATCCAAAGTCGGATTCATCATCATCTAGCTTGATCTTCGGCTTGCAGAATCTTGAAGGGTTCCTAAAACTTCAAAACAAAAGATATGATCTGGGTCTCAGACCTATCAGTACGTTATTCGGATTTTCCAGCTTGATATTTAAACTATGCCGGAACTTGGTCTCTGACGTCATCTGACACTGGTTATGGTCAAGTCACGTCATCTGACAAACATCCTGTCAACACGACCGTTGGTGGGTCTGCCGTTCGTGAAACCGAGGCGCCGTTTCAATGCGTATGCGGAGATCGATGCGACGTAATCATCGTGTGGGACCTTCCCAGTTCCTTCCATGACGCGTGGCGTTTACACTGTGCCGTTTCCACGAATTTTGGCGTGGGTAGGTGGTTATAAGGGGTGAGGATTTCCTTTTCCTCATCTTCTTCACCTATTCCTCTTGCTGTTTCCTTTCCTCCACTTCTCCCTTGCGCACAGAACTCCCCTGCTCCCAGATTCCTAGCGCCACCCATCTAAGGTCACCGGCTCACCGGAGGAATGGCTTCATCTTCATCATCCGTCTTGGATGGATTCGCAGCAGCGACAATGGCGACGGAGAAATAAAGCAACCGAGGGGTCTAGATCCCATGCCTCCTCGACGACGAGAAGCTCCGCGGCGTGGAGAATGAAGGGCTCCTCCGCGCCGGCGACTGGCGGAGTGGTTCTAGCGAAACCATCCCCAACCCGCACGCCGACGAGCGGGTACACTTCGGCACCGACCTCGACAGAGGTTTGTCTTTCCCTCCCTCGGAATTCTTCTCCGAGGTGATAGATCATTATGGCATTCAGCTTCACCATCTTCCCCCCAACTCCATCTTAGAGATAAGCGCCTATGCGGCTTTATGTGAGGGATATCTCGGCATTAGGCCGAGTCTCACTTTGTTCTAGTTTTACTTTCATGTCCGAAGAAACTCCATCACTGCCGGTAATTCTTATATTACCAGCACGATTAGCCTTTCAGTTAGACACGAGCATGTTTATCCTTGCATTTTAGCTAGTGAGTCGGTCAAACAGTGGCCGGCCACCTTCTTTTACCATAAGGATATTCCTGCTCCCGGCAAAGCTACTGCTTTGCCGACTTTCATCGACGCAGCCGCCATGGCCCTGACATCTTGGAACGAGGCTCCTCCGGCTCTCAGTGACGATCTGATCCTCGCCAAGAGGCAGATTGAATACCTGATGAAGCACAAGGGCCTGAGAGGGTCCGAACTGGTCTAGTGCTAGGTGGCACGCCGGATCCAGCCTCTCCAGCACCACGGCGACCGACTGATGCATTCCATCACGTTGTCGAAACAAGACTCCCTCTGTATCAGCCCCAAGGCCCTAAATCCATAGGACTATATAAGCCAGATCAAATGGCTGATAAAGGAGTAGATTGAGAGAAAGATTCCGGATTTATCTCTGGACATGCACACAGCGGAAGACCCTTTAGTACCGGTAAGATTTTGAATAGTAAACCCTTTTTATGTGTTTCACCTTTAAGTTATTTCGCAACACTGAGATATTATCCTCTTTTCAGCTTGCCGACCTCCCCGAGTCGGAACTGGCTCCTATCGAGGGATATCCTCCGGAGTTTTCTCAGGAGGTGGAATTGGTCCCACTGCCGGACGTTGTGTCCAAAAAGCGCAAAGCTCCGACAGTGGCTGTCGGCACAAAGGAAGTGCTAGTTGTGAAGAGGTAACTTTCAACACAACTTCCACCTTTGTACTTTATTCGTATTTTCTTCCGAGATGTAATGTTTTCTACTCTATCACATTCTCAGAGCTAAACAACTCATCAAGGGCAAGGGGAAGGGAACTTCTTCGAAACCCCTGCGGCAGACGAAGCTGACTATGGCTTCTCCTGCCGCGGATCCTCCAACTCCTACCCCTCAACCTTCTGCAACGCCGGTAATTACTCCATCGCCGGTTGTCGTAGAAGATCCGGCTCCCTCAATAGAGCCAGCGACCCTTGAGTCGCAGACTGACGCCACCATGGGTGGCTCAGGTTTAGATATGGGTGAACCCTCTTCGGGTAATGATCTCTCGGCAGAGACCTTCACCGAAAAATCTCCGGAACAATCTAGGACTTGCCAAATTTGGCTTGTCTCGGAAATCTGCGGATGAAATCCAGCGGCTGGCCCAGCAATGCCTAGAAAGTCGTAATCTCTCTACCAAAGAAGAAGCACAAGAAGTGGAGGACGTCAAGTACTCCGAAGTTCTTGAACAAGTCCGCCTTCGTGACGAGGGACTAAGAGCTGGTGTGCTTCCACCACCTCCGGTTATTCCACTCACCCTCGTCGAGAAGGTTACCACCGAGGTGAACATGTGCCTGAGCAAGCTCACACATGAACATCATGTAAGTCGGAATTCCAACTCACATTTTTCCTTACTGTATTTTATGTCATATCCTCTAGCCCCCAAGCGTGAAGTTGGATAGTAGATCCAGGTTTATGCTTCACTAGGATGCCAAAGAATGAACTAGTATAACCCCCAAGGCTCGTGCTGATATTAGCTACAATATTAGCCTGAGTCTTTAGTCGACTTCTGACTCTAGGTATTCTGACTTATAGAAAGTTAATTCATATAACCAGGAATTGTTGAAGAACATCTGCAATAAGCGGAGAGAGATCAAAGCTCTCCGACTTAAAAATGCTGAGCTTAAAGTTTCCAAGGATGAGGCCGAAGGTGAACTTTCCGAGACTCAAACCTTGTCTTGATTTTTCATAGTCGAATAATTTTTGCTGAACTGTTGTTCTTTTTGACTTACAACACTGATAAAGCAGTCCTGTGCTATGATCGAGGAGGCCGAGAATCTGAAGACCTTGGTGGTGGAAAACAAGGATCTCCGCCAAGAGCTAGACTAGCTTAAGGCGGATCATGACAAGAGCAATGCTCAAGTTCTCGAATCTTCCTCCATGGCCACCATGGAGAATGATCGCAAGATTGCACTCCACGAGAAGAAGATCTCAAATCTCAACGACGAGCTATGTCGAGAGAAGGATATTTCCTAGGCGCTCTAGGATGAACTCCGGAGTCTTCGGGAAGAGAAGACCAAAGTTGACGACGTCATTTTTGGTACGTTTCCGTCTTTCTGGCTTGTCTACGTTCTTCGAATTTTTCCATGTCGGATTTATTTTAACTGTTTTGCATTGTAGGCATAGGTCCTTTGAACTTGACGGACTCTAACACTGCTGAGCCTCGCACACCAGCTTACCCAAGTCGGTGATCTGCTTCATGACTTCCGCCAATCCATTGAGGACATTGGCGAAGCTCTCAAGGCTCCGGACATGCATAGCATGTCTGACTTTCAGGTGCGGGACAAGGCAAAGGAGATGTCGCAGCTTGTCCGGGACTGGAACATGTCCTACGCGTGAACTGCAGCGCAAAACGCTCTCACCATGGTCACGAGCCACCATGGAATCATGGAAATCTGGTAAGTGATCAGAGGGTACTGCAAGGTGGATGAAGACGGACATGAGCAAGACATTAAGGCCATCATGGACTCCTGCACCGGATATGGGTGTCATGTAGATGACTTAACCAGCTACGACACTCCCTTCACCCGCGTGGACACGCCGCCTCCGCCTCCCAAAGAAGAAACCAAAGTTTCCGATGATGACCACACCATGTCGGATGTGGACATATCGGAACGATATCAAGGCGATGTATCCAGCGAGCCGGCAGCTCCTTCCTCTCCTCCTGCATCATAAGTTAAACAAATGTATTATTCTGAAAACATTATGGGTCTGTAAATATTTAGTATGATACTTTTGCTAGTGTTAAGCTTTAATCTATTCAGCACTTTTGGTTTAAATTTTTTGTGTGCCTGAAATGTTTTCATAAGCACTTGAACTTTTTTGTCTGTACTTATCGTTTATCTGGCTTTTTGCCTCGTCCCTTTCGTGAGCTGGCTAAACCTTCAGCACGGAAACTTTGCCGAGCAATGGAGCTCAACTGCTAAACCAGTTTAAACTCAGAAACAAAGCCGGCTTCCAGTACCAACAATTAACTACTCGGAAAATGCCCGCATCCGGCAATCAGACAAATAACCAAAGTAAAGACTAGAAACTTTAGAGTTATACCCGAGGGTAGCAATTTTAGAATCGGAAATCTAAACTAGAACGAACATGAGCATAAAGTACTTTCAAGCATTCTGGGATTTTTGACTATGACATGATCATTCGGAAGTAAGATGGTAAAAACTTCTCAGAAAAAACTTGAGGCAACCAAGCCTTTTATTTCTCACAAAACATGTACATATATATGATTACAAAGAAGAATTAAACTAAGAATAAAATGGACGTAGCTGAGCAATATTCCACGGTCTGTCTAACTCATCCGGATTTGTACTGCCTCCAGCTCTCTTTCTCTTCTTAGTAGCAGGTCTTTCTTTGACTGGTCTCATATCAGTTAAGTAGTATGAACCATTGTGCAATACTCGACTAACCAGGAAGGGCCCTTCTCATACCGGGGAAAGTTTGTGCTTTCTTTGTTGCACAAGCCGGAGAACCAAATCACCCTTATTAAAAGACCGGTTTCTGACTCTCTGGCTATGATACTTGCGTAACTTCTGCTGCTGGGCTGTTGATCTCATTTCAGCAATGATGCGAACTTCTTCGACTAAGTCGAGATCATTTTGTCAAGAAATCTCGGCATAGACGAGGCCACCCTAGGAGAGGTGTGAATAAAATCACTAGGAAGAACTGCTTCTACGCCATAGACCAAGAATAAAGCTATGTATCCAGTTGACCTGTTCAGAGTTGTTCATAAACTCCATATTATAGAAGGTAATTCCTCTGCCCAAGCCCCCGCAGCTCGTCATAGTGGTGCTTCGATTCTCGGTTTTAGGCCTTGTAGGATTAAACCATTTGCTCTTTCGACTTGTCCATTAGCTTGTGGATGTGCGACTGACGCAATGTCAAGCTGGATATTTTGTTCATTGTAGAATTCGGCAAGTTCCCCCATAGAGAAATTACTCCCATTGTGCGTGATAATACTATGCGGATAACCATACCGGATTATAATAGCCTCGACAAATCTTTTGGCTGTTGCTGATGACCCACAAGTATAGGGGGTGTATCGCAGTATTTTCGAGGGAAGTGAAACCCAATTTATTGATTCAACACAAGGGGAGCCAAAGAATATTTATAAGCCTTAACAACTAAGTTGTCAATTCAGGTGCACCTGGAAACAATCTTGCTCACAACAGTTTATCAGTAGCAACAGTTTTGTAGTAGGAATAGTAAAGTAACAGCAGTAGTAAAGTAAACATAGCAGTAACAATAGTAGTAAACAATGGGATTCGAGTGCGGTAGGCATAGGGATGGATGGACGGGCGTTGCATGGACAAGACAATTCAAATAGCAGTCAGAACAAATGTCGAACCCCCCGGATTTTTTAGGTTAGAAGGCTCCTTATAGGCGAAGAGAGAGGCCGAGGGGGTGCCTAGGGGGCCCACACCACCCCCTGGCATTGCCTGGCCTGGCCCGCGCTAGCAGGTGGTGTGGCCACCCCTGGCTCTTCTCCATATCGTATTCTGGCTCCTGAAGTCTTCGGGTGAAATAGGATTTTTGGCATATTTTCCGAGATTTTTGCTGATAGTTGATTTTCTGCACAAAAAGTAGACACCAAGGCAATTCTGCTGAAAACAACGTCAGTCCGCATTAGTTGTATCCAAATCACACAAGTATAGAGGAGAAACAATAGCAAAAGTGTTCGGGAAAGTAGATACGTTTAGGACGTATCAACTCCCCCCAAGCTTAGCTTATTTCTTGTCCTCAAGCAATTCAGTTGAAAACTGAGTGCGATAAAAGAACTTTCATGAACACATATGCTTCATAATATGTAAATATTCTCAGCAATGCGATCAACTACTTAAACAGTTCATAATAAAGAGTATGCAACTGAGTCTACTTAATAGTCATTGCAAGCTATGAAGAGATTCCAACTCAAGGATAATAAGTAGCATGAGGCACAAACATAAGAAACATTATAATGCTCATAGAAAGGTATGATAGAGTGGTATCTTGCTTGCCTTTGATTATGAATATCAAGGCACCTCTGAAGTTCAAGTGATGACTAGAAGTAAAGATATCAAGGATACAAGCATCAAAGTCATAACACAAATAATCAAGTAATGGAACAAACACAAAGAATGACAACTATGCTCTCAAGAAGGTGCTCAAAGAATAAATGGAGACTCAACAAGTAAAGAAAAAGGTTTTGAATAATTTTGAAAAGCTTCCAAATGCTGAAAGTATGGTACTCATTAGCTTTGAGCTCTCATTGCCCCTATCATAAGCATCTTTAAATGGTTAAGGTTAAAGTGACACAACTAAGAGGATATGCTTGACAAGTTATAAATCGAAGTCTCATGCCCCTTACTTACGAAGACCGATCCTCATGCTACTCAACTTTAGTCACGAGTAAGCTCTTGTCATTGTAAGTATATACGTATCATAGAGAACCGCCAACGGGGTACCCCTTGCACATGACACGGGAGCTATCCCATAATCAAAATAACAAGGCAAGAAGACAATGAGCATCTCAGCGATCTTTTTATTTACTATGTGCATAGATTTTTATTAAGGATGCTTCATAGAATGCTCATTATGGTTATGCTGCAAGTTTCCACCATGATTAGGCATGGCTTAGGCTAGCGGCCCAGGCGTTTCTCTAACATACATACAAACTCCATGATCTTACAAGTTCCACTTTTATTTCACATCGCCGGGATCCATAAGCAAAAGAACATGATATCAACTAGGTACAAAGTACCTATGAAGCGTTGAAAGCGGTCCCCATGATACATGGTTCTGCTAACTTCAACTCATAAAGCACAAGCATATGCGCAACAAAGAAGGACGCAATGGTTTAGGTTTATTAAGTGCAAGAAAATAAAGTGTGCCATCAAGTTCGTGAGAGCTTTACTAACTAACTTTCTCATAACAAGCAAACATTTTATTCGGAAGAAAACAAGGCATATTGAATATGCACGGAGGTAGCAAATGATGCTAATGGGTAGGTATGGTGGACACTTTGGAAATATTTGGTTTAGGGAGTTGGAAACTTGAGTAAAACATACTCAGTGAAAGTCAAGGCTAGGAATAGTAAGGGAGCGACAAATGAGAGAGCAATAGTTGTCATTACCATGCTTGCAACAAAACAGGATTACTCATGGCATGAAAGTGATTCAAGACCCTCAAGGCAAAATAATTCATCGAGGCTTAACTGATTATTACAGTCATGTGCATGCGTGAGCATGTGCCAAGTCAATCACATGAAACATTCAGAGGAGGATACCATGGTGTCATACCAATTTATGAATAGAGCAATGCAAGCAAACATTCATAAGACATGCTACAAACTATTAGTGAGCTGGAGCTAATCATAAGAAAGCAAGAACTACTAAGAATCCAAAGATAACATACACCCTACTTGAAGGGACTAAGCAAGCCCACAGTGATGAGTATATGTACAAAAATGAAAACAAATAGAGTTTGTTACCAGCCTCTTACCACGCCTCAAGTTGTCATTAATCCTCATTATTGCTCTTCACTTATGTGGCTTGAATAATAATATGAAACCAATATTCCACTGAGGACTGCTGAACCCTGTAGCAAACTCACAAAACCAAAGAAGAACGACAAATATTTTTGGTGTTTTCGATTTTTAAACAAGAACCAAAAGGAAAAAAAACAAACAAAGCGAAATCTTTTTGGGTTTTTCGAGTATATCAAACAAAGCAAAAAGGGAAAAGCAAACCAAGGAAAAAAAGAAGAAGCAAACCAAAGAGAAACAACAGAAATATTTTTGGTATTTTTGTGTTTTTAGAAAGCAAAAGCAAAGAAAGAGAACGAAAACTAAAAAGAGAACGAAAACATGAATATACAAAGTACCGACGCAACATGATATGGAGATGAGTGCAGTGTCGGCGTACCTCCCCCCAAGCTTAGGCTTTTGGCCTAAGTGGGTATCAATCCATGTACGGATAGGGGTTCCAAGTGGGCGGATCTTGGTAAGAATGGTCGTAGCTGGGCCCATGAGAAGAAGAAGAAGCTCCCCAATCATAAGCAAGCTGTTGATATGAAGACTCTCCCTCATTCAAGGGCTGGACCGAATCATTTGTAACCTCCCTTCTTGTGTGCTGCTCCTATTGGGAGAGCTCTCCAAAGTACGTGTCAAGCTCCTCCTCAGTGAGGGACCATCCTTCCCTGTTATCAAGGTTAAACAAAACAGGTGCAGGCAAAAGAAGAACACGCTCGGACTTGCTCTTTCTCCAACCAGCTTTGAGAAAGGTTATTTCATAAGATAACTCACTCATACTAGCCCACGAGGAAACAAATTTATGCTGTATCATGGAATTAAGATCAAGCCTTTCTATGGGAAACTGTAGGTCTAGATGATGAGGCACTAAACCATGCAATGCTAGTAAACGAGAAGCAATGAGGCATCCACAAATTCCACCCTTCTTACGGTTAGTAGCAAGACGGAAAGCTATCAAAGCACCTAAGTTGTAAGACCTATCTCGTTTAAGAGAAGCAGAGATAAATGCTAGATCAAACAAAGATAACTTATTGGCAGTTTTCCTAGCAAGAACACACTTGGCAATAAAGTAGGCAAAGTAGCGAATGGAGGGAAAATGAATGTTACGGATTTTTCCACTCTCCTTCGAGAAGCTACTCCCTTGGCAAATTTCTGCGTATAAATCCATGAGTGGTTAGGTCTCTCCTTAATCTTTCTACATGATCCCCATTGAGGTACCTTAATAGCTGCACAAAAATCATAAAGAGAAAGGTCGACAGCTATATTGTAAATTTTTTAATGGACCATGGGGTTAGGCAAAGAGTGGCTAAATTGGAAGTCCTGCACCACAGACATGGTTAGCTTCACAAATTGACAAGGTTCATCTTCCAAAAAGTGCTCTAACCTTGCATTAGAAACCAAAGTGTGGAAATCTTGTAGAATTCCTGCAGCTCTCATGAACTCAGAGCATGGATAAATGGAGGGAAAAACTTCCTCCTCCCGGTGGACCTTCATGACCTCAGGCACCCAAAGCTCATGTTGGTTTAGGTGGTGTTCACTCATCTTCTATTCTGAAATTTAAACACCTATTAAACAAGTGATTGCAAAGTAAATATAATGAAGGATTCTACTCATAGGGACTTGCAAGAGGCCTAAACATGCATCAAAACTATATCTCTAAGCATCAAACAAGCTTACAAGCTCTCATAACCAGTCACCTATAGTAGCAAAATACTCAATATATAATCCACTAAACACAAATCTACTTGGACAAGGGGAGGAGTCACATACCAGGGAACAAATGCTCCAAGTTTCAGCAAGAAAGATGGGCTGAGCAAGGAGATCGAAAAAAATCGAGAGCAAGCACAGCAAGAACGCGATTTTGAGCAATGAACTAGAGCTTACTCGGGAGAGATAAGAAAGTGGTAGGTGAGAGAGTTAGTGGGGGGGCAGGGGTGGCCCACACCAGGCCATGGCGCCACCCAAGGCTGGCCGTGCCACCATGTGGTGTGCCTGCCTAGTGGGCCCCCTGGTACCTCCCAGGTACTCCTCTGCCCCTTTTTCACGTAAAAATTTAATATGAATTTTCTGGAATTTTTCGAGACACTTTATTTTTGGGCAATTTTCAGAAATAGAAGAATGATTTTTCTGACAGACAGATTTTCTTTTCTTTTGAAAACATGATGCAAGGACAAAACAAGGCTAGAACTACAGAAGTTCTAACATGCAAGCAACTAACAACAAAAATAAAACTAAACGAAAGCAAAAACTAAAATGCAAAGGATAGAAATAAACGGAGATAATCATAATGAAAACATTGTTTTGTTCAATGGAATCCTTTTGTTAACAAGGTTGATCAAGTCTTTCTACCAAAACAATTGCATATGAGACAAAACTTTGTACTCCACTAATGATTATGTTACCTTAACCTTGATAGCAATGGTCCCAATCATAATAGTTTCAAATTTTTCTCTTGGTATGGGACAATATATTTCTCCAACTTGAATGCCTTCAACATGTTCAATTGAATTCAAACCATAAGTCCTTTAAATCTTCTTGGGGAAATAGACGGTATGTTCCTTGTCATTAGCATTGAAGGTCACCTTTCCTTGATTACAATTAATAACAGCTCCTGCAGTATTTAGAAAAGGTCTCCCAAGAATAATAGACATATTATCATCTTCGGGCATTTCAAGCACAACAAAATCAGTTAATATCAAGCAATTGTGAGCCACCTGAACAGGTACATCCTCACATATACCCACAGGAATAGTGGTAGATTTATCAGCCATTTGCAAAGATATATTAGTTGGTATTAATTTTTCAAGTTGAAGCCTCTTATAGAGAGAGAAAGGCATAACACTAACTCCAGCTCCCAAATCACACAAAGCAGTTCTAACACAACTGTTCTTAATAGAACAAGGGATAGTTGGAATCCCTGGGTCTCCAAGTTTCATAGGAACCTTACCATTGAAGGAATAATTAGCAAGCAAAGTAGAAATTTCTTCATTAGGGATCTTCCTTTTATTCAAGACAATGTCCTTCATATACTTTGAGTAAGGAGGCAATTTAATAGCATCAATCAAAGGAATTTGCAAGAATAAAGGCTTCATCCACTCACAAAACTTATTATAGTGTTCATCTTCCTTTGACTTGTGTTTCTTATCAGGGAAAGGCATAGGTTTTTGGACCCAAGGTTCTCTTTCACTACCATGTTTCTTAGCAATAAAATCTTCTTTGGTGTATTTAGTATTCTTAGTGTGGTTTTCAGGTTCTTCTTCAACTTTTTCTTCATTAGGAACAACATTTTCTTCATTACCACTTTCAGTTTCAGCATCAGAGATAGATATACTATTAGGATCTATAGCATGTTCAGAGGGTTCTACAACAGTTTTATGTTTCTTTTTCCTTTTCTTACGAGTAGAACCACTATTTTCAGCTTGTTGAGAATCCTGCTCAATTCTTTTGGGATGCCCCTCAGGATATAGAGGATCCTGGGTAGCAGCACCACTTCTAGTTCTTATTTCATAAGCATGTTTTTCTTTAGTAGCATTAACTAGCAAGTCATTTTGCACCTTAACGAGTTGATCTATTTGAGTTTGAACCATTTGAAAGTGTTTAACAATCATTTAAACATCATTAGAGGTTCTTTCCACAATATCTTTCAACTCAACAATATCTCTAGTGTTTTCCATTAGATGATTTTGCACCCTTTTATTAAAGTTATCTTGCTTAACAATAAACATATCAAATTCTTCTAAGCATTGATCAGGAGGTTTAGAGTAAGGGATATCACCTTCATCAAAGTATTGGAGAGAGTGTACCTCAATAGTGGATGAGTAGGGAATAGGCTTACATAATTCTTCTATAGGAGGTAAATTCTTGACATCTGCAACTTTAATTCCCTTCTCCTTAAGACATTTCTTAGCTTCCTTCATCACTTCATCATTAAATTCAATAACTCCCCTCTTCTTTGATGTTGGAATAGGCACGGGAATAGATGGTTCAGGTACAATTACTTTAGGTATAGCTTGTTTTGGAGGAGTCTAATCTTCATAATTCTTGCTTATTTTAGCCATTAATTCCTCAGATTCCTTAGGAGTCATATTCCTGAAAACACAATCAGCACAATTATCTAGGTATGTCCTAGATTCTTCGGTTAGTCCATTATAAAATATATCAAGAAGCTCATTCTTAGGTAATGGACTTCTAGCTTGTGCATGAATCAAAGCACAAAACCTTGCCCAAGATTCGGGCAATACCTCTTTTTCTCCCTGTTTAAAATCAAAAAGTTCCTGCAAAATAGCATGGCTAGCACTAGGAGGAAAATATTTCTACAGGAAAGTACTAATCAAGCACTCAGGGCTATCAATAGATCCAGGAGGTAAATTACTAAACCAAGTTTTAGATTCTCCTTTCAGTGAAAAGGGAAAAATCTTAGCAACAAAGTAAGTACGCATCTTAATATCATCAGAAAACAAGGCACTCATGGTAGAAAGTTTATTCATATGTGCTACCGCACTTTCATTCTTAGTCCCACAAAAAGGTTCTTTCTCGACAATAGCTATGTAAGATAGATCGAGAGAGAAATCATAATCTTCATCTGTAATGTTTATGGGAGATGCAGCAAACTTAGCAATAGGAGACAATTTGGGTCTAATAGTACGCCTCTCAAGGAGACTCTTAGCGGCGCTCCTATCATGGGTGTTCTTACATTCTTTAATAAACTCATCGGTCATCTCAACATAACCATCTTCAATATCATAACTCTCACTAGACTCAGGTGAGCTAACAGGTGTGGTAGTGTCTTCATTAGGATTTTTGGTATTTCCAGCTATAGTTCTAGCAATCGTAGCATCTAGGAAAGGACCTAATGAACCACTCTTATCATGCACAGTAGAAGCAGCATCATACGCATCAGAAGTTTCAGATTCAGCAGTAGTAGCAGTGTGTGTACATGTGTATGTGGTTGTGTAAGGAACTTACTCATAACAGACGGTGAATCAAGAGAAGCAGAGGTGTTCAGAACCGTACCTCTTCTTGTAGTGGATGGTAAAATAGGAACCTTGCCATCACGAGACTTACCCATGATGGATGGATAGCAGCGAACAATAGAGAATCCAAGTGAACTTGATAAATAAAGCTATGCTCCCCGGCAACGGCGCTAGAAAATAGTCTTGATGACCCACAAGTATAGGGGGTGTATCGCAGTATTTTCGAGGGAAGTGAAACCTAATTTATTGATTCGACATAAGGGGAGCCAAAGAATATTTATAAGCCTTAACAACTGAGTTGTCAATTCAGCTGCACCTGGAAACAATCTTGCTCTCAGCAGTTTATCAGTAGCAACAATTTTGTAGTTGGAATAGTAAAGTAACAGCAGTAGTAAAGTAAAGACAGCAGCAACAATATCAGTAAACAGTGGGATTCGAGTGCGGTAGGCATAGGGATGGATGGACGGGCGTTGCATGGACAAGACAATTCAAATAGCAATCAGAACAAAGGGAAATTGCAGATAAATAAGATAAAGCATCCAAGTACTAGACAATCCTAGGCATGTGTTCCATATATTGTCATACGTGCTCGCAATGAGAATTTGCACAACATCTTTTGTCCTGCCAGCCCGTTTGCAGCGGGGCCTCTAGGGAACTACTGGCAATTAAGGTGCTCCTTTTAGTAGAGCACCGGAGCAAAGCATTAACACTCTGTGAACACATGTGATCCTCACATCAAAGCCTTTCCCTTCCGGTTATCCCGATTTCTGTCACTTCGGGGCCATTGGTTCCGGACAACAACGTGTGTATACAACTTGTAGATAAGACCAAAAACAATACTATCATAATGAATCAATAACATGTTCAGATCTGAAATCATGGCACTCGGGCCCTAGTGACAAGCATTAAGCACAACAAGTTACAACAAAGTCATAAAGCACTGATTAAAGATACTAGGCACCATGCCCTAACAATCTGATGCCATTACATGAATGATCTCATCCAATCCCTACCATCCCCATAGCCTACAGCGTGGGATTACTCACTCATAGATGGGAGAAACATGGATGGTCGATGGAGAAGCGATGGTGATGATCTCCTCCAATTCCCCGTCCCGACAGGGTGCCAGAACGGAGTTTCTGGTGCTGTTTCGTGGAATCTGGTGGTGGCGGTGGAGCGGAACTCCTTCTGGAAAAACGTCGACCCCCCCGAAGTTTTTAGGTCAGAAGGCTCCTTATAGGCGAAGAGAGAGACCGAGGGGGTTCCTGGGGGGCCCACACCACCCCCTGGCGTGGCCTGGCCTAGCCCACGCCAGCAGGTGGTGTGGCCACCCCTGGCTCTTCTCCGTCTCGTATTCTGGCTCCTGGAGTCTTCGGGTGAAATAGGATTTTGGCATATTTTTCGGGATTTTTCCTGATAGTTGATTTTCTGCACAAAAAGTAGACACCAAGGCAATTCTGCTGAAAACAGCGTCAATCCGCATTAGTTGTATCCAAATCACACAAGTATAGAGGAGAAACAATAGCAAAAGTGTTCGGGAAAGTAGATACATTTTGGACGTATCAGTTGCTCCATCACAACTAGTGATGGGTTTAGCCTCAATCCATTTGGTAAACTTATCCACCATCACTAAGAGGTGAGTAAATCCACTTGGAGCCCGTTTAAACGGCCCTACCATGTCAAGCCCCCAGACCGCGAAAGGCCATGTTATAGGTATTGTTCTCAGCTGATCAGCTGGAACATGAGCTTGTTTGGCGTACTTTTGGCAGCCTTTGCACGTCTTGACCAGCCGTTCGGCATCTGCCTTAGCTGTAAGCCAGAAAAAACCGTGTCTAAAAGCTTTTACCTCTAAAGATTTGGCTGCAGCATGGTGACCACACTCGCCTTCGTGGATTTCTTTTAAGATTTCCACTCCTTCTTTCAGAGATACGCAGCGCTAAAAGACCCCAGATATACTCCGCTTATAGAGCTCACCTTTAACTAGGCTTTTGCTTGTCGGATAATCTGCCGGCTCAGAACCTCGTCTTCGGGTAATTTGCCATCTACCAAATAGTCAAGGTAGGGTTAGGTCCAGCTGGGAATTACAGCCAGAACTGCTATTAGAGGTGAGTCAAATCTGGTCGCATATTCTTCGTTCACTCCCTTTATTGAGGGAACTTTGAGGTGCTCTAGAAAAGTGCCATCTGGGACCTCTTTCCGTGCAGAGCCTATTCGAGATAGTGCATCTGCTTCCTCATTTTCTACTCGAGGGATGTGTTGAACCTCAAACCCTTCGAACGATTTAGATAAATCATCCACGATAGATTTATTAGCTGCCATGTTCTTATTTGCATTACAAATATCCGACCCTTCCTGAGCAACAAGATCCGAATCTCCATAACACATCAAACGTCGGATGCCGATATCCTTAGCAATCCGGATTCCATGCAGCAGTGCTTCATACTCGGCAATATTATTTGTCGCTGTGAAGTGGATCTGCAACACGTATAGAAGTTTATCTCCTTGGGGTGATTTAAGCACCACGCTAGCCCCCGAGCCCCCACGAGCCTTAGACCCATCAAAATATAGGTTCCAATATTCCGACTCAGGGAGGGTCATATTCTCCTTCGTCTCTCTCCAATCAGCAACAAAGTCGGCAAGGATTTGGGATTTTATTGCTATCCGAGGTTTGTACTCAATATCGAGAGCTGAGAGCTCTATGCCCCATTTGGCGACGCGTCCTGTGGCGTCACTGTTGTTGATTATATATCTCATGGGAGCTATGCTCACCATGGTAATTGGATGCTCCTGAAAATAGTGTTGTAGCTTACGAGATGCCAAGAACACACCATAATCTAGCTTTTGATAGTGTGTATACCGATGTTTTGATTCTGTCAAGACCTCACTGACAAAGTAGGTCGGACGTTGCACCAAGTGTTCCTGATTTTCCTCCGATCTCTCCACTACCATGACAATACTAACGACCTTGTTTGTTGCAGCCAGATAAAGCAACATCGATTCTTGTGGTTCCGGTGCAGCAAGGATAGGAGCAGATGAGAGTAATTTTTTAAGGTCTTGTAACGCATCTTCTGCTTCATCGGTCCACACAAAATCCTTTGTCTTTTTCAGGAGTTTATATAATGGTGCGGCTCTTTCACCGAGCCGGCTTACGAACCGACTGACTGCGGCAATGCCGCCAGTTAGTCTTTGTACGTCTTTCAGGCGAGTTGGCCTGGAAATATGAGTATAGCCTTGATTTTGTTTCTGTTCACCTCTATGCCCCTTTGGGACACGATGAAACCTAACAATTTTCTGGCTGGGATTCCAAAGAAACATTTCTTCGGATTAAGCATGATGTTGTATTTTCGTAGATTGGCGAATGTTTCCTCCAAGTCAGAAATCAATGTTTCCTTCTTTTTGTACATCACCGCAATATCATCCACATATGCATGTACATTACGTCCGATTTGATCGTGGAGGCAACGCTGCATTATGCATTGGTACATAGCTCCTGCGTTCTTCAGCCCAAAGGGCATCGTAAAAAAAACAGAAGGTTCCGAAGGGGGTTATGAATGAAGTTTTGACTTTGTCAGATTCCTTCATCCGGATTTGGTGATAACCGGAATATGCGTCGAGAAAACAAAGGAGTTCCGAGCCTGCCGTAGAATCCATAACTTGATCAATCCTAGGTAGAGCAAACGGATCTTTGGGGCAAGCCTTGTTCAAGGCAGTATAATCAACACACATCCTTAAATCAGTGATGTCCTTTTTAGGGACCATTACAGGATTGGCTGACCACTCAGGATGGATGACCTCTTATATGAATCTGGCTAACTCGAGCCGTGCTAGTTCCTTACATATTGCCTTACGCTTTTCTTCGCCGAATGGTCGCAAGGACTGTTTGACGGGTTTAGCGTTCGGGTTTACATTTAAAGAGTGCTCGGCAAGTTCCCAAGGTACACCGGTCATGTCAGATGGCTGCCATGCGAAGATATCTTGATTTTCTTTGAGGAACTTGACGAGCGCGCTTTCCTATGCGCTATCTAGGCCTACACCTATCTGGGTCACCTTGGAGGGATCATTATCCTTCAATGGCGTCTTCTTCGTCTCTTCTGATGCCTTGAACTCCGGATTCGGCTTTGTCACCTCCTTCTTCGTTGCTAGAATCTCGGACGGATCTATGCTCTTCTTGATCTACTGGTACTCCTGGGCGTGCAGCACGGCTTCAGTAAAGGCGCCATTTCCATCCTCGCACTCTCGCGCTTTCTTTGGGTCTCCCCTGATGGTGATCACGTTGTTGGGACCTGGAATTTTCATCATATTGTAAATGTAACACGGACGAGCCATAAAAGCCCAGTAAGCCGGACGTCTGAATATAGCGTGGTGCGTGCTCTTGAACGGGACCACTTCGAAGGAAAGTGCCTCCGTCCGATAGTTCTTTGGAGTTCCAAAGGTAACATCCAAAGTGATTTCTCCTAGGGAATTTGCTTGTCTTCCTGGGTCTCTGAGATCTTCATCCGGCATAGCGTTTTGACATACAAAATATTAATACTACTGCCACCATCATGAGAGTCTTGGAGAAGCCATAAGCATCAATAAGTGGATTGACGATTAAGGCGTATTTTCCTCGCCTGTGTAGCTTAGGCGGATGATCAGTATGGTCAAATGTGATTGCCACTTCCGACCAGTCCAAGAATTGAGGGACAGTCAGAGCCGTTGCGTTGAGCTCATGTAGCACTGCCTTTTTGACCTTTGCTTGTCGAGATCTGAGAAAGGTGACGTAAGTGTCTTTTTTGGTCGGAAATTTTTTCTTTCCTTCTGGCTTGGGATTTGAAGCATCAGCTTCCTCCATGTCGGAATCTTCCTTGGTCTCTTTATCCTTTTCGGGATTCTTCTTTCCCTTCTTCCGCTTAGCTTCATAGCCAGCGGTATCATCTCTCTTAATGTCGTCATTGAAACGACACTCAGAGTTTGTGTGGGACGAGCCCCCATTGGCATCTAGGTGATGCACACATGGGTTATTGGAAATGTCGGCCCAAGAGTAGGTTTGGCCAGGCTACTGGTCTCCTCTACCTTGAACTCTTGACGTCCCACGGTCGCGTTTGTGGCCACCGCCTCGTCCTCCTCGTCCTCCAGACCCGAAAGTAGCAGTGACTACTGCCGTTTCGGCGTTGGGTTTTTCTTCCGAGGTATTCTTGCGCTTCTGAGCTTGTTGCTTTGGTTGTTTTTCCGACTGTGGCACAGCCAGGGCTTTGAGTAATCCCTCTACGTCGTCGTCAACATCTGCATACTTGCTCGCTGTTTCTATCATCTCTCCCAAATCAGTGACTTTGTCACACTTCAAGCGATGACGTAATAAACCAATTGGGAGACCTGCAATGAAAACTTCAATTGTAGTTTGGTCATTTACTCCCTCACAGGAGTTCTTGGTGTCGATCCATCATCCGAGATAGTCTCGGCAAGCAACGCTGTAGGTCTCCGACCGTACAGGGCCTCCGGTATGTGCCTTTGAAATTCCGAAAGAACGCACTTTGCATGTCATACCAGTTGTGGATGGTGTTCTCCGGAAGTTCATTGAGCCATGATCGTGCCGTCTTCCGCAACATAAGTGGGAGATATCGGGTTGCGACCAGGCTATTTCCGCCTTTGGCAATGCAGCAAGCTTGGAAAAAATCCTGTAGCCAAGTATCTGGCCGAGCTATGCCGTCGTAGGCCTGAATATGTCTTGAGATAGCAAATACTTCCGGAAATCTTGTAGCTCTTATGCGTGGTCCGAAGAATTTTGGGCCCACGTATATGTCATCATTTTCATAGTGCCGCGCCTCTATATTGGAGTTGATCCTGTGCCTTTCATCATTTGGGGATAAAGATCGTCCCGAGTGACGGCTATGGCTGCGGTGCCTTGGATCCAGACTTCGGCTTCTACCACCACCTCCTCCACCACGACGTCCTCCTTGGCCTCCTTGGGAGCCGTTGTGAAGGCTACTTGGCGGAGAGGGTGGAGCAGCTGGGTTATTTCCGGCTGATCGCCGGCCTCCGTCCGGAGCGTCATTATTCTGGTTTCGGGGAGGGTCTTCATTGTGACGAGCCCCCTGCCGGCTTGACTCGGCGTGGTTTCCGTCGTTCCTTTGTTCGTTACTCCCACCATGGTGGGGCTCAGTCGGACGGTTTGTAGGTGTAGGAGGTGGCATCCTTTGACGATCCTCCTCCCGACGTTTCTCTTTGTCTTCTCCCCTACAATCGTTTGACTCTCGTCGGGGAGGGTTTCTTGGATATAGTGTAGCAATTGATTCTTGCTCGGTGGCTGGAGCGACATTGCGCCAGTCATGTGCAGCTATGTGATGCTGTCCTGATGATCCAGTTCCGGAGTAGTTGTCTTCCTGTTTGTCGGAACGGTGATGCTGCTCCGGAACATGCTGGGGCCTTATATCATTCCAGGCTGAGTCCGTGCGACATTGGTCGGATTTGGAGACCAGTTTTCCGCTTCCGGATTTCGTAGCCCTTTGCTGTTCCAAACCCTTGGTGAGTAGCTTAATGCCCAATCGAACCTGCTCTGGGCCTGGATTATTTGACAGAATATCCCGCGCTACAATAGTGTTTTGTACCGGTGTTGGATACACCAGATCTCCTTTGCTGTCGCAACGAGGCATCCTTGAGTCTCCTTCGAAGAGAACCTTGTGTACTTCCGGGAATTGATCGTCACGTGTGTGACGTTTCCAGGTATTCTGATGCTGCCGAGAGATGTACTTCTCCGCAGTTGCCATGCATTTCTTCTCCTCCTCGATGTTTTTGGCTTCATCCAGGAGTTGTTGACGACGCGCTTCTAGGGCCTAGGCCCTTTCGTCCAGTTCTTCGGCAGTAAGTTCTGCAGCTGTAGGGATAGGTGTGGTTAATGGAGCATCGATGAATTTACGTGCACCTTCAGTGATCACATGTCCATCCATCGACTCTTCTTTGGGCTTGTCTGGGATAAGTGCTCCATCCGAGTCTTCCTCGTATTCCTCGGCAATCACTTCCTCTGGCGGAAGGTCTTTTGCCAGGGTCTTGTTCTTCTTCTTTGCCTTCTTGGCAGCGCCGGTAGCAAAGATGGCTTTGGGTCCGTTTCTCGGAGTCAAGCTCTGATCGGTACTTTCGGACATCTGGACCTCGGGATTATCTCCAATTTCCATGTCATCCTGCGCTTTGGGAGAGTTTTCCCCGGATCCTTCATCCATGGATTCTTCTTCCTCTGTGACTTTGGAGTTACACTCCTCTTCATACTCCGCGGAGAACTTTCGTAAATCTGCTGACGTCATCGATTCATCCGAGGATGTGGGTACGTCGGCGTTTGTTCCGATCGCCTCCAGAACTGAGTCGGTGTTTTCTCTAGCATCGGCAGAGCCGGATCCGGATCCAACATACGCGACGAAGTGTGATGCGCCCCTCCTGAGATAGCTGCGGTCTTCATAGTAGTCTTCATCAAAACGTTTGATGGTCTCGAGGATTTCGTCTACGCCTAGGTTCTGCATCATCATACGCCTTAGTGTGTATCTCAGGAAAGGCCTGTCTGTTCCGGCATTGGCAGAGCCGCAACCATGGTTGTTACAGTGCTCCTCCTGGATCTCGACTTCAGCAGTCCGATCGATCTGAGATTTGACCTCACCCAGGAGATCCACTCCAGATTCGACTTGAACCGCAAGATCTGCTTCAGGTTCAGCTTTCTCCACTATCTCCGTGATTGGTGCGGGCTAGCTGGGATTAGGGATTTATGAGATCCAGAACTCTGCCGCCTCCATGGACAAAGGGGATCCAGAAATTTCTTCTGCCTCTATCATCACCGCTGGGGTGGGTGGGGCAGTTTTAGCAAAGCCGATGTAAACATCGATCTCGCCAAAATAAATGATGGTGTAGGCAGTCACAACCTCCCTAGCCGGAATCCAGGTCTCGTCGAGAACGATGAGAGGGACGCCGCTGGCATAGAGGATTCGACCAACGACGATAGTCTCGCCAATTCCGATTCTTGCAGATTCTGCTCGGAACGCAGATCCGAAGCTCACTTGCCCCACGGTGGGCGCCAACTGTCGTCGGATTGATGACACGTACACCATGAGGGGGTCTTCGAGGCGTGCGGAAGAGAGGGGTGTGAGATGTATGGTGTTCTAGGACGGTGAGCACACAAGTTTACCCAGGTTCGAATCTGCCGACTTTGGACGGATCCTACTCCTGCTAGCAATCTAGTAATATGGCAGAGCCGGAATATGGGTTACAAGGGTTCGCCTGTGCGAGTTGAGATTGTAGACTATTGAGGGTGCCCTAAAGGCTCTCCCTAGGTCGGCTTATATAGATATCCGGCCTAGGGTTTACAAGAGAGATCTATCCGACTACGACTAAGAGTCGAGTACAGAGTACATCTTGAACTACAAGTAACACTATGGGCCTAGGTTGGTAAGTCTTCTGGGCCTTCCTGTAGCCAGACTGGACTCCGTCTTTTCTCCCTGACTGGGCCTCCCATGAAGCAAAGCTCTAACCCGAAGTGGGCCACCCTGGTCAGTGAGGAACTGTGAGGATACCCGGAAAGTATATCCCCAACAGGAAGAACAAGCTAGTGGTTTAACTGAGTAGAGTATTTCGTAACCCTCTCTATATGAAGATTCATAACCCTCAAAAGCCGTAAGATAGGTTGTCGGTGCCTTAATGTATTTTTGTTAGCTATGTTTAGCAAAGATGTTCCACAGAGCATTCTTGAAAGAATATACATATATGAGCCTGACTTTTAAACGTTGTAGTTTGTGAGACTTGGTTGATATCTAGTAAACTCATGAACAAACCAGGGAGTATGACACATATGCTCCACCCTTGAGGTAGTCTAATGGTAACTAGGTACTGGTTATGAATTTGAGTGAAACATGTTCACACAAAACTTGCAATTCAAGGTATAGTCCACTGTTCAAGTGTAAATGGATTTAGCTTAAAAGATCTAGGTGGAAGTTCAACCTAACAACCTTTGTTGAAACAATGGTATATAAACAAGTAGCGACGATTGACAAATCTCTAAATGGGCATTTGAGATCTAGTGGGGGATTGTTATAAATAATTGGGCCACATTGAGGTGGCCCATGTAGGTTTCATATGTTCAACTATATCTCAAATCCCATGCGTGACAGCTCACATGTGTTTGGCCCATGTGGGGGAAGCTCATATGTGCAAGAGGAGTGAGACATAAGTTTAGTCCACATGGATGATGGCTTCATAGCATCTAAACAAAGAATTTTTACTACAAGATATGTAGCAGATAACCCATGATCCAATCTATGTGAAGCTACTTGCAAGGAAGGTCAGATCTACTTACCCTCGAAGAACACGAGTATTCACGATCTAGATATCACGGATGATGTAGTCGTTCGGACGTCAGATCAATCCGATGCAGCGGCACACGAGCAACACCTCCGAGATTCTCACACGTATGGCTTGACGACATCTCCTCCTTCTTTATTCAGCAAGTGAGGGAGAATATACTAGTGAGATCCTGGTAGCATGATGGCATTGCGGTGGATATGGTGGAGAACTCCTGCAACGCTTCACTAAGCATGCTACGCGAGGGAGGAGTGTAGGAGAGAGGGAGGGAGGTGGTGCTACATAGGAGGATGCGCTACACCCAACCCTCACCCTCCTTATATAGGGGTGTAGGGGCGCCAGCCAGACCTATCCCCTCCTCCAAGAAGACGGAGAGACGACCAAAGGGGGAAGGGAAACTCCCCCTTCCATACACCCCCCAGGGTTTCCCCCAGGGGTTTGGCGCATAGGCCTATTGGGCAATGGTGCCATGGACCATGTAGGATAGGGCGCCCCTTCAGGTCCATGTAGCCCATCCTCACAGGTGGGCCCCACATGTGGACATCCGGTACCTTCCCAATACAATACCGGAATAACCCAAACTTTTTCTAGAACCTCCAAATAACTTTCCCATAAACTTTATATACCTCTCGACCATTCCAAAGCTCCTCTTGATATCAAGGATCTCATCGGAGACTCTGAGTCAATATTCGATATATAGCACCATCTATTATGTCATCAAACCCTAGCGACATCGAAGCATTAAGTGTCTGACCTTATGGGTTCTAGAACATGTGGACTGTCGTGGTGGTGTCACGGCAGATGCCATGGATAGGCCAAAGGTGGGGACTAATACACGCTAGGGGAATCCAGGGAGGGATAATGAGGTGATTCCTCACACAGAAGTTTGTATTTGCTTTGCTTCCAAGATTACAAGTGCTCCTAGAGCTGTATTGGCGAGAGGAGGAAGAAGAAGCTCTCTTACTCTCACACACAGTTCCCTCCTAAAACCCTCAACCAAATCAGAATAGCCCAACCCCTTCTACAGAGGCCCTAGCCCTCCTTATATAGGGGTGACTAGGTCTCAACTTAGGGCATACGTGGAGGCATATTCCTGAGAATATGCCTTCTCCCAAAGTAGTAAACCGACCGGGTTGCTTTTCCCCCGCATCACACTTGCAGAGGCTACGTGAGCCTCTGCGGTGCTTGCGTCAGCCGACATGAGCGTCGTCACCCTTGTCGGCCACGCCTCGGTGGTCCTCCCCTTGTCCGCTTCGCTCATGCTGTGCGTTCCGAGGCTTCTTTTGACCAGCGAGATTCCTTCCTTCTCCTAGAAGCTAGATGTGACCCGGATCATAGTTGATCCGGCCACACCCGTTCCTGCATATAAGTTAAATAGGCATTTCCGACTTACTGCTTAAGTCGGATGAGACTTAGTTAGGCGGACGCCCCCTGGTCCGGGTTACCCCGTGATTCGGCCTGCCTTGAGGTGACCAGGCCAGCATCTGCTTTGGCCTTGGCGAACCTCGGCTAACTCGGCCTTTATACCCCGGCGTGACCCTACCTGGGGGTATCCCCCCAACATTAGTCCTCGAAGCTGGTGCGGTCTTAGCTGCCTTGGCTGCTAAGGCCACATCAGGTTCAATTATATTTGTGCTTTGGACGCTATTTCCGAGTTACCTCCTTACCTAGGATTATATGGATTTACGTTCCCTTCGCACGTTCTAAGTTTTCACTTGCCGGCCGGGTTACCACTTCGACTCAGACCTCATGGTTTTACTTTCCCTCTGCACATTCCAAGTGTTCACTTGCTGGCCGGGTTACCACGGTTCTCTCCAGGTCTTCCTTCCTTCTCTCATACGCCAACCCACATGGAGGCTAATCATTAGGTTGCCTTATTTTAAGGGCCAGCTACAGTAACCGCCGCAGTAATTGTCAGTTATCACTGCGCGCGGGTCACGTCACGCCTGCCTCCTCGTTTACCGCATCAATGCGTCATGTCTTGGGATCAACTCCACTCTGTGGCCTTCCGTGTGTCTCCTTGCTGATTGGTCGATGCGGATAATACACGACCACAGCGTGTGGCGTGCCCGCAGGATTCGATCCCACTTTCCCCTCGTGGGAGTGGTTAAATAGGGGAGGGGCGCAACCCTTAGGATTTTTTCCCCTTCCGCGCCCCTCTGCCCCTAGCTCTTCCTCTTCTTCGTCTTCCCCGCGACAACGCCGCCGCCAGTGCTTCCAAGTAGCAGCGTCACCGCCACACCTTTTCCCCCACACCTCTACATCGTCGACGGCGCTACGCGCCTCCTCCACCACGGGTTGCTGCCAATCTAGGCCTTTGCCCCCCGCCGCCACTAGCGCCAGCGAGGACAACGCACACTAGATGACGGAGGAGGAGCTCGTCATCGCCGAGCAAGAAATGGAGGAGGACGCCGCGACGGCGGACCGTGGTGCGTGGGCCAGGTCCTGGGTCTGCCAAGACGACCTGGACTGGCTCTACCGCACCAGACGCATTCCCGCCGGCGTCGCTGCGCGTCTCGCCTCCGCCGAATTAGCCCCCTCACCCAATCCGGGTGAGTACGTTGTGTTCTTGTCCCACTTCTAGCGGGGGTTCGGTTTGCCGGTCAGCGATTTCTTCCGGGATTGGCTAAACACCTATGAACTCCAGCCGCACCACCTTCCTGCCAACGCTATTACTTCTCTTTCCGCTTTCGCTTCTACGATCAAAGGCTATGCCGGACTATGGCCCACGAAGGAGCTATGGATCCGGTTTTTCGGCCTTCATTGCAATGTCATTCCGAACGTAGAGCTAGATCCGGAGGACAAGCAGCTTACTCAGTTCGGAGCTACGTCCATCTCACCTCGGAGGTTTTCCGTTTTCCCCCGAGTCACCGGGCTTTACTCCTGCAAAGGATGGGCCCGGACTTTCTTCTATGTTCGGAATACGGGCACCGAAGACTTGATCCGGCTGCTTCCCTATGCTCCGGGTCCACCTAACCCGGAATTGTGGGACGCCGTCCCCAAGAAGCCTACGGCCTTGGCCAACCAGGTCAACAAGAGGTTCGCGGAGCTGAAGAAGCTCGGGTTGCGCAACGAGGATGCTATGATCACGTTCGTGCGCAACCGGATCCCCCCCCCTCCAGAAGCGCACTCACAAGGTGTGTCACATGAGCTTTGGCCGCGACCCCAACCGGACCTCATCCTTCGAGTTGAGAAACACGGAGATCTATCGCCGGGTCAAGGCTCTCTTCACCACCCACAAGGACTTCTCTGCTGAGTGGACGTGGGGAATTGAGCATTATTGCCGTGATAGGCTTCCTCCCACGGTAAGCTTTGTGGCACAAAATTACTCCAGATTTAGTTTTATGTTAGTCATTGTTGCATTTTTGACTATGTTGTTCATTCTTTTCCTCGGCTATTCCTTCAGCAGACCCTTGAGGACGGCACCGATTCGACCCTTAAGTGGGCGCCCGACCTGGAGACTCCGGACGAGGAAGAGCCGGACCAGGAGATGTTCCTCCCGATGATCGACGCTACGAAATGACCCACCGGTAAACTCTCTTCTATTAGATATTGGCCCGATGATGAAGATGACTCGCATATCGAGGTGATGGAACCTGTTGACGCTGTCCCCCTTTCTTATGCTTTTCTGGCATTAGCTCACCCCGGTGGTCATATCCACGAGGACCCTCCCCTTGCTACGGGCGAACCTATTCCGGTAGCGCCGAAGAAGAAGCGTGGAGCCGCATCAAGTTCCTCCTCCGGACCTTCTCAGTCCGCCAAAAGGCGAAAGAAGTCCGGAGACAAGACTGCCTCCAAGCTAGTAGGCAAGGCCCTAGCACGGAGGGCTCGGAAACCCAAGGAGCCCCAAACCTCGGATGCGTAAGTCTTTTTTCCCTCTGCAACTTGTTCTTCATTGCACTATTGTAGTCTCTTTTCTGACTCGATTTGATTCAGCAGGGCTGCGGTGGAGGTCGCTCAGAGTGGATCTAGTATCTCTTCCCCGCTCCGACCTAGCCCTTCTCCTCCTCGTGACGACGAGTCACGCCTGCTGAGCCCTATTCCAGAGGGTTCTGCAGCTGCTCCGAGTTCTATTCCACCTCATCAAGAGGGAGGTAACCTCAGAGCGGGGGAGACTGGCCCAGCTGAGGCGGCGGCATCCACAACTTCGGCTTCGCCGCAACCAGCAGCTACTGAGACTACCTCGGCACCAGCACCAGCTCCAGTACCAGCAACCAAACCAGCACCAACACCGACCCCGGCACCAACACCAACTCCGGCGGCAAGAACATCAACAATGGCACTAGCTCCAGCAACCAGAGCACCAGCTCCAAGCTCCTCCGCCTCGTCCGAGTCTTCTCAATCTCGGCGAGGAAACATTCCGGTAGCTCCTAAGGGAAAATCCGCTGCAACCACTTCCTCTTCCCAGCAGCCAAAGGGCAAAAAGGCTCCTGACGCTACTAAGGCAGCATTCGTCGAAGTTGGGCAGCGTACCCTCACATCCATGCTCGTCAAGAAAGCTCCAGCAGCGAAGGACGCCCCTGCCGAGCCAACCGATGCACAACAAAAGGTTCTGCACACCAGCCCAGCCCTTGCCTTGGTTGAGAGGAAGGAGGCACACGCGAAGGGCTTGGTGGCGCCCCATATGCCTACCGGCGAGCGGTACCCTCCGATGTTGATTGAATTCGTCAACAACTAGAACAAGGCGGAGTTCGTCCATGACGATGATCTCCCAGAGAGGTTTGGCCCCGCCAAATTTTCCGCCCAAATGAACACAGCCGCTAAGGCAATCAACCTCGCGGGTCGGATGATGGAGGTACGTCGCTTCCCCTTTACATGTTGTAGATAATGATGATATAACCATTAGTCCCCGAGCCTCCGGGGGAGTAACTTGTTACTCGGTCGGATGCTCCTTAGAGAACCAACGTAGCTCCGAGATAACTTTGAATATGCACACACCTAGAGCCGGGTTAAGTTCCACTTGGCCCGGATCTTGTACACTTCGAATATGCACACACCTAGAGCCGGGTTAAAATCCACTTGGCCCGGATTTTGTACACTTCGAATATGCACACACCTAGAGCTGGGTTAAGTTCCACTTGGCCCGGATCTTGTAGACTTCGAATATGCACACACCTAGAGCCGGGTTAAGTTCCACTTGGCCCGGATCTTGTACACTTCGAATATGCACCAAGCTAATTTATGTTTTTGCACTCATTTCAGGTGACCACCAATCGCCGGGGTGCTGAATTCCAGCGTCTCCTGGATACTCACAAGACGCTACGCGCAAAGAAAGCTGCACTTCTCGCGGAATACGAGAAAAGGGGTAAATTTCTCCCTTGGCGCTGCTCCGTTTTTCTTCATCTTCCTCTGCCGAACTAATCTCATCATTCGGTTTCCGCAGCTGGGGTGGAGGCTGAGAACAAGATTATGCGGAAGAACCTGGAGCAGATCAAGGGTAAGTTGTTTTTGTCCGACCTTACTATGCTTTCCATCTCGTTTTCTCCTTGGCTCGGCAAACATTCATACCTCGGCTCTGCCGGGTCAACACACTATTTCAGCATCTCTTGAAGATAGTGTGCCCGTGCCTGATATGATGCTGCATTTTCTCGAACAAGCAGGGAAGCACCAAGCCGAGCTTAAGAAAAAATATGATGAGCTCGCCCTCCTCCGGACCAAGGACGATGAGAGCGCTAGGCTCAAGGACGAGATGGAGAAAATGAGAGTCCATCACCAGTCCGAGCTCCAAAAGGTTGGCCAGGATTTCACAAAAGAGTGCGAGCGCCTCACTCTCCAGATCGCCAAGGACCAGGATCTACTCAAGGGGTCCGACATCCAGCTTGGGTCAGCGAATGCTGAGCTTGCGCAGCTTTGCAAAAGGCGTGATTACTGTACCAGGGAGCTGACCCGGATCCTTAGCCATATATCACGTAAGTTCCTTCCCTTATCCGACATACTTCTCCGGGTTACTTCATATGTCTTTTCTTTACCTTCTTCCTTTGCCTTGTTTTCAGGCAAATTTCCAGAGGGCACTGCCATTGCGAGCGCAGCAGTTGTGGACTTCCGCCGAGAAAGGGGTACTCCCGCCGCTCCTGACGGTGAAGAGATTCCCTATGACATGGAGGACCTGTTGGTCAGCTTGTCATTTCGTGTGGAGCTCATCAAGAATTATGGTAGGGACATCCTCGACGTTGCAGTTCGCATCTTCAACACGTTCTGGCCTGGAGAAGATACTCCGGAGACCACCGCAATTCTTGTTGAGAAGCTGATGGAAACCGAGACCCAACTCGACCTCTGGAGGGAGTCCGCTGGACGTGCTGCAGCTGACACCGTTCTTCAACACATACTTACATGGTATGAGAAGATCGATCTCAACCTCCTGACGCGTCTGCGCACCGGATCCAAATGGACCAATGACCAGGAGTGGGTAGCTCGGCATCAGGCTTGCGCCCATAGCCTCAGCGAATACGCTCCCATTCATGAATGGGTTGAGGGACCGAGCTTCCTGGAAGTGGCTGGTGATGAAGAGGTTGAGAACGATGAAGATGGCTCGGACGGTGATGAAGAGGACGACGCTTCGGATATCGAAGACGGCGAAGATGACGCCGAGCTTCCTCCTCCTGCTGCTCCTTGAGCGAAAAAACTCGAAAATTTGTCAGATCCCCGGTATGCCGGGTGGAATTGTATCCCATATACATGTGATATTTTGCTACTAAGTTCCTATGTCGGATTAACTTGGGCATAGTCCCCGAGTTTCTTTTTCTTGTTCGTCCAATCTTTTGGCTCGGCTCGTGTCTACCTTGATTCGGTTTACGACTTATGAATCCGAGCCTCAAAAATTGTCTTAACAATACTGGGAAACTTTTAGGCTTAGCTCAAAAATAAAACATCATAACAATTTAAAAGTAAACACAAGGTTAGTCCGAAAAACAAACATCAGCTCGATTAAGTTCTTTTCCTTAGTCGTTTTTCGTGTGCTACGCAATTCCAAACTTGTTCTCTTGCTTGCCATGAAGCCAATTCTTGTTGGACAGCAGCAAGTCGAAGAGTTGGGTTCTTGGTGCTCACACATTACTAATCCGAGTTAAGTAGAACAACTTATTCCAGCTAACGCACAAAAGACAACAAATATTATTAAGGCAGTCCCCGAGTTACTGCTCGAGGTGCCAACATTTCATTGATTAGCTCATTGTCACCATACATACCGACACATGAGGAGACTCGGATACATACACTTCTTTGCTAAGTGTAGAAGGGACGAAGTAGAGCTATATTCCATGGACGCTTAGATTCCTCGCCGGACCTGTCCGCCTTGTTCTTTTCCTGTGGCTTTGCATCTATAAGATAATAAGAATCATTGTGCAATGCTTTGCTCACGATGAATGGCCCTTCCCATGGAGGGGATAATTTATGCATGCCAGTAGTACGTTGTACCAACCGGAGCACCAGATCGCCTTTCCGAAAGACTTGGGGGCATACTTTCCGGCTATGATAGCGTCGGAGATTTTGCTGATATATGGTGGAGCTGGACAATGCCAGTTCTCTCGCTTCTTCCAGCAGATCAACATCATTTTTCCGGGCTTCTTGCACTTCGGCTTCTGTGTATTGGGTGACCCTAGGCGAATCATGCTCTATGTCGGCTGGTAATACAGCTTCTGCCCCATATACCAGAAAAAAATGCGTGTAGCCTGTTGATCGATTCGGAGTTGTTCTTAAACTCTACAGTACCGCTGGTAGATCTTCTATCCAGCACCCAGTTAATCTTTGCAGCAGCTCAATGAGCTGGGGTTTTATCCCGGATAATACTAATCCGTTGGATCTTTCTACTTGTCCGTTTGATGCGGGGTGGGCTACCGAGGCTACGTCCAGCCGGATCTTCTTATCCCGGCAAAAACGCGCGAATGCTCCTTCCGCAAAATTTGTGCCATTATCGGTTATGATACTGTGAGGATAACCGTACCTTGATGTCCTTGAGAAACGTTACGGCCGTAGCTCTATCACATTTTCTTATAGGCTTCACTTCAATCCACTTCGTAAATTTGTCCACCATGACCAAAATGTGAGTCATATTTCCCCTTGCTGGTTTGAACGGACCAACCATATCCAAGCACCATACGGCAAATGGCCATGTAATTGGTATGGTCTTGAGTTCCGACATTGGCATATGTGTCTTGGTAGCATACCTCTGACAACCATTACATTTTCTCACCAGATCTTCTGCTTGCTCTAACGCGCTTGGCTAGTAGAATCCGTTCCGGAAAGCTTTTGCCACCAAGGCTCAGGACGAGGCATGATGCCCACACTCCCCTTGATGTATATCTCGGAGGATGTCAAGCCCTTCTTCCGGGTCAACGCATCGCTGGAGGACGTTGGTTACACTCCTTTTGTATAGTTTGGAATTGATGATCGTGTACGCCTTTGCCCTCCTCTGTGTTTGCCTGGACAGTACTTCCTAAGTGGGTAACGTTCCATCTTTCAGGAATTGAGATATAGGTAGTGCCCAAGCTGGTATCGCTCGCACAGGGAACACATCCTCATCAATTTCCATCATATCCACCAGCATAACCTCAACCGGATCAGGCTGAGCAGTCCCCGGGTCTTGCGAAGCAGTCCTCGGGTTAGCCGAGGCAGTCCTCGGGTTCGCCGAGGCAGTCCTCGGGTTCGCCGAGGCAGTCCCCGGGTTTCGTGCGCCACCTCCCGTGTCAATGTCCATGGGCACAACTCCGGATTCTGTGTCCTCCGGGACATAAATGGAGTCGGTTTTTGGGGATGGTCTGATGGATGGTTTCCTGAGGTGCTCTAATGCTACACCCGGTGGAACTGCTTGTCAGGTTGACCCGAGCTTTGACAGCATGTCGGCAGCCTCATTTTCCACCCGGAGTACCTGATGAAATTCGCACCCCTCAAAGTAACCAGATATCTTCTACACATGAAATCTGTATAGTGCCATGTTTGGATCAAGCGCGTCCCACAGTCCCGACACTTGCTGTACCACCAAATCCGAGTCGCCAAAGCATATGATCCGACGTATCCCAATCTCTTTTGCCACCTTGAGCCCGTGCACAAGCGCTTCATACTCAGCGACATTGTTTGATGCCGCGAAATGGATATGCAGCACATATTTCAGCTGGTCCTTCTTTGGCGAGGTAAGTACAACTCTGGCACCTAGCCCGGTTTTTGTTTTTGATCCATCAAAGTGCATTCGCCAATAGTTCGGATCTGGCAACGGCGGTTCGTATTGCACCTCGGCCCAGTCCACAAAAAAGTCTGCCACAGCTTGAGACTTGATTGCCTCTCTTCTGTCATATTGTGGCGCATAAGGAGCTAGTTCAATTGCCCATTTTGCAGTTCTTCCACTCGCATCCTTGTTACTCATTATCTCGGATATGGGGGCCTCACATATAATCCTGATAGGATGTTCCTCAAAGTAGTGCTTCAGCTTCTTAGCGGCCATGTACACGCCATACGCCACCTTTTGATAGTGTGGATAGTTCTGCTTTGAGGCTGATAACACCTCGCTCAGGTAATACACTGGCCTTTGCACAGACTTACCTTCCTCGTCGCGCTCCACCACTATCACTGCACTTACAACTCGGTTGGTTGCGGCTATATAGAGCAACATTGGCTCCTTTGATAATGGTGAGGCTAACACTGGTGCAGTGGCTAACATCTTCTTCAGGTGGGCAAAGGCTTCATTGGCCTGCGGTGTCCAAATGAACTTATCCGACTTTTTCATGAGTTGGTAGAGAGGAAATGCCTTTTCTCCCAACCGACATACAAACCGACTTAGCGATGCCAGGCAACCCGTGAACTTCTGGACATCGTTAAGACACTTCGGCAGTTCCATCCTTTCAATGGCCTGGATTTTAGTTGGATTAACCTCGATACCTCAGCTGGAAACAAGAAAACCGAGCAATTTCCCAGCCGGGACACCGAAGGTACATTTTTCCGGGTTAAGTTTCATCCTGAACCTTCTTAGGTTCGCAAACGTTTGCCTGATATCGTCAAGGAGCGTTTTGCTTTCCTTGGTCTTGATAACCACATCATCTACGTACACTTGTACATTTTGACCGATTTGGTCGTGCAAACATTTTTGCATACATCTTTGGTACGTTGCGCCTGCATTATGTAAACCAAACGGCATGGTGCGATAGCAATAAGCCCCATACGGGGTAATAAACGCAGTCTTTATTTGATCATCCGGATTCAGAGGTATCTAGTGGAAACCAGAATATGCATCAATGAATGACAACAATTCACATCCAGCAGTTGAGTCTATGACTTGATCTATCCTTGGCAGTGGAAATGGATCTTTTGGACACGCCTTGTTCAGGTTCGTGTAATCGATACACCTACGCCAAACCACCGCCACATTTGGATCATCCTTCTTCTTTTCCACCAGCACCGGATTAGACAGCCAATCCGGATAAAGAACCTCCATGATAAATCCTGCAGCTAGCAACCGAGCTATCTCATCCTCGATGACTTTCCTCCTATCTTCGGCGAAGTGGAGGAGAGGTTTCTTCACCGGCTTTGCTCCGGGTCTCACATTCAAAGAGTTCTCGGCCAACTCCCTTGGAACACCTTGCAAGTCCTGTGTGGACCAAGAAAAAATGTCCCGATTCTCACGGAGGAAGCTGACGAGCTCGCTTTCCTATTTATCACTTAACCGGCACCAATTGTTACGGTACGCTCTAGGAACATATCATCAACGGGAATCTTCTTGGTATCTTTCATGGCTTGGAAAGAGACACTTCCATGCGGGTTACTCAGCGCCGGCATATACTGCTGCGCGGACTAAGCCAATGCCGCCACCTCTTGAATCTTCCTTTTCTCCTGTGCATCACAAGTGACTCGGCTAAGTTAGATCCGGCCGACGCACATTCTATGGAACGTCAGAAATCCCCAGCAATGGTAATCACTCCGTTTGGCCCAGGCAATTTCATCTTCAAATAACTAATGTGACAGCTTGCCATGAACTTGTTTAGCGCTGGCCTTCCGAGTAACGCGTGGTACGCACTTTCCAAGTTCACCACCTCAAACTCCAAATTTTCGGTTCGACAGTTATCTCTCGTGCCGAACAATACGTCAACCCGGACCTTGCCTATGGGCTCGCAAGAAATGTCGGGCACAATGCCATGGAAAGTTGTCCTCGTGGCCTGTAGCATGTTCTCCGAGATACCCAACTTGCGCATTGTGTCCGCATACATGATGTTAATGCTACTGCCATTGTCGATCAGTACCTTTGAGAATCTTACATTAATGCTAGGCCCAATGAATGTCGGATCCAGCACCAAGGCATACGAACCAGGACTTGGCATAAGCTTGGGATGATCCTTTATGCTCCAGATGATTTCTTGGTTAGACCAAGGCATATACCTCGTCATTGCAGGCATTACTGCATTCACCTCCATATGTCGGTACTGCAAGCTCTTTCTATCTGTTTCCTCAGTGGTGAATACGCAGTAACTCTGATGATGCTCTCTGTACTCATTCCTCCCCTCATTTCCGGGGTACCTCTGATTCGGCTGATGCTGATTTTCCACCTGATGCACTGCATCCCTTCTCTCATTGTTATCATACCTCGGCGGAGGGGGAGGCAACATTAGCTGTTGCGTGTTCGCTCCGGAGAGCAATTACTGCCGGGGTAACTCCTGCCGAGGCTGATCATTCCGAGGTGCCTGAGCATTCCCCGAACCACCTTGTTCAATCTTGCGCATCCACTCACATTGCCTCGTTGTATGACCCGCTGGATTGCTCGGATTTGGCGTGTGAAACTTACACGGCTGATCCAACATCGACTCATAAGTATACCTCAGACGATCCTTCTTTTCTTGCCACTGTTTCTTTTGCTCCGGCGTCCAAGTTTTCTTGCCATCGTTTCTCGGAGTCCATTGCCCTCTAGTTTTCTGACATTGACTACCCCCTGCTCCGGGCTGATCCTGATTTATAGCTACAACTTGCTGCGAACCATATCGATGATCAGGTCTGTCATCTCTTCTTTTCCCTCTGTAGTCATTCCTCCGGGATGACCCGACTCCATCTCTCTGGTAGTACTCATCGTTTGACTCGTTCGACACGAGCCTAGGTTGAGTCGGATCACCTAGAGCATACGAATCTGCAATCCGGATCATCTCTGCCAACGTGGTTGGCATTTTCCTTTGCAACTTTTGCCACAATTCGCTTGCGTATATGCACCCTTGCGCAAACCATGCTATGGCCTGTGATTCTATCACGCCCTCACATGAGTTCCTCACCATACACCACCGGGTTAAGAACTCCCGGTCCGTCTCATTCGGCCTTTGCTTACACATAGCTAGGGTCTGCGGCCTATTTGGCCTCTGATACGTACTTGAAAAATTGCTGATGAACATCTCCTCAAAATCTATCTAGCAGATAATGCTTCCGGGTGGCAAATTGTTCAGCCATACCCTTTCCGGCCCTTCCAACATCTGGGGTACGTATCGTAGATCCCATCTCAAGTTGGCTGTGGCAATTTTCATAGCCGTAGTATAGTTTATCAACCAATCTTCTGGCTTGGTACTGCCGTCATACGTCTTCGTGCCCCTGGGTAACTGGAAATTGGGTACTGGTGGCTCCTTCATGATCCGGGGCCCGAAACATGCTGGACCCGGTGGACCTTGACATTCGATTTGTTTCGACCTATACAGTCGATCCAGTTTCAGCCTGGCATCATCCGACATCAAATTCCTGCTTCCCAATCTTGACCCTATCACATGGTAGTCCGGCCTTGGGTATCCCGCGTTTGCCATTTCCGAATCACCATCGTTGTACCGGTCTTGCTCTCGTGGAGCACCTCTCTATTGCATACCTCGGCCGACACTTTGCTCTTGCCTTGGTATATTCCGTTGCTGTAGTTGTCCCGCTCCCGCCGAGTTTCGCTGTCCGGCATTGCCGTTGACGGCGTTCCCTTGACCGGAATTGCCTTGGTCGCGGTTACCTCTGCCAGCTTCTCCTCGGCTCACACTTTGTCGATCATCATTTTTCTGTGCTTCTTTTCCTTTCCCTGCCCGTGTTGGGTCATACGGGATGATCTGCTTGTTTCTTCTGGCCGAGGTTACTACCTCTTCTCTCCTTGGGCCACCATGAGGAGACGATGCGGCTCCAGCGGATTTCTCCGGGTTACCGATCGCCGAATGAACAATCTTGGAGGCCCCAGCCCTCTCCGGGTTAGCTCTGAGTAGTTCCTCATTTTGTCTGTTCACGATCCGAACCAGCTCATTAACCCTATCTTGCTGTCTTTGCCGGGCTTCACACGTTACACCCTCTAACTCGGATGCAGCTGCATCTGTTGCTCTGAGGTTCTTTGCCGGGGTACTGTACCTCGGCAGCCCCACGGACAAACAGTTCTCTGATCCCTCAATTCCAGTATCACCTTCTCTGTTCATTTCGCTCATGAGATTTCTCCCCTTCACTTTTACAGCATCAACTTTGTTTGCCTTTGCATACTCGCGCAGCGTCATATTCCATGACTGCTGAGCCGCGGCAATCTTTTTCGCACCCTCTAGTATCTTTTGTCTAGTTTCCTCTAGCTCGGCCTGTGCCCGAGCCGGATCTACTGCTGCTACTATAGGGTTTGCCAGGCTATCCATCGCTTCCCTCAACACATTCTCCGGCCTCTCTAGTGGAGGACCTCTAGCTTTCCTCGGTGCCTTAGGTGTTACCTCCGGATCTGGCACCGGATCCTTGCTTGCGCCCGCACCAGGCGCAGTCATCATCACCTCCGCATGGTCCGGGGAGCGAGCGATACGCGCCCCGTGAACCACGGTAAGGGGTGGCTCCCCTGCCTCGACGACGTGCCACGGATGAACACACGACACATCGACAGCAACGTAGACCTTGTGCGCGCCGAGCTTGACGAAGAGGCCGTTGCACGGAAGTGGGCGCGTGCCGAAGCAGCCAGCGTTGTCGCTGACGAAGTCCAGCGCTCCAAAGCGCTGAACTAGCCCGGAGACGATGCGTTCGCCGGTGCCGATGAAGTTTCCCATCCGGATCTTGACCCCTGCTAGCGTCGCTAGCCCCACGGTGGGTGCCAACTGTCGTGATGGTGTCACGCCAGATGCCATGGATAGGCTAAAGGTGGGGACTAATACACGCTAGGGGAATCCAGGGAGGGATAATGAGGTGATTCCGCACACAGAAGTTTGTATTTGCTTTGCTTCCAAGATTACAAGTGCTCCTAGAGCTGTATTGGCGAGAGGAGGAAGAAGACGCTCTCTTACTCTCACACACAGTTCCCTCCTAAAACCCTCAACCAAATCAGAATAGCCCAACCCCTTCTACAGAGGCCCTAGCCCTCCTTATATAGGGGTGGCTAGGTCTCCACTTAGGGCATACGTGGAGGCATATTCCTAAGAATATGCCTTCTCCCAAAGTAGTAAACCGACCGGGTTGCTTTTCCCCCGCGCCACACATGCAGAGGCTACGTGAGCCTCTGCGGCGCTTGCGTCAGCCGACATGAGCGTCGTCACCCTTGTCGGCCACGCCTCGGTGGTCCTCCCCTTGTCCGCTTCGCTTATGCTGTGCGTTCCGGGGCTTCTTTTGACCAGCGAGATTCCTTCCTTCTCCTAGAAGCTAGATGTGAGCCGGATCATAGTTGATCCGGCCACACCCGTTCCTGCATACAAGTTAAATAGGCATTTCTGACTTACTGCTTAAGTCGGATGAGACTTAGTTAGGCGTACGCCCCCTGGTCCGGGTTACCCCGTGATTCGGCCTGCCTTGAGGTGACCCGGCCAGCATCCGCTTTGGCCTTGCCGAACCTCGGCTAACTCGGCCTTTATACCCCGGCGTGACCCTACCCGGGGGTATCCCCCCAACATGGACAGGACCGAGACACCTCACCGATCAGTTACCAATAGAGGAACCATGGATGTTCATGATGGATCACACATGTTCCACAAAGTTCTTTCATTGGTTGAACCATGATGTCGAAGATTCAATTAATATAGTATTCAATTCCCTCTTTCTAGCAATATTTTCCCGAGATTCTACCATCAGTATCACTATACCTAATTCAATCTCTTAACGACAAGTTCTCTTTTACTCATTCCGTAATATAATATCACTACTAATAAACACATTAGTTACATGCTTGCAATCTACTTAAGATGTTACATTACCAAGAGGGCCCATAGATATCTCTCTAGCACATGGAGTGTAAAATGAAGGGGTTCGTAGTAGTGCAACACCAATTGCAAGGATCTATTTAGGAGTAATTCTGTAATGGAGAAGGTTTCGGTGATATGCCCTTGTATAACAAAAGTATTTAAAGTTCATAAAGAACATGAATGATGTATTTGTCGTGGGAATGGCCACGACAGTCACTACCGGGGGTAGTGATTGAGTCAAATGGGGCAAGGGAGGGTTAGGCATCTGCGGATCGAGATTGGGGAGACACGGGGTTTTACCTAGGTTCATCCCCTGTAGGGTAAAGAGCCTACTTATTGCTGTTTGTATTGACCTTAGAGGGATTACAAGGGTGATGAGCTTGGCATCTGGGCGGTGAGTCGCTTCTAAGGGCTGTATAAAAGCATATATGTATAGAGGTTACCCTAGAGAGGCTAATATAGAGAGTCACCTCGCTAGGGTTTACAAAGATAGACACCAAATTAGTTAAGGGTTCAACGGATTTGACATAATCCGACTTGGTGTAGCTACACTTATGGGCCTTCTGCTTTCAGTCATCATGCTTCGGTCTTGATACTTTCCAATCGTCGTGCTAGCGAGCCCACTCGCCATGGGCATGGCTTAGTTGATTCCACCTCATGGGCATACCCCGATTGGCATATCCTTATCAGTAGTCCCCGAATGTGTCAGGGATTCGGTGGTGGTCTCGTGCTTGGCAGTCGGAGTTGGCGAGTGCACATGGAGAGCTCAAGTCGAATTGGTGGAAAAATCCCAAAATGGAGAAAACGTCATAGGTAGGTGAAGGAGGACTTCGATCAAGTCAGGGCAGTCAGATCATAGTACGTGAGTCGTCAACGGAGGCGAGCCGACACCATGTAAAAGTCGGCAATTCACAACAATGTTGACCATCAGTCGCATCCAAACTAGCCTTTAGGTAAATCCCAATAGTAACACGTGGAATTACCGCGCCGTAAATGGCTAATTTTCTTGCCGTTTGGAGAGTCCACTATTTAAGGGGGGGGGGGGTGAGGGCGCGGCGTACGGATATCACTCCGCCTTTCCTTCACTCGCTCTTCTCGCTCGTGTTGCTAGGCTATAATCCAATCGTCCATAGCCTCTACATCGCATAGCACTCCACTGGAATGGCCTCCAAAGATGTGTGGGGCAAGTCTCACTGCACTGAGAATATCCTAGCACCATTTTTCACCATAAGGATCCTCCCCAAGGGTTGTTATCGGATCCCACCGACGAGCAAGACCGAGCAGCATCCGCGGGAGGGGGGGGGTTATCTCGTTCCCAAGCCACCTAGAGCAGGGATTGACATTCCCCACATCCCTCTTCTTTATGCAATTCTGCGCCTACTACAATATCAAGACTTTGGATCTGGGGCCGCATAGCATCGAGCAGATTACCATTTTCATGGTGTTCTACGGGAGCTACCTTGGCTACCCCCGTATTTCTCGTTCTGGCTGGATCTATTCCACGGCCGAATCAACCGTGACCGGAAGAACATGCCGGTCTTGGCAGATGGAGCGATTACCTTCCAAGCGAAAGGACACACAGAGTTCTTCAAGATGATGCTCGCGAAGAAGGTGGCCAACGAGTGGAGGAAGTATTGGTTCTTCTTGAAGGAGACTGCCCTTAAGGGCGAGGTGGCGATGCCGGTGTACACCACCGAGCGAAGTGTTTTGCGGTAGCTGCTGGTGAAGAAATTGCTCGAGGCGCAGGCGATGGTTGTCGCAGAAATGCGCAACTGCATTGCGGAGATGGAGAAGGAGGGGTTGAAAATGTCAACCTATACAACCTCTGACTTGGCCGGTATCATGTCCCGCTTGTCGCCCGCATGCTCTGGATGTACTAGTACACTGGGTAGAACGATCTCACACGGTCGATCGCGACCTTATGGAAACAAGAGGAGTACATCGCCGTCTTGAAGAAGATCACTGACTCAAAGTTTGAGAGGTTCCAAGATGTGATGTCGCCATAAAGGTTGGACGAGAACCTGACCCCTCCCGTGAGTTTCTTCACCTTTCCAGTTGCAAGTATTTTCATTCGGTGATGGGTCATTGACCATTCTATCATGGAAAATGATTGGGATCCCCCACACGATACAACGCAAACCATCGTCCGGGTCCGGAGTGAGCGCGCGCACCCGTTGCTTTTCCTCAGCTCCAACTCACAAGTGTGGGGCCCTCCACATTGAGTCCTCCAACCTCATACCTTTGACTCTTTCCCGGACCAGCTGCACCGCCCGTTGGCTTTGGCCTTCCCAGTCCCAGTCCTAAGTGCCAGCCGAGCGTGCACCACCCCTCTTCTTGCAGGCACACGAGCCACCGCCAACCGCACATGGCATATGTAACTCCAGCCACAAGCGACCCAACCCAGATGAGGTTCTGCAGAGGTAGTAGGCCTTGGCGCTCGGGCTGCTACGAGGGGCCACCATGCTATCGACAGCGTGCACAATGCTGCTACGGACCGGCCCCTTCGTTGCCATGCACCTACTTTCAAGGGCACTCCGATGCCGGCGCACATACCTCGCTGACTCCCTGCAGCCATGGCCGCCTACCGGAGTGCTACACGAGGTATGTGATGCTCCTCCCCCACGAGCATGTTGCACGTTGTCGCCCGTGCTCCCCCGCTGAAGTGCTGCACGACACCGGTCATGCTCCGCTCGCACCAGCGTCCCCACATGACTTTTTTTACATGCAGCCATCAGCGGTGCTACCGGATGTCACTGCGCTGCTATGTGCGGTGTCAAGGTTTGCTACTTGCAGCCGACGGCGGCGCTTTTCTACAAGCGGTGGTGGCTCTTGCTACAAGCAACGATGGCGCTTGCTACAAGCGGCGGCGGCACTTTGCTACAAGCGGCGGCATCGCTTACTACAAGGGCATCGGGGGTTTGCTACAAGCGACGACGGCACTTGCTACAATGGCTATGGCTTTTTGATACAAGCGGCAGTGGCGCTTGCTACAAGGGCATCAGGGGTTTGCTACAAGCGAGGACGATGCTTGCTACAATGACTATGGCGTGTTGCTACAAGCGGCAACGGCTCTTGCTAGAAGGGCATTGGGGTTTGCTACAAGCGACGACAACACTTGCTACAACGGTGTCGGAGGTTTGCTACAAGCGATGGCGGCGCTTGCTACGAGCGGCGGCGACACTTTGCTACAACAGGCGACGGTGCTTTGCTACAACAGCGGCAGGGGTTTGCTACGAGCGACGATTGCGCTTGCTACAACCGTGTCGAGGGTTTGCTACCATAGGATTTCTACTACAATTTGTTTTTGTGGATTTGCATCCCATGATTAAATTTTCTACTACAATTAATTTGTCGATTTGTATATAGGAACGAATATTTTTTGCTACAAATGTTTCATGGATTTGCATTATATTTGCATCATATAGGGAAGATTTATACCACAACCAATCAAAATATTTGTATCACACGTAAGAAGAATTCTGCTACAAAACGTTTAGACTGATTTATGCTTCTAATTTTTTCGTTGGTCTTGCTGAACTCTCCTTTTGACATGGATTTTTATGGGAGAGCGTCGGGGTCAGGAGCATGTTGTGAATCACTGCTGCTGCAAGAAGCCTCGGTCGCCGTTGGCAGACGCAGCTCATAACTGCACGTGGAAAAAGGCCTACGAGGAGGGTTGCGGGCGTTTCTGGTGTGCGCGCACTGCGCGGAGAATAGTTGGAGGCGGGGATTTTCTTCTGTGGATTAGGGAGACACGCACATGAGTCTAGTGGTCCTTTTCATCGAATGGATGCCATGGGTTTGATCGTACGGTCCGGAACCCGGGGGATCGGGAGATTCCATCCCCAGGGGCGCTCAGTACGGTTCCTTCTTTCATTCATCTCGTAGACGTTCCGAGTGGTCGAACACTGGTTGCCTCCACTCGACGGCGAGGTGCCGAAGGAACTCCTGGCGGAGGGGGAGGCGGATATTTCGGAGAGTGACGAGGAGGAGGGGGAGGCCACCGATTCGGAGATTCGGAGTTCAATCCCCTGTCTATGGCCCAAAAGACGCGCTTGCAGAAGCGCAAAGAGGAAGAAGACAGTCGTGGTGTCCAGGAGGAGTACAATATTGAGCTGGAGATCATTGGGGAGCATAGCTCCAAGAGGTCCCGAGCCCCTCACAGGTGGCGGTGAAACCGGAGATGGTGTCGAAGTCACGCGGAAGGCGATTCTTATGGAGACGGGCCTCTCGCGTTGCCTCGGCCCCAAATTGGAGAAACCTGCGCACATCAGCACAGGACTGAGGAAACTTCCGGCCGCCAAGTACCCAAAATAAGTGACGTGACTTTGTCTAGATTCGGATGTATCTAGACATGTTTTAGTTTAGATGCATGTGAATTTAGATAAAGTCATGTCACTTATTTTGGGACGGATGGAGTAATAATTTGTGTTTGTGTATTGTATTTTTGAACTTTGCAAGTCGAGTCCATGTTACTCGTCTTTTATTGTGTTTTGCGGGTGATGCGTGTAAAATATATACACGAACTTTGCACTTGATTACTTGATATTCCAACATATTTGTATCATATATGGGTTATATTCATGTTTTATAATAATTACTGAGAATAATTCACATTTCCCATATTACTTTGAAATTAATCCTGACGAGGCAGAAAACCCCTGTTTAAATGTTTTTGACTTTCAGGTACCCAAATAACGTCCAATTAACCTGAAACTTCATAGGACCTAGCATTTATCAAAATGAAGAACAATGAACCAAAGATCTGCGAGAAAAGAAGACCGAGGAGGGAACGGGCACATCAGCCGCATCCCACCCCCTGGTCGCGGTTGGTATACTCTTTCCTCCCTCGAGTCTCTGATGCCGTCGACTCTTTCACCAAACGACTTGTCTTAACCTAAAAACTACTATATATACCCTTTTTTGGTGATCCTCGACACAGACGGAGGCGGAGATCAAAACACAGAAACAAAGAATCGCCTCTAGAGGGCTCCACCCCCTCCGGCGTGTCCATCATCAATACCTACAGCAAGATCCTCTCCATCCCCCTATTGTAATCTCTTGGTAAACATAATGTGCAAAGTAATATTTTATCTTCCCTTGATCTATTGTGACTCCATGTCTTTGTTTGAGTAGTGAATTGTTATGGCAAAGTAAAATAGTTCGTTTATTAGTTGCATTCAGTGTTGTTATCTTTTATGATTGTCTTCTTGTACAATATATAAGTGCACACCAAAAGGCTAGAAAAAGGGCGCCACATGGGAGTACGCTCCGCGTCGCTGCTGCTGCCTGCACGTGGCGGGCGCGGAGTGTCTCACGCGCTGTACCAGCCTTCTCCCGTGCGACACGTGGTGGATGCGGACAGGGTCACGGGTCCTTTTTCCTTTTCTTTTTATAGATTTGAACATAAAAACTGCGATATCTTTCAAACGGAGAGATCAAATCGATATCCGTTTTCACAGCCTTGATAGTCACGTCCAGATCTTCAAAACTAGATCCATTATTGATATGTTTCGATGAACTTTTTTCTCGTACTGCCTTTGGTGCGTAGGTTGCACTGTCTTTTGGTCTAGTACACGGTGCCTTCGGTTGCAATGCACTGCACGGTGTCCAGGCAGTGTACTACGCACTGTCCAGGCAGTGCACCGTCCATGCACTGCCTGATTGTTCTGTGTTGCACTGCCTTAGTTCGCAGTGCACTGCGTGGTGTCCAGGCAGTGTACTACGCACTTTCCAGGTAGTGCACCGTCCATGCACTGCCTTATTGTTTTGTGTTGTACTGCCTTAGTTCGCAGTGCACTGCACGGTGTTCACGCAGTGTACTACGCACTTTCCATGCAGTGCACCGTCCATGCACTGCCTTGTTGTTCTGTGATGCACTGCCTTAGTTCGCAGTGCACTGCGCGATATCCAGGCAGTGTACTACGCACTGTCCAGGAAGTGCACCGTCCATACACTGCCTCGTTGTTCTATGTTGCACTGCCTTCGGTCGTAGTGCATTGCGCGATGTTCATGCAGTGCACAGTCCATGCACTGCCTTGTTGTACTGCGTTGCACTGCCTAAGGTCGCAGTGCACTGTGCGATGTTCTTGGAGTGCACGGTATACTGCGTTGCACTGCTCGTGCACTGTCTTATTGCACTGCGTGGAACTGCTTTTCGTCGTGTGCACTGCATGAGCAGCTAGCCACGTGTCGGGTTGTCGTGTGGCTGGAAATACACGCGCTACCGTGCGGCCGGAAATACACGCGCTGCTGAGTGGCCGAAAATACGCACGGGTGATTCCACACGCCACGTGTCAGGCTGCCGTGCGGCCGAAACGCGCGCTTCCTAAAGAGCGCGCTCCCGCTAGTCGTTCCCAAGTGCACACATATGTTGGGGAATACATGTAAGTTGATTGCCGTGATGTAATGGAGTGGGGAGGACCATGGTGGATACAAAACCGTGGTCCAATCCATAAAATTACATTAGGAGGGAGATATAACGGGACCCTAGAGTTTATAGCTATGGTGGGACAATTATGTCTTAATAATTCCTATCTTTCCTTAGTAACATGGCCTTAGGATCCATCATAAGAGTTGTGTATGCACATTTATTTGGCTGCACCCAGTTAAGGCTCTGTCCCGGAAGAAACAATAAACAACCATACAAACAAATGAAATACCAATTGCCTAAATATTTACTCCCTTAAAGAAACTTGCTACTTGAGGAACTTGCTACTTGAGAAAACTTGCCACCGCTCCACTTCACTTCATTAGATCAATTTAACTTGCACTAGTTTACTTGTAGTTTCCACTAACACATACTTTATTTATTTTGTACCTAGTACGAAAACAAAACACACACTTAGATCCTAGCTTTGCATAGAGTGCCACATAAGAGGGTTATAGGGCTATAGAGAATAGATAGTTTACATTCAGATCCACATGGGTTCGACACTCAAATACTTATCAAATTGTACTACGATGATCCCCTATACTTGGAGGTTATCAATATACTTTTCTAGCGCCATTGCTGGGGAGCGTAGAGCTAGGCTTCTATTCTTGCTTGCATTGCTAGTTTATTTTAGTACCTTCTTCATTTATATAATACTAAAACCCAAAAAATTAGATGGATCCTTTTTCCAAGATTAACCATGAGATATATGATTTTTATGTCAAATATATTCTTTTGGGCACTAACCTTTTGGATGCAAGAGATAATATTGAAAGTTCCAAGGAAGGAGATGACAAAAGCCTAAGATTGGGGATGTCCATGCCACCATGATGTCTACGCACGCTTCTATTCTTGTAGACAGTGTTGGGCCTCCAAGTGCAGAGGTTTGTAGAACATCAACACGTTTCCCTTAAGTGGATCACCCAAGGTTTATCGAACTCAGGAAGGAAGTGGTCAAAGGTATCCCTCTCAAGCAACCCTGCAATCAAGATACGAGAAGTCTCTTGTGTCCCCAACACACCCAATACACTTGTCAGGTATATAGGTGCACTAGTTCGGCGAGGGGATAGTGAAATACAAGTGATGTGGATGATTATAAGTGGTAATTGTAATCTGAAATAAGAGTGGCAACAAGCAAACATGTAACAAGACTGATTGTAAATGGTGTTTCAATGCTTATAAACAAGGCCTAGGGATCATACTTTTACTAGCGGACACTCTCATATAAATATCTTCTCTTCATTATACTACTCTGAACTACTTTCCAGTTGGACGATGTAGGGCTATAACAGCACACCTTAAAGTTCACATTCCCCATCTAAATAATCCCTCACTGTCACCTTGAGCGCTAGATAGTTCCAACAAACACCACAATCTCATAGAGACATCCAACTCAAATTATACTCGTGATAAGTATTTTTGTAACCTTAGCCAAAGTGCCACACAGTGTGCACACTGTCAACTTCACACACATGGAGATAAGTAGATATTAATTAAAGAACTTGAGTAGCAGAATAGATCTATAGATTACAAAGCTCATGATCTCATAAGATCACGCATAGAGAGAGAGAGATGAACACATAGCTACCGGTAGAGCCCTTAGCCTCGAGAGAGAACTACTCCCTCCTCATCATGGGAGTCAGCAAAGTCGATGCAGATGGCTCCGGGGGCACTTCCCCGTCCCGGCAGGGTGCCGGAACAGAGACTTCTGTCCCCCAAATCTCTTCTTTGGTGGCGGCGGCGCTGTGGAACTTTTCATGGAATTCTGATCTTGCCCTTAGGGTTTTCGTCCCGAAACTCTTTTATATGCGAAGGGGCAAGGTCGGAGGAGCACCAGGGGCCCGCACCCCTAGTGGCGCGCCCCCTGGCCGCGCGGCCACCAGGTGTGGCCGCCTTGGTGCACCACTTCGTCTCCCCTTCAGTCTCCGTGTTGCTTCGGGTAAAATGTTGACTTTGGCTTTTGTCCCGTCCAATTCCAAGAATATTTCTTTACTAGCTTTTCTGAAACCAAAAACAACAGAAAACAGGCAACTGGCATTGTGGCATCTTGTTAATAGGTTAGTTCCATAAAATGTATAAAATACCTCAAAGTGTGAACAAAACATAAGAAAGTAGATATAAAACAAGCATGAACCATCAAAAATTATAGATACGTTTATGACGTATCACACCCCAAGGAGAAGAGTAAAAGGAAGAACAAGTGGAGGAAGAATGGAGTAGCTAGTCATCTCCTACACCAAACTATGGTAATGAACACATTCTTATTAATGATGATGATCTTTCATTGTCTAGTAGTCCTGTATGTGAAACAATTATGACTAATATATGGGAGGATGAAAGTGATATAATTGAGTTAGATGATCCAATATGATCATTAGATGACTTGTCTTTATATAGTGAATCTATTCAAAACTGTGAGATTAAGTTTGCTTTTGATGCTTGCAACTATTATGAGAGAGGAAGAGATAAGAGCCCTCTTTATATTTTTTGTTATTTAAAATGCAAGCTGCTGATCATTATATGCATTGGATACCACAACCTTGATGCCATTTATTCACATACAAAATGCCAATGCATAGGAAGAGAGTTAGACTTAAAAGTTAATGTCTATGTGCTTTGTGGTGTGCTCCACATGCTTTCAAATACTATTAAATTTGAGCACACATTGATATCCATGTAACATGTAAAATAACTTTACCTACTGATTTCAAACAATTAATTTAAGATTTTCACTTTTTAAAAAGTTTGAGAAAGTAAATGAGAAAGATGAGCAATGCAGAAGTTGGGGTCGACCTTGAAGATGTGTTGTTCATGCCAATGGAACCATTGCAAAATCTCTATCATTAAAACTTCTCCCATTATAAAACAAAATAAAAAAATTATTACTACTGTAACATCACCCTTGTATCTTACTTTCTCATCTTTGTGCCAAGAATAACCTCTTTTGAGAGGTAAGATCAAACAATTGTAACTTGCTATCCAGAAAACAGATTCCTAAGCTTCACTGCGAAAAATGTTAAAAATCATAGAAGAAAAATTTTGACCTGAAATTTCACGTAAGAAATATTCAGCTCTTTAACCACATTTAGTTAGTTCAAAGTTTTTGATTTGAGCAACGTAAGTGCCTCTGAAAATTCGATCTTTACAGACTGTCCAGTTTTTGACAGATTTTATTTCTATTATGCATTAGTCTTGTTACCTTTGTTTTGTGTCGTTTCTTTTTATCAAAGAGCAATATGAAACCCTAGTAACAGTAGCTAATGTTTATTTCATGATATGTCTTTGCTGTACCTATTGGGATTTAATTTATGGAGGCACTAACCACTCTAATCATTTTTTATGATGAGTTTTATGTGGAAAGAGTCTTCAAGTGAAAGAGTTGAGGATGATGAATGAAGATTAAGAAGGAAAAATGCTTAAGCTTTGGGATGTTAACCCTAGGAGCACCCCACATTTATAAAAGGAATACAAGCATTCAAGATTGGGGATGTTCAAGCTACCTCATAAACTCAAACCATCTTGATATCAGGTAAGTAAGCCTAGCTATATGACTATAAAGAAAGCGCTGTGTGGGAGGCAACCCGATTATTTTTATTTTTATTTTCTTTGTGTACTATTGCTGTAACAAGATGTCTTAGTTTTTTTTCTAGATTTTTTAATAAAGTACCAAGTTTTACTCATTTTGGATTGAAAATTTGAACATATATATGGAGTTGCATATTCCTGCACGAATCTGTTTACCATATGCTTTTTCATTTCTGCTCTGTAACTCTGACTGAGCTCAAATTTTAACTGTAGTTACAACTTTTCATACCCTGTAGGCTCGTAAAGTTTCAAAAAAATTGGACATGTTTGAGTAGGGTAAACTACTATGTTTTGCTGCTACTGTTTTTCTGGACAGATTCTGTCCCATTTTGTTTGATATATTCTTTGAGCTTTTAAGTTCAATCTTTTTGATTCTATCCCATTTTATTTGGTTGCACCCAATTAAGGCTCCGTACCGTAAGAAACAATAAACAACCATACAAATGAATGAAATAACAATTGCCTAAACATTTACTCCCTTAGAGAAACTTGCTACTTGAGAAAACTTGCCACCACTCCACTCCACTTCATTAGATCAATTTAACTTGCACTAGTTTACTTGTAGTTTCCACTAACACATACTTTATTTATTTTCTACCTAGTACCAAAACAAAACACACACTTATATCCTAGATTTGCATATAAGGCCATATAGCAGGATTATAGGGCTTTAGAGAATAGATAGTTTACCTTCAGCTCCTCATGTGTTCGACACTCAAATACTTATCGAATTGTACTATGGTGATCCCTTGCACTTGGGGGTTATCAGCAGGGGACAGCCAAATAAAGTGAAGCACGCTATCTTGGCCAAAATTCTGGAGAGCCGCCTAAGTCCCTCTAACCCGAGGAGGAAGAGGAAACTTCCAAGAAGAGGAAGGGTGAGTGTCATCGGATTGAATACATGTACGTTGAGAGGGGGTCCTCGAGGCGTGTGGAAAAAGGGGGTGTGAGGCGACGGTATTCCAGGACGATGAGCACACAAGCTTTATCCAGGTTTGAATCCGCCGGCTTTGGACGGATCCTACTCCTGTTGTCAATCTAGTAGTACGGCATAGCCGAAATATGGGTTACAAGGGTTTTTCCTATGCGAGTCGAGATTGTGGAGTATTGGGTGTGCCCTAAAGCCTGGCCCCTAGAAAGGCTTATATAGATATCTGGCCTAGGGTTTACAGGAGAGACGTATCCGTCTATGACTACGAGTCGGTTACAGATTACATCTTGGATTACAAGTAACTAAACATGCCTAAGTCAGTTAGTCTTTTGGGCCTTTCCATACCCGGATGGACCTTCATCTTCTCTCCCTCACTGGGCTGCCTGTGGAGCCAAACTCTAACCCGAAATGGGCCACCCTAGTCAATGAGTCACAATGGGTATACCCGGAAAGTATATCCCCAACAGTAGCCCCCGGAAGCTTCCAAGATCCAGAATAGGATTTCCTCGTCTAGCTTGATCTATCTTCGGCTTCCAGTATCTTGAAGGGTTCCTGAAACTCAAAAGAAAAGGTAGGATCCGAGTCTCAAACTGAGCCAGACCGATGATTACTTTATCCAGTTTTCCAACTTGAAATTCAAATCAAGCCAGAACTTGGTCTCTGATATAACCTGACATCAGTCAAGGTCAAGTCATGTCACTGATAGACATTCCTGATAGTGCGACCATTGGTGGGTCCACTTATTGCAGAATTGAGTTGCAGTTTTAATGCATGCACGGAGATCGAGGAGGCGTAATCTTCTCGAGGAGGTTACCCATCTCCTTCCATGACGCGTGGCACGTTTACTGTTTAGTTTACATGAATTTTGGCACAAGCGGGGGATATTAAGGGTTTAGATCTCCTTATTCTTACTTACCAGTGCCCTTGCTTTCTTCTTACTCTCTACGCTACCGCGCGCAAGCTCCTCTTTTCCCTTCCTCCAAACCACACAACGCCGCCCATCTACAGTCTCCATTGTCCCAAAAATGGCTGATGCTTCTTCTTCCGATACGGCGGCGACATCTGCAGCGGCGGAGAAGGAGAACTTCCGTGGAGTGTGGATCTCGTGCGTCCTCGATGACGAGAAACTACGCGTCGTCGAGAGGTAGGATCTCCTCTACGCTGGCGACTGGCGGAGCAGCTTTGACCAGGTCATCCCCACCCCTCACGCAGACGAGAGGGTGCACTTTGGCACTCACCTCAATAGAAGCTTGAGCTTTCCCCCCTCAGAGTTCTTCTCTGAGGTTGTAGATTACTATGGAGTTCAACTCCATAACTTCCCCCCAAACACAATTCTAGAACTTAGCGCTTATGCTTCTCTGTGTGAGGGTTATCTTTGAATAAAACTGAGTCTCATCTTGTTCCGGTGCTACTTTGGTCCCTAGAGAAATTCCATCACTTCCGATAATCCTTACATTATCGGAACTCTTAGCCTGACTCTTAGGAGAGACCGAGTCTATCCCAAGATTAAGGCTAGCGAGTAAGTGAAGAATTGGTCGTCCACGTTCTTTGACCATAATGACACACCGGCTCCCGACAAAGTAACTGATTTGCCGACTTTTGTTGACGGTGCTGCCACGCCCCAAGAGTCATGGGATGCAGCAGCTCCGGTCTTCCTAATGATCTGATTCTTGCCAAGAGATGGATCGAGTACCTGATGAAGCACAAGGGTCTGATAGGATCCGACCTAATCCACTACTGTCTGGCATGCCGGATTTAACCCCTTCAGTATATGGTGACCGGTTTACGCACACGGTCACCAGGAGTAAAAATGACAGCCTTAGGATCAACCCACTCCCAATCTCGGACAAAGAATATTAGTCCCAGATCAAATGGTTGATCAAGGAGCGAGTTGAGAGGAAGATTCTAGATATTTCTCTGGACATGTATACTGCTGATGATCCTTTGAAACTGGTAAGTTTTTCGGCTATTACCTTCATACTTGATTACATGTTGATCTATACTTTGTCGTAATTTTAGAATACTGAGAAAATGTCTCTTTCAGCTTGGTGACCTCCCTAAGTCAGAGCTTGCTCCTCTCGATGGATATCCACCTAAGGTTACGATTCCTCAGGAGGATGAAGAACTTGTTCCATTACTGGACACGCTTACCCGGAAGCCCAAGGCTCCGACAGTTGCCGTGGGCATCCAAAAGGTGCCCGTTGTGAAGAGGTAAACTTCTTCACAAGGTTTCCAATATTAAATTGTATTTTGCTTATGAATTGCAACGATCTTACTCTGTTACTATCCAGGGCTAAAACACCTACCAAATGTAAGGCACAAGGAAAACCAGGGAAGACTCTACGCCAACAGAAGTTGGCTCTAGGCTCTCCTATTGTCCCGCCTTCGACTCTTGCCGCAAGGCCATCATCAGTGCCGGAGGATACTTCTTCTCCGTGCATCGAAGATGTTTTGGCTCACACATCAGAGTCAGCGAACATAGGTCCACAGGCCGATGTCACCGTGGGTGACTCAGAACTTCATAAGGGTAAACCCTCAAATGGTAATGATCCCTTATCTGAGACCTTCATAGATAACCTTCTACATAATCCAGGTTTCGCCAAACTTGGCCTGACTCGGAATAGCGTAGAAGAAATCCAGAAGCTGGCTCTCCATTGCCTGGAGACCCGGAGTATCATAGCGGTGGAGGAAGCATAGGAATCTGAATATGTCAAAATCGTCAACCTTCTTAATCAAGTTCGTCTCCGCGATGCTAAGTTGAAGGCTGGTATGGCTCCACCACAACTAGTTATTCCTCTGACCCTTGCCGAGAAGGTTTCTTCTAAGGTGCACATGAGCCTCACTAAATTAACTCATGAACATTATGTAAGTCATAATTCGACTCTTCTTTTGATTGTATTTTAAATCATATCCTCTAGCCCCCAAGCATGAAGTTGGTTAGGAAATCCGGATTTATGCTTTTATAGGGTGCTAAAGAATGAACCAATATAGCCCCCCAAGGCTCGTGCTGATATTTAACTTAGTTAAAATATTAGCCTGAGTCTTAGTAGACTTCTGACTCTAGTTACCATTCTGACTTACAGAAAGTTAATGCTTATAACCAGGAATTATTGAAGAATATTTGCAACAAGAGGAGAGAGATCGGAGCTCTCCGACTTGAAAATGCTCAACTGAAAGTTTCTAGAGATGAGGCTGAAGGTAAACATTTTAGACTTCTCTCTATATAGATTGTTGTTGATCTTGTAACCAAATATTTATTGGGCTTTTATTTCTTACTAGAACTTGTGATCCTGCAAAATGATTGATAAAGCCGAAGATTATAAGGTCCTGGAGGTGGAGAATGCGTATTTCCGTGCGGAGCTGGATAAACTCAAGAAGGATCATGAGACCAGCATTGCTAGTGTCCTTGAGTCCAGCAACCATGCCACTAAAGAGCATGACTGCACCATCGCCAAACAGGACAAAACAATCTCGGACTTGCAAAATGCCTTGGACAGGAAGAAGGACATCATTAAAGCTCTCCATAATGAACTTCGGAGCCTTCGAGAGGAGAAGGCCAAAGTAGATGACACTATCTTTGGTAAACTTTTCTATCCCTGAACCATTGTTTTTCTGAATTTATGAAACTCGGATATATATTGACCTTGCTTTTCTTTCTTATAGGTCCTCTCAACATGTTGGATGCCTCTTCATCCGAGCCTTGTACCAGCTCGCTCGTTGCCATTGGGGACCTGATCCAGGATTTTCGCCATTCACTAGAGGAGATCGGTGAATCAGTCCGGCTCTTAGGCTTAGACACAATGTCGGCCTTTGAGCTACGAGACAAGGCAAAGGATATGCCCCGACTCGTCAAGGATTGGAATATGTCCTATGCACGCGCAACGGCACAGAATGCCCTGAAAATGGTAATGAGCCACCATGGAAGCATGGAAATATGGCAATTTACCAAGGGTTATTTGACTGTCGATGAAGATGGCAACGATCAGAACATCAAGGAGATCTAGGATTCTTGCACCGGATACGCTTCTCGCATGGCTGAGTTAACCAACTATTATGAGTTGTTCCTCACGCCCGTTGAAGTGCCACCACCCCCAAAGGAAGCAGTTGCTAAAGTTTCTGAAGACGAGGAGCAGACTGAGTCTGACTTACTTGTCTCGGACAAATATCGGGGTGATACGGGTGATGTGTCGAGTGAGACGGCAAATCATGCCTCTCCACCTACATCATAGAGTGTGCCGGAAAAAACAATGTGTTATTATGAAAACAGTCTTATTGTAATAAGTAGGATATTATTTTGCTAGTGCTAAGTTTGTAAGATTTTATGCTTTACTCCCTTTTAGCACTTTTGGCTTTTATTTGTTGTGCTCGAAAAATTACATAAGCACTTGTTTGTTTTTCCTATACTTATCGTTTATCTGGCTTTCTGCCTCGTTCCTTTGTGAGTCGGCAAACCTTCAGCACAAAAACTTTGCCGAGCAACAGAGCTTAATTGCTAAACTAGTTTAAACCCGAAATCAAAGCCGGCTTCCAGTACCAACAATTCACTACTCGAAAAATACCCGCATCTAGTAATCAGACAAAAAACCAAGCATAACCTAGAAAATTTTAGACTTATACCCGAAGGTAGCATTTTTAGAATCGGAAATCTAACTAGAACAAACATGAGCATAAAGTACTTTCAAGTATTCTGGGATATTCGACTGTGACATGATCATTCGAAAATAAGATGGTACATAAAAAACATCTCAGTAAAAACATTGAGGAGACCAATACTTTATTTAGCTTTGAAAATGTACACATATATTATTACAAAGAAATAAACTTTTAATAATAAAAGGGACATAGCTGAGCAATGTTCCAAGGAGGGTCTATCTCATCCAGGTTTGTACTACCTCCCACTCTCTTTCTCTTCTTAGTAGCAGGTCTCTCTTTTTTGGCCTCATATCAGTTTGGTAGTAAGAACCATTGTGAAATACTCGACTAACCATGAAGGTCCCTTCCCATATAGGGGCAGGTTTGTGCTCTCTTTTTTACACAAGTCGAAGAACCAGATCGCCCTTCCTGAAAGATCGATTTCTGAATCTCTGACTATGATATTTGCGGAACTTTTGCTGATAGGCTATAGATCTCTGTTCCACAAAGATGCAAACTTCCTCGAGCATATCGAGGTCATCTTGTCGAGGAACTTCGGCATCCTCTTTGACATATGCCGCGACTCGAGGAGAGGTATGGATAAGGTCACTCGGAAGAACAGCTTCTGCACCATGGACCAAGAAAAAAGTGTATATCCGGTTGAACTGTTAGGAGTGGTTCGTAAACTCCATATTATGGAAGGTAGTTCGTCTGCCCAAGCCCCCACGACACGATGTAGTGGTGCTTCGAGTCTTGGTCGCAGGCCTTGAAGAATTAACGCACTTGCCCTTTCGACTTGTCCATTGGCTTGCAGATGTGTGGCTGATGCAATATTGAGCCGGATCACCTGTTCATTGTAGAATTCAACTAGTTCTCCCATGGAAAAGTTACTCCCATTGTCGGTAATAATACTGTGCGGATACCCGAATTGGATGATCACGTCCTCGACAAACTTTTTGGCTGTTGTTCCATCACAACATGTGACAGGTTTTCCCTCAATCCATTTTTGAATTTATCCAAAATTACAAGAAGGTGAGTGTATCCACTTTGAGCCCGCCGAAACGGCCCTACCATGTCAAGCCCCTAGACCGCAAAAGGCCATGTAATCATAATTGTTAGAAGCTGATCAGCCAAAATGTTGGATTGTTTGGCGATTTTTTTTGCAACCTTTGCACGTCTTGACCAGCCTTTCGGCATCTTCCTTGGCTGTAAGCTAGAAAAATCCGTGTCTAAATGCTTTTGCCACTAAAGATTTGGCTGATGTGTGATGTCCACAGTCGCCTTCGTGAATTTCCCTTAGGATTTCCATGCCTTCTTCCGGAGAAACACATCGTTGAAAGACCCCAGATACACTCCGCTTATAGAGCTCACCTCCCACTACTGTGTAGGCTTTTGCCCGTCAGACAATCTGCTGGCTCAGAACTTCGTCTTCGGGTAGTTTTCCCTCTACCAAAAAATCAAGGTAGGGTTTGGTCTAGCTGGGTATGATAGCGAGAACTGCTATGAGTGGTGAGTCATATTTTGTCGGATACTCCTCATCAACTCCTGTGATAGAGGGAACTTTCAAGTGCTCCAAAAAAGCACCATCCGGGACCTATTTCCGTGCAGAGCCTATTCTTGATAGAGCATCTACCTCCTCATTTTCATTTCGGGGAATGTGTTGGACTTCAAACCCTTTGAACGATTTAGATAATTTGTTATGGGTCTCCTTGTGGATTTACCCTTGGAGTGGCCCGATCTTCACGGATTTGAGGCGGAAGTGAGGGAAAACACGATGAACACAACTCTAATGCAAGGTAAAGATACAAACACACGCCAAATCACACCCAATTCGATTTGCTCCCGTTGGTTCGAACAAACAACACAATAGAATCCTCAGCGATAGACCTTGCGGTAGAATCACCAAAGGAGAGATCAGCAAGCAGACGGTAGAATCCAATCAAGGAGAGAGTAGCAACCAAGTAGAATCCCAAAGGGGAGAGACCAAGCACTACTAGAATCCTTGATAGGGAGAGACCAAACGCTTGAGGAGGGTCTTGACAACTTGGAGAAGGGCACCGACTCCAAGGCCTTGTACAACTCATAGATTTAATAATGAGAGGGGGTTCCCATCTAGGGTTTGGCACATGCCTCAATTCATCATCATCTCTCAGGTTTCAAGGAGGGGGTGGGGGCATATATATAGGCCAGCCACGAGCTAGGGATAAAATAGCCATAAGCAGGAAGTTTAGGGCGTTACATGGGCCAAGCCCAGCTTAAGGCACGCAGGCCCACGATGCTCGGTCCGGAGACTCCGGTGTGGTGGTCCGGAGACTCCGGTGTAGGCCGGAGACTCCGGTCTGTCTCCGGTGTCGCCTCCGGAGGGGGTCGCAGACTGTCCCAGGCGCAGGTTCAGGGCTCGGTCCGGAGACCAGGCCAGAGACTCCGGTGTGGTAGACCGGAGACTCTGGTCTGCTAGTCCGGAGACTCAGGTCCTGCTTCAGCAGCTTCTTGCGTCTTCTCTTCCAGGCCTCTTGCTTGGGTGTCTTGGCTCCAGAGCCATCCTTGCTGCATCTCCTTGGCATCATGTTCATGGACCTAGTCACATCATGGGCATTTGTCTCAAGTAGGGTTCCATTCGCCCAATAACCAACGAAAGGCAAAGCATGGAAGGAGTTCACCTTTGGAGTGATGCTTAGCGTGGCATGATGTGGACCAAAGGTGGTTTCCATATGTTGGGCTACATCATCTCCCCCCGCTTGAAAACGAGTCGACCTCGACGATGTTCACTCATCATGCAAGGAAGGAGGTGTGTCCTTGGCCTTGATCTTGTACACGGTTGGATCGCCGGTGTCAAAGCCATTCTCAAACTTGTTGAAGAGCTTGTGGTATATCTTGCCATCCTGTTGTGGTTGGAGATCTTGTAGCCGTATCCTTGTAGTTGGTGGTGTATCTTGGGTACCTTGCAAAACCAACAACAAAGAGAGAGAATTGTATGAATGACTGTTAGTATGGGTCACACTCAAGTCTCTCTGCTCACATTTTGTGGCTTGCGTCATGGCACTCATGATTTTTCCACTCATTTTTGGCTTGTGGCACTCACTCTCTTGATGGTGGTTCACTCTCTCACCACTCATCTCACAAGGGTCTTTAGCTTGCTTTATGTTGTTGATGGGTGTCATGTTGAATGCGATGACTTGGCTTGGCATCATGGGTTGGAGCACCAATTTCTTGTCATTCCACTTTAAGGAGTATTGGTTGGTGGAACCATGATGCATTGCTCCTTTATCGTATTTCCATGGCCTTCCAAGTAGCATGTGGCACACAGACATTGGCACAACATCACACTCGACGGTGTCTTCATATGGACCAATCTTGAAGGAGACTTGGACCTTGGATGTTATCTTGAGGGCTCCATTGTCATCCAACCATTGGACAAGATAGGGGTGAGGGTGCTCTATGCATTGCAGCTTGAGTTTCTCACAAAGCTCCGTACTTGCGAGGTTTCGGCAACTACCTCCATCAATGATCACTTTGATTGACTTGCCATCAATTCCAGCACGAGTTTGGAAGATATTGAGGCGTTGGTCCTCTCTTGGGATGGAGTTTGTTTTCGTGATTTGAGCTATGACAAGTGCGGGGCCCGGATCATGCTCAAGTGTGTCATCCTCTTCCATTGCGGCTGTCCTTGCAATAGCTCGTTGAGTGAGAGCTTCATATTCCTCTTCACTTACGGAGTAGGTTGCGCCATTCTCATCTGTAAGCATCACTCGTGAGTTGGTGCACTCATATGACTTGTGACCTTTCACTCCACACTTGAAGCAAGTGACTTGACTATCCGATGTCGTGTTGGAGGAGGGTGCTATCATGGTCTTTGCTTGCTTGGATGAGCTCGTTGCTTGGTTATTTGGCTTTGCGGGAGCATTTGCATTGATGTACGCAAAGTATGGCATGGGCCTCTCGTATGCATTCTCCTTTTGCAAGTGCCGCTCAGCTTTGGTAGCGTGATGGAGAAGCTCGGTGAGGTTCTTGTACGGTTGAAAGTCAACAATCTTCCTTATTGGGCGGCTCAAACCGTTGAGGAACCTTGCTATGGTTTGCTCTTCGAGTTCTCTCACATCAGCTCGCATCGTTGTTTTCTCCATTCCCTTGCAGAACTCTTCAATTGACTTGGTGCCTTGTTTCAAGTTTTGTAGCTTGTCGAAGAGATCTCAGCGATAATGCTCGGGGATGAAGCGTGTGTACATCACTTCCTTCATCTCGGTCCAAGTTTCAATTGGAGGTTCCTCATTCTTCTCGCGGTTATTTTGGAAGTCTTCCCACCAAACATTTGCATAGTCCTCAAACTCAAGGGATGCCATTGCAACTTTCTTCTCTTCGGAGTAGTTGTGGACTCGGAAGATCTTGTCGACTTTGAGCTCCCAATCAATGTATGCATCAGCGTCTTCTTCTCCCTTGAACTTGGGCATAATGAACTTGAGCTTCCCAAACTTGCCCTCTTCATGTTCATGGTGTTAGTTGCGGCGATCTTGCCTTATGCTCGCTTCACTTGGTGCACGTGGTGGTGGAGGAGGAGCTTGATTTTCTCGAGGACGCGGTTGAGGAGGATCTTGATGCGCAAAGTCTCTTTTACGCCTTTGTTCGAGATCATTTGCATTCATTGGTTGTTGATGACGATGGTGTGGTTGAGCATAGCGGTTGTTGTGTCGCGCAGTGTGCATCCTCGTCATCATCACTCGTATCCCATTGTGGTGCTCGATGAACTTGTTGTTGATGGCGGTGGTCATGGTTCGGGTGTTGGCGCCTATCAACGCGGTTGTGTTCACCATGGCATTCTTGCTCTTGGGGTGGTGGTGGCGCTTGTACCATAGCTTGTTGTGGAGGGCGACCATGTTCTTCTTGGTGTTGTGGATGCGCTTAGTGATCATGGTGTCGATGACGTCTTGCGTGGTGCGGTTGTTGATGTTGTGGCTCAACCACTTGTTCATGGTGATGACGAGCTTGATGTTCCCCATTGTGGTGGTGGGGTTCTCCATGATGAGAATGGGAGCGCGAGGGGTCGCCATGATGACTTGAGGAGCGCGTGCGAGACGAACTTGACGAGCTTGAATGGTGTCCATGACGGTTGCCGAGGTTGGCAATAGCTTTGTGAAGACCTTGGAATTGAGCATTGTGCTCCACTTGGTGTTGCCTGTCACGGTAGTCGAATTCTCGAAAAGTTTCATCAAGCCGGTTCTCAAGCCTCTCAAATTGGGCATTGAATTCTTGGCGTTGCACCCATAAGTTGTGGTGCGTGGAAAAACCATCTTGGTTCTTGAAGTTGCCATCTCCACTTTCTCCGCTTTCCCTAGACATGTTATGGGACCACAAGTGAAACGAGGGTGGTATTGGTGGTATGGTATGTGCTACCTTGCCTCACCAAGTCAAAAATTGGAAAGGTTTTTCTTGCCGAGAGCAAAGCAAATACACAAGACACACACACACAAAGGCCTATGGTGGATGGATAGGAAAGTGGATAGCAAATGGGACAACCAAACGAAAAGGTTATTGTCAAAAGTGGGTAAAATCCAACCAAAACAAAGTCAAATGAAAAGGTCAAAAGGGTGACGAGAACCTACAACTATACACACACGGTGGAGATTAATGTGGCTAACACGACTATGAAAATGAGCAATGAACAAAATTGGTCCTAACAAAGACTAATGCTCGGTGATGTGCCAACACTAGGAGAGACCGTAGCCCGTTTGCCAAAAGATGGAGAAGCAACGGATTTGTACGCTTGCCTTGCTCTTGCTCGCACTCTTGCTTAGAAGCTTTGGACTCTCTTTTGTATTGGTATCTTTCTCTTTTTCTTTTGCTTATAAGTTTTTTTTGTACCTCTTTCTTTGCTATGCTATGGAGTCAAGTTTTTGCTATTGCCTCTACACTATGACTTATGCAAGAGCAAGCCCACAATGCTTCGGCAAACACAAGATGAGCTACTCTCGATATGTTAGGTAACACACAAAGGAAGAAGGGGTTAACAAGGGTGGTGCAAGTTATACCTTGTGGTGATGTCACACTTGCAACCGTTGGTGGAGGGTTGGTTCGAGTTCCGTGGTGTCGATGTCGAGTGCGAGGCGTTGCGGAAGCTTTTATTAGTCGACAGACACGCACACGAAACACAAACGTCAAAAGGAAATCAGTCGAAAAAGGAAAAGGGGGTCAAAAAATTTGTCAGGGCTGGAGACTCCGGTGTTGCTAGTCCGGACACTCCGGTGTTGCTAGTCCGGACACTCCGGTGTTGCTAGTCCAGACACTCCGGTGTAGGCTGGAGACTCCGGTCGTTTGGTCCGGAGACTCTAGTGTGGGCCGGAGACTCTGGTCGACAGTCCAGAGACTCTGGTCTGGAGTTTGCACGACGAACAGCTCGTGTTCTTGAGCGGAAATTTGGCCCTTGAACCCTCAAATCCAGAAAAATTCGACAAAATTGGGCTGGGAAACGCAGGGCACAAGTAGACCAACTTCAAAGACAAGTTTCTATTGGACTAAAACCACAATCAACTCACCAAAACGAGAGATCGATCCAAAAGCAATTTGGGGCTATATTTTTGGTATTTTTCAGTTTATGGTGGAAATCGAAGGGCGAAGTCAAATCCGTGGCAACCAAAAGCTGCTGATACCAGTTGTTATGGGTCTCCTTGTGGATTTACCCTTGGAGTGGCCCGATCTTCACGGATTTGAGGTGGAAGTGAGGGAAAACACGATGAACATAACTCTAATGCAAGGTAAAGATACAAACACACGCTAAATGACACCAAATTCGATTTGCTCCCGTTGGTTCGAACAACCAACCCAATAGAATCCTCGGCGAGAGACCTTGCGGTAGAATCACCAAAGGAGAGATCGGCAAGCGGACGGTAGAATCCAAATCAAGGATAACCAAGTAGAATCCCAAAGGGGAGAGACCAAGCACTACTAGAATCGTTGATAGGGAGAGACCAAACGCTTGAGGAGGGTCTTGACAACTTGGAGAAGGGCACCGACTCCAAGGCCTTGTACAACTCATAGATTTACTAATGAGAGGGGGTTCCCATCTAGGGTTTGACACATGCCTCAATTCATGATCATCTCTCGGGTTTCAAGGAGGGGGGGTGGGGGCATATATATAGGCCAGCCACGAGCTAGGGGTAAAACAGGCATAAGCAGGAAGTTTAGGGTGTTACATGGGTCAAGCCCAGCTTAAGGCACGCAAGCCCACGATGCTTGGTCCGGAGACTCCGGTGTGGTGGTCCAGAGACTCCGGTGTAGGCCGGAGACTCCGGTTTGTCTCTGGTGTCGCCTCCGGAGGGGGTCGCAGACTGTCCCAGGCGCAGGTTCGGGGCTCGGTCCGGAGACCAGGCCGAAGACTCCGGTGTGGTAGACCGGAGACTCCGGTCCTGCTTCAGCAGCTTCTTGTGTCTTCTCTTCTAGGCCTCTTGCTTGGGTGTCTTGGCTCCAGAGCCATCCTTGCTGCATCTCCTTGGCATCATGTTCATGGACCTAGTCACATCATGGGCATTTGTCTCAAGTAGGGTTCCATTCGCACAATAACCAACAAAAGGCAAAGCATGGAAGGAGTTCACCTTTGGAGTGATGCTTAGCGTGGCATGACGTGGACCAAAGGTGGTTTCCATATGTTGGGCTACATCATAGTTCCTCCATGACGGCTCTGTAAGCTGCCATGTGTTTGTTGGTGTTGTAGATATCGGATAATTGTTGAGCAACTAAATCCGAGTCTCCGTAACACATAAGTCGGCGAATGCCGATGTCTTTAGCGATTCAAATTCCATGTAGCAGGGCTTCATACTTGGCAATATTGTCTGTCGCTGTGAAGTGGATATGTAGTACATAGAACATTTTATCTCCTTGGGGTGATTTGAGTACCACGCCAGCCCCCGAGCTCTTTAGACCTGTCAAAGTGTAGGGTCCAAACTTCCGTCTCTGGGAGGCCTGTGTTTTTGATTGTCTCTGTCCAATCAGCGACAAAATTAGCAAGAATCTGGGACTTGATTGATGTACGTGGTTTGTACTCAATATCAAAAGCTGCTAGCTATATTCCCCACTTAGCGACGCGTCCTGTGCCATCATTATTGTTGATTATGTCTCTCATGGGAGTTATGCTCACCACGGTAATCTTGTGCTCTTGAAAATAGTGTTGTAGCTTTTGGTGATGAGGTACCTTTGGTGATGAGGGTACCTTTGGTGATGGAAATAGTGTCATAGCTTTTGGTTATGTCTCTCATGGGAGGCGAAGAACACACCATAGGCTAATTTTTGGTGATGAGGGTACCTTTGCTTAGATTCTGTCAAGACCTCGCTGACATAGTAAGTCAGACGCTGCCCCAGGTGTTCCTGTTTTTCTTCCGGTTGTTCCACCACCATGAAGACACCGACAACTCTGTTTGTCGCAGCTAAGTATAGCAACATCGGCTCCTATGGCTCCGGTGTTGCAAGGATAGGGGCGGATGTGAGTACGGCTTTCAAATCCTGTAGCACAACTTCAGCTTCATCAGTCCAGGCAAATTTCTTGGTCTTTTTCAAGAGCTTGTATAGTGGTGTGACTCTTTCACTGAGCCGGCTCACAAACCGACTGACTGCAGCAATGCAGCCAGTTAGTCGTTGTATGTCCTTCAGGCGAGTTGGTATGGAAATGTTAAGTATAGCCTTTATTTTGTCACGGTTCACCTCTATGCCTCTTTGAGACATGATGACACCTAACAATTGTCCGGCTAGGATTCCAAAGAGACACTTCTTTGATTGAGTATTATGTTGTATTTTCATAGATTGCTGAATGTTTCCTCCAAGTCGGAAATTAGTGTTTCCTTCTTTTTGGACATCACAACTATGTCATCCACATATGCATGTACATTGCGTCCGGTTTGGTCGTGGAGGCAACGCTGCATAGTGCGCTGGTACGTAACTCCTACGTTCTTGAGCCCAAAAGGCATTGTAACGTAGCAGAAGGTTCTGAAAGGTGTGATGAACAAAGTCTTTATTTTGTCTGACTCCTTCATCCAAATCCAATGATATCTGGAATATGCGTCGATAAAACATAGGAGTTCCAAGCCTACTGTCGAATCAATCACTTGATCAATCCTAGGAAAAGTGAACGGATCTCTGGGAGAAGCCTTGTTCAAGGCAGTATAATCAACACACATCCTTTATTCAGTAGTGTGCTTTTTAGGGACCATTACAGGGTTGGCCGACCAATCAGCATGGATTACCTCTTCTATGAATCCGGCTAACTCAAGCCGGGCTAGTTCCTTAGCTATTGCTTTTTGCTTTTCATCGCCAAAATGTCATAAGGACTGTTTGACGGGTTTAGCGTTTGTTTATACATTTAGACTATGCTCGGCAAGTTCCCTAGGTACTCCAGTCATGTCAGATGGCTTCCATGCGAAGATTTCTTTATTTGCTTTGAGGAACTTGATGAGCATGCTTTCCTATCTGGGTCACCTTGGAGGGGTCATAATCCTTCAATGGCGTTGTCTTCGTCTCTTCTGATGCCTTGAATTCCGGAGTCGGCTTAGTAACCTCCTTCTTAGTTGTGGACATCTCAGACGGGTCGATTCTCTTCTTGATCTCCTGGTACTCCTAAGCATGCAGTCTGGCTTCAGCAAAGGCGACATTTCCGTCTTTGCATTCTCGTGCCTTCTTCGGGTCTCCCCGGATCATGATAACACCTTTGGGACCTAGAATTTTCATCATATTGTAAATATAACAAGGGCGAGCCATAAAGCCCAGTAAGCCGGACGCCCAAAGATAGCGTGGTATGCGCTCTTGAATGGGACCACTTCGAAAGAGAGTGATTTCGTCCGATAGTTCGTTGCAAAGGTAACATCCAAAGTGATCTCTCCCAGAGAATTCGCTCGTCTCCCGGGGACAACTCCGTGGAAAACCATAGAGCTGTGATTCAGCTGTGTCACCGAGATCCTCATCCAACGCAGTGCAACATAAAGGATGTTGGTGCTGCCGCCGCTGTACATGAGGGTCTTGGAGAACCCATAGCCATCAATAAGTGGATTGACGACTAGAGCGTATTTTCCTCGCATGTGCAACTTAGGCAGATGATCGCCGCGGTCAAAGGTGATTGTTACTTCCGACCAATCCAAAAAACTGAGGGATAGCCGGAACAGTTGCGTTGAGCTCGTGCATTACTGCCTTTTTGACCTTGGCTGGTTGAGACACAAGGAAGGTGACATACGTGTCCTTCTTCGCTGGGACGGTATTTTTTCCATCTAACTTGGGATTTGAAGCGTCTGCCTCCTCCATGTCGGAATCTTCCTTGATCTCTTTATCTTTGTCGGAATTTTTCTTTCCTTTTTGCCGCTTGGCCCTGTAGCCAGCGGATTCGTCTTTGTTGATGTCATCATTGAAATGACACTCAGCATTGGTGTGGGACGAGCCCCTATTGCCATCCAGGTGATGCACACACAGATTATTGGCAATGTCGGCCCAAGAGTAGGTTTTGCCAGGTTGCTAGTCTCCTCTACCCTGGACTCTTGAAGGTCCACGGCCTCGTCCCTGGACGCCTCCACGGCCTCCTCGTCCTCCAAACCTGAAAGTTGCGTTGACTGCTGTGGTTTCCGATTGGGCTTTTCCTCCGAGGTGTTTTTGTGTTTTGCGGCTTTCTGCTTTGGTTGTATTGCCGACTATGGCATAGCCAGCATGTTGAGCAGTCCTTCCGCGTCATCATCAGTGTCAGCGTATTTGCTTGCCATCTCTATCATCTCCCCCAGACCAGTCACTTTGTCACACTTCAAGCGATGATGTTGTAAACCAATTGGGAGTCCCGCGATGAATGATTCGATCGCAGTTTGGTCGTTTACTCCTTCGCAGGAATTCTTCGTGTCGATCCATCGTCTGAGGAAGTCCTGGCAGGTTTCTCTGGGTTTCTGTGTACACCGCTGGAGATCTCCGACCGTGCAAGGCCTTCTATATGTTCCCTCGAAATTCTGAAAGAAAGCACTTTACATATCATATCAGTTGTGGATGGTGTTTTCCAGGAGTTCATTAAGCCATGATCGAGCTGTCTTCCTCAGCATAAGCGGGAGATACCAGGTCGCGACCAAGCTATTTCCTCCTTTGGCGATGCAGCAGGCCTAGAAGAAGTCCTGGAGCCAGGTGTCTGGCTGAGCCACACCATCGTAGGGTTGGATGTGCCTTGAGATGGCGAACACTTCTGGAAATTGTTTGTCGTACGCACGATCCAAAGCATTTTGGACCCACGTAGATATTGTCCGACTCGTAGAGACGTGCCTAAATATTTGAGTTAATCTTGTGACTGGCGTGACTTGGTGATATGGCATGCTATCTTGGTTGTTCACTGCGGCTATGATGCCCATGAGCCGGACTCCTGCTCCTTCTGCCACCACCTCCACCACGACGTCCCCCTGGCTCCCTCCATGAGCACTGATGTGGTGACTGCTTGGCGGAGAAGGTGGTGCTGGATTGTTACCCCTAGCTGGGGCTTCATGATAACGACCACCATGCCGGCTTGCTCCAGCACGATGGCTGATGACTCCAAGTGCACAGATCGTTTGTAGCTAGTTTTGAAATAAAGATATCGATCCCACGGGGAGCAGGAGTCTGAAGTCTAATAACTCTTGAATTAAATACTACAATAAAAATGCTACATAAGTTCTAAGTAACAATATAAAATGTGAGTATTGTATAAAAAGGTGTTTTGGGGGGTTTTGGTATAAGAGAACAATAAGTAAAGTAAAACAACAGAACACAGAAAGTAAGTATCGCATATGTAAACACGATTGGAACTGCAATAGGGAAAAAGGCGTTCTCGGGGAGTAGCGAATACACCTCTAGCATTATAAAGAACTGAGGTAAAGATTATTATCATGAACATTCTCAACTGTGTATGTGTGGAAGGAACTCTGTATTTGGACAAATAGGCAGCAACCATTGCTCACATCATCCTTATAACCACAATAGTCAGCAATTGACATCAATCGAATTACTGCGCTATTAAGGGACTTAATCCCATAGGATGTATCCCATGGCATGGATAGTGTTCCGTGAGTTTCCTCGGTTCCCAAGTTGATATGTAAGGGGTGCCAACAGCTTTATAGTCGCTATAAGTGCTAACACACCTCCGTCTACCAAGTAGTAGTTCCCTCCATCAAGTCCCCTCAAGAGAAAATATTGAGAGGTCGACTTCTCCCCACATCAAGATGAAGACAATCTAACACATGGTCACAACGATGAATATCATAATAAACTTTATCTTATTTCAATCTCATACTAGAGTTTCTCCATCTTCCCAAGAACTAAGGATCTACTCAGACATGGAGTTAATCAACATCATGGAAATAACAATGGAATCTATGATAGATGAATAGTACTTATATAAATCCAGAACGAGTACGGGAATTACAACAAGATCTAGAAAAGATGTAGATGGGATGGATGGAGATGGTGGTTATGCAGTGGTTGATGATGAAGATCGATGCCTTAGCCTCCCAGATATCCGCAGGGCGAAGATGGATCCCTGGTGGACGAGTTCCCCCTCTAGATGCCTTCCAGAGGTGAGGTTTCATCGATTTCTGGTTGTTTTGTATGTCATCTCTCTCCTCCGGTTGCACGGGGTGAAACTATTTGAGAAGGCGGTGGCGCCGCCAACTATACGGCAGGAACTATACGAACGGAAAATTATTCCCAACGTATAGTTGGTCGTTAAACTGTCTGGATGCCTTGATCGCTTCGGGTTTTCTTCTGGTGTTATTGATATTTCTCAAATAAGCGATTTACGTTATTTTTGACTCCTTTTATCCCCAATACAACTGCTCCAAGAATTGTGTCCATTGTATCCATCATCTGTCTTGATCCTGGTGAAAAGAGACATAAAATGTGCACGTTAATGCCATAAAATACCAAGATCCTACAACTACAGTGCAAAATAATAATATAAAACATGATGCAATTATGCACTCATCAACTTCCCTAAGCTTAGACTCTTGCTCGTCCGGAGCAAGTTTAGCTTAATGGATGTGATCCTCATATTCATGAAGCTGAGTCGTTAAATAAATGAGGCAATTGCAGCATGAGTTTATCATACATGATACATAGGAATATGTTCATGAATAGTACCTTACTCAAACCATCCGAATAATATTAGAAGGCTTCCACACCTGTAACACCCCGTCCAGTGGGCCTGGGGGGTGTCACTCCTGGCATCTTAATAGGATATCTAGACTGGCCCCACAAACCAACACTAGTCTTTTCTACGCACTTTGTCCTCACTCGTGCGCACCCGGTACCCACTTCCCGGTCGGTCACCCATCCTAGAATTTCTCTAGGCCAAGCACGCTTAACCTTACAGTTCTTTTCGAATGAGCTTCCGGAAAAGAAGTTGCAACTTGTTGGTACGAGTATTCTATCAATCCTATTAAGCCATGTGCCTGGTCGCACATACACCCACCCTTTAGAAGATCGATGCCCTAATCGATCACGCACACCCCCGGAACGTTCCCTCTTGGCACACGTATGTGCGTCCAGTACCGGCACATGTCCCATGTCGTGTCCACTCCAGGAGAATATCATTTTGCGGCCCGAAAGTTGGGGTGTCCAGGCAACGCGGTATCCAAGTTACTTACAATCAGCTGCATTGCCCAAAGTTGGCGTGCCAAATACTCAGAGGGTCTTTTTCGGCACGAATTCAACTTTACATTTCAATACAAAATATCAGGCTAACGGCTGTCAAGTTGGGCCACCCTTGTCAGTTCTCGCCGTTATGTCGCTCCTGTCGCTTAGGCGGGGTGGTTGTCATGTAGGCTTGCAGCGTTGGCACAGTGGATAGGACAACACCCCCTGTCCAGTGTATTGACGTGACAAAACATGGCACATGTATCGGAGTTATAATTATTTTTTGTTTACTCAGAAGCTGGAACGGCCACCACCACGCGTCTCTCCTTGGACTTCCGTCCCGTCGTTAACCACTACCTTAAAAGTGCATTGACGGTTCCATCGTTCCCCTGCCTTGCAGAAACCACTCTTCTTCTTCCTGTCATCTGTCTTCTTCCCATCTTCTCCTTGCGCAATGGAAGGGCGTCGCACTCTAGAGACAAGCTTCACTACCCATGACAATAAGAAGATAGACGTTGTCTACACCAACGAGGAGGAGACAGTGGTGCGTGTCTTGAGGATGTATGAGGGTTGGCTTGAAAAAGATGAGGACAAGTTTGTGGGACTGGACCTCGAGTACACCCCGGAGCACCCATATGAAGGGAGTGAAGTCGTCGTCGTTCAACTGGCCATGAGGAAACACGTCCTCATCTACCACCTCTCCCGGTTTGTAGATCTGCTCTCTATAGCTAACCGCTTTAGGGTTTTCTGCTCTTGTTCTTTATCCATTTGCTCATCTTGCAACTACTAGATTTTATTTGGGACCAAATAAATTATGACAAGACAATGTTGAGAGGCTTGATCTTGCATTTACTAAACTTTTCAAAATTATATTCAGATGATGATCTTGCATTGACAAAATATTTGTAGTTACAAATTTTGGTGATGACAAACTACATACTTTCAGGACTGACAGGAATTGTCCGGCGTTGCGCCAGTTCCTTGTAGAAAAGGGGATGGTTTTCTGCACTGTCGACAATACAATTGATTTTTTGAAATTTTATCAAGAGGGAATTATAATTCATGCGCACAACTTGATCGATATTCAGCGTCTTGTCAAGATCCTAAGGGGCTCGAGGAAGGATGGAATGGCATCACTCGCAACTAGAATCCTCGATGAGTTGTATGACAGAATGAAGGAAGATTTCCCTACGGATAGGCACGATTTCTGGGACGAGTAGTCGTTGTGTGATATAAACCTGAAGTATGCAGCCGTAGATGCTTAAGTGACCTACCAGCTGTACAACAAGATCCTTTTTTTCTACGTTACCTCGTGTTTTGCCCTATTTGCAAGAGGGAAGACGAGCTTAGGGGAGCCCTTTGTAGAAAATGCAGAATAGCTGAGTTTGAAGCTCCATATGCAAAGGAAATGGCTACATCTAAAGCAGCTAACAGAGAGGCTGCAGAAGCAGTTGAAAGAGAGCTTGCAGCTAAAGCGGAAGCAGCTGACACAGAGGCTGCAGCTGAAGTAGCAAATAGAGAGGCATCATCTTCTAGCGGCAACAATCAGGTGTATGATGCACCGCTAATTGTGTTGCATGACGCTGAAGTTAGGGAAGGCAAGTAAGATCCCAGGTGGGACGAAGCATTTCGTGAGTTGTGGAGTGCCAATAATGTAAGATCCACCTAGAATGATCGCAGTTGGTCACCTAGGAACGATGGCAAGTGCCTCAAGTGGGGTGATGAGAAGTGAATTAAATTTTACTTCTCAGTGTTATGTTTCTATTTTGTGGAACTCAGTTATCTTATCAAGATGTCTAGCGCCTCAAGTGAGAGTAGTAAAATAAATTTAACCCTCTTTGTGTTATGTTTATGTATGTGTCTTGTAGCTTGTAAAGATGGTAGCTCGTTAACTGGCAGTTTGAAAGAGTACCCTTTTCCTCTCTCGCTAAATAGATATGTTTCATTTTGCCCAAATTGGTAGCAAATCTAGAGAAGATTATCTCTTCAATAATTCGTTTCCCTTTTTGACCTCCTTTTGCCTCTGATCAGGTAGCAAATCTAGAGCAGCAAATCACACCAGGCAGAATACATTCATTTAGAAAACAAAACAAATGTAGATATAGTTGTGTGTAGCTAAATAGGATATAGCAATAGAAAGTAGGTTGCTTAACGAGGTTCGATGCATTCAGCCAGAAATAGGATCCAAGCAAAATATAGAAACTCAAAAGAAGCTGCTTAGCAGCAGCAGCCGCCGCAGCTGCAGGCACATTCAAGGCCTTCAAGCACCCGCGCCTCTGCCTCCTGCCTTCGGCACTTCCTCCACTTCTTGTTGCCCAGTCCTTGATCTTGCGGGCCTTGGGCCTGATTGGAGGCATGCGACCCTCTTTGAAGGCCACCCGCTGGAGGTTTCGGAGGTGAATGCCGAGAGCCCGGTGTTCAGCGATGTAGCCATTGATGTTCACGGTCTCACGCTCGCCGACTTTGTGGATGTTGGAGCCCGCGGCCTCAGCATGCTTCAGTAAGGAGTTGAAGTCGGTGCCGCCAGCGAGACTCACCCAGTAGAAGGCGATCCCCTTGCGGAAGGGGCAACTATAGTTGCCGCCCCTGACGAAGGCGTCGTACTGGCCGGCCCACAGCCTCCTCAGCACCTGACGAGTCTTGGTGTGCATGGACTCGTCATCGCTGTAGACGTCGCTGCCAGAAACCTATTGGAAGAAATGGAAAATGGGGGAGTAGATGATGTAAGAAGACCGAGCAATCGAAATGCGAACAAGCGAATCCTAATAAACCAAGATCTAGCATCCAACGATGGGAACGGTAGAAGAACCAGGGGAGGGGAGCAAACCCTAGTTACCTCCGACCATGGGTCATCGATGCCGGTGTCGTAGGGGTTCAACGGAGCGATGTACTTATCTGGATCATAGGTGCCCAAGAAGTGCTTGATCTGCTTGTGACCGGCGGGAGCCTCCTCGCCGGCGGGGGGCTCCTCTTCAGTGGCTCCGTCGGTAGCAGGGACGGGGGCCTGGACGGGAATGAGGGCTGTCATCGATGCCTCGACTAGGGCCTGGATAGGGACGGCGACTGCTTTCAACGCGTCGAGGGGGACCGACGAGGAGACGAGGGCCTCCTCGCCAGTGGCCTCAGACGCGACAATGGCCACCTTATCCTCCTCCGCCATCGCCAGCGCGGACGGGGTATTCTCGGGAGTTTGCGGATGCTGGTGGGATAGTGGAGAGGGTTGCGTGGGGAGAGTGAGCGAGAGTGAGAGTGGGTGTCCAGAGAGGGGCTCTATAGTTAAGGTGGATGGAAGCAAGGCACGTTTCGTTGCACCACTGTGCAACACGCCGCGTAGTCTACTGCACCATGCACCGCGACACGCGCACGTTACGTCACATTTTTTTCCCGGGCCATGCATGGCAGTTCTGTATTGAGCCGCATTCAAAGGGCGCATACACAATTTCTATGTACGAAGTTTGACATGGCCCTAAAATTGGCGATAGTTAAAAGTGGAAATGCAGAGGGGAAGGTAGGTGGCTATACGACGAGATTTGTGGGGTTGCGCTAGATCGGGTAGAGGGATGTGTTGATGACTGCGAGTGATTCGATGAAGGCGGAGACGTTAGGTCTCGTCGAGCTCAGCTCTTAGGCCTCCGGCTAGCGCGTGCAAGTTTCTTACGGCGGGGCCCAGTTGGAAGTGAGATTGAGAGCCACTGCATAAAAAAATGGGATATCTCGTATTAAAATCAAGTGGCAATAAATTGCAGCTGTCCATCGACGACCGTGCACTCGATGACGCATGTGTTCTGGCATAGTAGTAGCAGTAGTAGGCTTTTCAGACTTGATTAAACATGACATGACCGCTCAACGACTTTTTCCATGGACGACATCGTGTTCCTTCTTGTAGAAGTCTCGCTGAGGGAGACGTCTGTGCTATCTCATGTTGTACTGTGAAGGGCACGACGTGTGCAACGATCATCGTTGGATCACACAGAATCAATGGTTAGTGCGCACGATCCGCATGACAACTGTGACAACCAATCAGGGAGTAGCAGACAGAGTGAGCACAGGTTTGGGCTTCTACGAAAGATAGAGAGCGGGGGCAAAAGTGAGTAGTATCAAAAAACCACGGGAAAAACTGAGTAGTATAAAAATGGAAAGTGAGTATCTTGTACAATGAAACACATGGATTAACCAATGACATTGCATGTCTGTTCTTTCCACAAACAACATATGGATCAACCAATGTCATTGCATGTCTGTTCTTTTTATGAAGCACAACTAGAGTCATTGCATGTGTGTTCTTCCCATGACCCACAGCCAGTGTCATTGCATGTCTGTTCTTCTCACAAACAACATAAGGAGTCACCAGTGTCATTGGATGTGTGTTCTTCTCATGAACCACACATGGATCCACCAGTGTCATTGCATGTCTGTTCTTTTCATGAACCACAACTAGAGTCATTGCATGTCTGTTCTTTCCACAAACAACATAAGGATCCACCAGTGTCATTGCATGTATTTTCTTTTCATGAACCACACCAAGTGTCATTGCATGTCTGTTCCTCTAAACAAACCACACATGGATCCACCTAGTGTGATTACATGTCTGTTCTTTTCACAAACCACACGTGGATCCACCAGTATCATTGCATGTGTGTTCTTTTCATGAACCATAGCTAGAGTCATTGCATGTCGGTTCTTCTCACAAACCACATAAGGATCCACCAGTGTCATTCCATGACTGTTCTTTTCATGAACCACACCTAGTGTGATTGAATGTATGTTCTTTTCACAAACCACACATGGATCCACCAGTGTCATTGCATGTGTGTTCTTTCAAGGAACCACAGCTAGAGTCATTGCATGTGTGTTCTTCTAAACAAACCACATAAGGATCCACCAATGTCATTGCTTGTCTGTTCTTTTCATGAACCACACCCAGTGTCATTGCATGTTTGTTCCTCTAAACAAACCACACATGGATCCACCATTGTCATTACATGTCTGTTCTTTTCACAAACCACACATGGATCCACTAGTGTCATTGCATGTGTATTCTTTTCATGAACCACAACTAGAGTCATTGCATGTCTATTCTTTCCACAAACCACACATGGATCCACCAGTGTCATTGTAAGTATGTTCTTTTCATGAACCATAGCCAGTGTGATTGCATGTCTGTTCTTTTCATAAACCACACATGGATCCACTAGTGTCATTGCATGTGTGTTCTTTTCATGAACCATAGCCAGAGACATTGCATGTCTGTTCCTCTAAACAAACCACACATGGGTCCACCAGTGTCATTGCATGTTTGTTCTTTTCACAAACCACACAAGGATCCACTAGTGTCATTGCATGTGTGTTCTTTTCGTGAACCACAACTAGAGTCATTGCATGTCTGTTCTTTCCACAAACCACACATGGATCCACCAGTGTCATTGCATGTATGTTCTTTCCATGAACCACAGCCAGTGCGATTGCATGTCTGTTCTTTTCACAAACCACATATGGATCCACCAATGTCATTGCATGTGTGTTCTTTTCATGAACCACACCCAGAGTCATTGCATGTGTGTTCCTCTAAACAAACCAGACATGGATCCACCTAGTCTGATTGCATGTGTGTTCTTCTCATGAACCACACATGGAACCACCAGTGTCATTGCATGTGTGTTCTTTTCATGAACCACAACTAGAGTCATTGCATGTGTGTTCTTCTAAACAAACCACATCAGGATCCACCAGTGTCATTTCATGTCTGTTCTTTTCATGAACCACACCCAGTGTCATTGCATGTCTGTTCCTCTAAACAAACCACACATCGATCCACCTAGTGTGATTGCATGTATGTTCTTTTCACAAACCACACATGGATCGACCAGTATCATTGCATGTGTGTTCTTTTCATGAACCATAGCTAGAGTCATTGCATGTCTGTTCTTCTCACAAACCGCATAAGGATCCACCAGTGTCATTGCATGTCTGTTCTTCTCATGAACCACACGTAGTGTCATTGCATGTGTGTTCTTCTCACAAACCACACATGGATCCACCAGTGTCATTGCATGTGTGTTCTTTTCATGAACCACAGCTAGGTCATTGCATGTGTGTTCTTCTCACAAACCACACATGGATCCACCAGTGTCATTGCATGTGTGTTCTTCTCATGAACCACAGCCAGTGTCATTGCATGTCTGTTCTTCTCACAAACCACATAAGGATCCACTAGTGTCATTGGATGTGTGTTCTTCTCATGAACCACACATGGATCCACCAGTGTCATTGCATGTCTGTTCTTTTCATGAACCACAACTAGAGTCATTGCATGTCTGTTCTTTCCATAAACCACATAAGGATCCACCAGTGTCATTGCATGTCTTTTCTTTTGATGAACCACACCTAGTGTCATTGCATGTCTATTCCTCTAAACAACACATGGATCCACCTAGTGTGATTGCATGTCTGTTCTTTTCACAAACCACACATGGATCCACTAGTGTCATTTCATGTGTGTTCTTTTCATGAACCATAGCTAGATTCATTGCATGTCAGTTCTCACAAACACAATAAGGATCCACCAGTGTTATTGCATGTCTGTTCTTTTCATGAACCACACCTAGTGTGATTGCATGTCTATTCTTTTTATAAACCACACATAGATCCACAAGTGTCATTGTATGTGTGTTCTTTTCATGAACCACATCTATAGTCATTGGATGTGTGTTCTTCTAAACAAACCACATAAGGACCCACCAATGTCATTGCATGTCTATTATTTTCATGAACCACACCCAGTGTCATTCAATGTTGGTTCCTCTAAACAAACGACGCATGGATCCCCTAGTGTCATTGCATGTCTGTTCTTTTCACAAACCACACATGGATCCACCAGGGTGATTGCATGTGTGTTCTTTTCATGAACCACAACTAGAGTCATTGCATGTCTGTTCTTTCCACAAAACACACGTGGATCCACCAGTTTCATTGCATGTATGTTCTTTTCATGAACCATAGCCAGTGTGATTGCATGTTTGTTCTTTTCGCAAACCACACATGGATCCACCAGTGTCATTGCATGTGTGTTCTTTTCATGAACCACAACCAGAGTCATTGCATGTCTGTTCCTCTAAACAAACCACACATGGATCCACCTGTGTCATTGCATGTCTGTTCTTTTCACAAACCACACATGGATCCACCAGTCTCATTGCATGTGTGTTCTTCTCATGAACCACAGCTAGAGTCATTGCGTCTGTTCTTTCCACAAACCACACATGGATCCACCAGTGTCATTGCATGTATGTTCTTTTCATGAACCACAGCCAGTGTGATTGCATGTCGGTTCTTTTCACAAACCACACATGGATCCACCATTGTCATTGCATGTGTGTTCTTTTCATGAACCACAGCCAGAGTCATTGCATCTT